>CAXHSM010001510.1:0-227243 GCA_964019185.1 Maratus speculifer
GAGCTTTATAATATAAAGTTGTTTATCATCAATCAGTAATGTGGGAGACTGTGCATACTTTTAAATTTGAAACGTATTTTCGGTGGATGAAATACTGTGGAGTGGGATATGCTGGCAAAAAATACTGAATTTCAGCAGTTACAAAAAAAGGCCCTTCTCAGGGCCATACAAATATATCTTTTTTTTCTTTTCAAAATTGAGACCCATATTATGAAGGTTCTCTATAAGATACTTAACAACGACAGAGACTGAATCATATTATAGTTCCTTTTTTTGATTGTCAATACTTGCACCGAAATACATATGTATTAAAAGGTCTAAATATGCGCTAAAAATACAAACCTCCAAGTCAACAAAATAGCATAAAGGCATAACTTGCTGTATTTAAAGAAAGGCCATTTTTTGAACCTTACTAATATATATATAGATATATTCACAGTTTATTATTTTTTTTTTTTCAAAAGTGAGGTCTATGTTTTTGAACGACTTGAAGAACATTTAGTAATAACAAAAATGTGTATCTTTTTAAGTTTTGCCTTTTACTTTGAAAATAAATACGATTTTTGAAGATCTAAAGACATTTAATTAACAGAAATATCCACAGCAACAAAATAACTAGGGTGCTTATTCCAGGATGATTTATTGTATTTTTGCAGTGTTTCTTTTATACACATTTTCAAATATTATAAAAAATTTTGTAAATAACATTTCTAAGCAGAGGTATGTGTATAAAACCACTTCATTATTATTTCCAAAGACCAAAATTTTGGTTTAAAAAAATCTGTTTATTAGATGCATGAAATATAGCTTTTTCGTAATTACAAATAAAATTGTTTCCAAATTCTGATGTCTAACATAAACTTCAACACTTAAAGAATGGAAGTGCCCATTTAAAGATTTCTACAAAAAATACATTCATATATTGAGATGTAGACGAAATGACACTTGCTTAGTTAAATATTTTATATATCTTAATGTTTGCAATGTTTTTAATGTGTGGTACCTGAAAAGAGCCTTTTTTTTCCGCTTTGCCGCCCTTAGCTGTTTACTTCGATCTTGTTGATCTTGAATTCCATATTTTTAGACTTAAACTAATTTTCTTCTTCTGCGGGCTTGCCCCGCCTTCCTTTCTTCGGATTGGCTGCTCCGGCAGACACCCCGCATAAATACCCTTTCCTCAACTTCTTCCTCTCATTCGAGAGCGTGTGTGTAAGCACCTGCCTGACCGCTTTTTAGCTGACGGATGAATCCAAGTTCTCGGGCCGGCGAGCCCGTCGCATCATCGCCGGGTAATGGTATGTCGGGCACATCTTCCCTTTCTATCTCTTGCTTTGATCCTACTTCTATAACTGTTAACGGCTTTGCTAGATTATGGCGCACTAGTCCTGAGGATATGATCGTTAAAATGAAGACCGATCCCAATTATTTGCATATGATCGAAATAGCTGCTAAAGATAAAAATGAAATTTTCGATCCTACTCTGCTTCATCATGATAGTCAACTCTATCCGAAGCCTCTTAGCTTATTAGAATTAGCTAATCTTAGCGCTGCTAATATTAATTCTAAACCTTATTCTAGTAATATCAATAATAACGATTCTAAAACTAGTACTTCTAATACTCATAACTTAAATTCTAAATCTGATTCTTGTAAAATTAATGAAAATGACTCTAATCTAACTAATTCTATAGACGCTGATGGGGACTTTATCCCTGTTAAAAATAAAAAGCGTAGGAAAAAATTACAAAGTAACGCTGCTGAGTATGATAAAATATCTAAGCTTAACAACCCGCAAAATTGTGTAAATAAAGACAACGATAATGTTATCGAAATGCAATCTGATTGCGAATCTATCGTTAGTGGAATTACTAACAATAATGCTAAAATAGATAAAAAACCTAATCCTATTATGGTCGATAACCGCCAACTTAATCCTATCCAATTAACTGAGCAACTTAAATCTAATCTTAAACTTAAATTCGAGGCCAAATTGGCCGGCAACTATCTTAAAATTCTCCCGGAAAGTCTTGAAGATGAAATGGCTATGCACGATTACTTCAAAAAAACTAATGTTCCGCATTATCTTATAGTTATAAGGGGTCTCCCTAAAAACAACGTTTATATGGATGACATCCAAACAGAACTTCTTAATAAGGGCTTCTCTGCCAACAAAATTACGCAAATGAAAAGTAAAAGGGATGGTATAATTCTTCCGTTATATCTGGTTGAGCTCCCTAAAAATAGTAAAAATTATGAAATTCTCAATATCCGTAATCTTTTCCATCTCAGAGTTAACGTAGAAAAATTTCGACCCTCTAAAAAAGCTGTGCAGTGCTTTCGCTGCCAGCAATTTAATCATGTCAGTTCTCAATGCTTCAATAATCCTAAATGCGTAGGTTGCAATGGCGACCACTTATCTTCTGACTGTAATATTAAACTCATTAAAGACGGTCCTAAACCGCCTCCTAAATGTGCAAATTGTAATCTCCAACATCCCTCTAATTACAAAGGTTGTAATAAATATCCCCTTAAACCTCAATTTCGTAAAACTTATGCCCAAATTACCGCTAAACCGGAAAATAAACCTGAGACTAAAATTATTTCTAATCAAGTTAAAATTCCTAAAATTAATAGTAAACCTAACCCACCAACTCTGCAGCTTTACGAGCTTCATGAGCTATCAAATAATATCTCATCAATCATTGAAATATTAGAAGCTATAAAATCTGAACTTCAAGTCAAATCTTTTGACGATATTCTCCAAAAACTCAACAGCGTCTATGAGAAAATTAAATTTAAAAAAGATCCGATTTCCAAATTATTAACTTTCAGTGAATTATTAGTGAACTCTAACAATAACTCTAAATAACTTGTTAATTGTTACTTATCTTTTAATTATTATGTTAATCTGTTATCTAAATGAAAAATTGGAAAAAAAAAATGAAAAGATGTCAACGAAATGACACACTGTAGTTAATTATCTTAATTATTGTAACTTATCTTTTATTTAACTTTTATTATTTGTAGTGTTTTTATTATTTAATTTAGTAATTTTAAAATATGTGGTTCCTGAAAGTGCCTTTGTTTTGATTTCGCTTTGCCGCCTTAGCTTTTACCCCGTTCTTTTGAACTTGAATTACTTATCTCTAGACTTTTCTTTTTTTCCTCTATCGCGGGCTTGCCCCGCCCTACTTCTCACGGATTGGCTGCTCCGGCCGCCACCCCGCGTAAATACACTTTCCTCAACCTCTTACTCTCATTTCCGTCTCCAGCTCAACGGCGTGCAGATGCGCTCCGGGAGCTGCCGACATTCTATAGTCTTCTATCATATGTAGTGCTTGCACTACGGCTAGACTTTCTTCCTGCAGAATTATTCTGCACCTACTCTTTTTTTGAAGGCGTACCTCAAGATGTGCTAACCAGTCACTCCTAGCCCGGACGTGGAGTTGTTTGACAACTAGGAAGTCCCTTCATGCCTCAACAAGTTCAAGTTCCTCTCATTCCCGACTCCAACTCTCCAGCATCCAGACATTCGTTCCGGGAGCTGCCGACATTTCGAGCCTTCACATCTCTTATTCTAAGTTGAATCCTCGTCTAGCCTGCCTCGTCATTTAGTGAATATGACAGTTAAAATTCGGAAACAATCGAGATCGACAAGAGCGGGTACACTCTTTCCAGTCGGTCGCATTCACAGGCTTTTGACAAATAGTCGTTTCTCACGTAGAAGGGCATTATGTGTATCCCCTCTTGCTTCCATATTTCTCGCTGCTGTCCTCGAATTTTTAACTTCAAACTTTATCACAGCATACTTTATGTTTCCGAATAAAAGATTAACGGTTAATTTGACGAGACGCCTGTTAGATTTAAGGTATGCTTCGGATTTAGAACCGCATGCATAAAATGCTGGATTTCTCTGTATAACTAAAGGCCCTTTTCAGGGCCATACAATTGTGTTTTTTTTTCATATTAGAGCTTTATAATATAAAGTTGTTTATCATCAATCAGTAATGTGGGAGACTGTGCATACTTTTAAATTTGAAACGTATTTTCGGTGGATGAAATACTGTAGAGTGGGATATGCTGGCAAAAAATACTGAATTTCAGCAGTTACAAAAAAAGGCCCTTCTCGGGGCCATACAAATATATCTTTTTTTTCTTTTCAAAATTGAGACCCATATTATGAAGGTTCTCTATAAGATACTTAACAACGACAGAGACTGAATCATATTATAGTTCGATTTTTTGATTGTCAATACTTGCACCGAAATACATATATATTAAAAGGTCTAAATATGCGCTAAAAATACAAACCTCCAAGTCAACAAAATAGCATAAAGGCATAACTTGCTCTATTTAAAGAAAGGCCATTTTTTGAACCTTACTAATATATATATAGATATATTCACAGTTTATTATTTTTTTTTTTTTCAAAAGTGAGGTCTATGTTTTTGAACGACTTGAAGAAAATTTAGTAATAACAAAAAATGTGTATCTTTTTAAGTTTTGCCTTTTGCTTTGCAAATAAATACGATTTTTGAAGATCTAAAGACATTTAATTAACAGAAATATCCACAGCAACAAAATAACTAGGGTGCTTATTCCAGGATGATTTATTGTATTTTTGCAGTGTTTCTTTTATACACATTTTCAAATATTATAAAAAATTTTGTAAATAACATTTCTAAGCAGAGGTATGTGTATAAAACCACTTCATTATTATTTCCAAAGACCAAAATTTTGGTTTAAAAAAATCTGTTTATTAGATGCATGAAATATAGCTTTTTCGTAATTACAAATAAAATTGTTTCCAAATTCTGATGTCTAACATAAACTTCAACACTTAAAGAATGGAAGTGCCCATTTAAAGATTTCTCCAAAAAATACATTCATATATTGAGATGTAGACGAAATGACACATGCTTAGTTAAATATTTTATACATCTTAATGTTTGCAATGTTTTTAATGTGTGGTACCTGAAAAAAGCCTTTTTTTTCGCTTTGCCGCCCTTAGCTCTTTACTTCGATCTTGTTGATCTTGAATTCCATATTTTTAGACTTAAACTAATTTTCTTCTTCTGCGGGCTTGCCCCGCCCTCCTTTCTTCGGATTGGCTGCTCCGGCAGACACCCCGCATAAATACCCTTTCCTCAACTTCTTCCTCTCATTTCCGTCTCCAACTCTCCAGCGTGCAGACATTCGTTCCGGGAGCTGCCGACATTTCGAGCCTTCACATCTCTTATTCTAACTTGAATCCTCGTGTAGCCTGCCTCGTCATTTAGTGAATATGACAGTTAAAATTCGGAAACAATCGAGATCGACAAGAGCGGGTACACTCTTTCCAGTCGGTCGCATTCACAGGCTTTTGACAAATAGTCGTTTCTCACGTAGAAGGGCATTATGTGTATCCCCTCTTGCTTCCATATTTCTCGCTGCTGTCCTCGAATTTTTAACTTCAAACTTTATCACAGCATACTTTATGTTTCCGAATAAAAGATTAACGGTTAATTTGACGAGACGCCTGTTAGATTTAAGGTATGCTTCGGATTTATAACCGCATGCATAAAATGCTGGATTTCTCTGTATAACTAAAGGCCCTTTTCAGGGCCATACAATTGTGTTTTTTTTTCATATTAGAGCTTTATAATATAAAGTTGTTTATCAACAATCAGTAATGTGGGAGACTGTGCATACTTTTAAATTTGAAACGTATTTTCGGTGGATGAAATACTGTGGAGTGGAATATGCTGGCAAAAAATACTGAATTTCAGCAGTTACAAAAAAAGGCCCTTCTCAGGGCCATACAAATATATCTTTTTTTTTCTTTTCAAAATTGAGACCCATATTATGAAAGTTCTCTATAAGATACTTAACAACGACAGAGACTGAATCATATTATAGTTCGATTTTTTGATTGTCAATACTTGCACCGAAATACATATATATTAAAAGGTCTAAATATGCGCTAAAAATACAAACCTCCAAGTCAACAAAATAGCATAAAGGCATAACTTGCTGTATTTAAAGAAAGGCCATTTTTTGAACCTTACTAATATATATATATAGATATATTCACAGTTTATTATTTTTTTTTTTTTCAAAAGTGAGGTCTATGTTTTTGAACGACTTGAAGAACATTTAGTAATAACAAAAAATGTGTAACTTTTTAAGTTTTGCCTTTTACTTTGCAAATAAATACGATTTTTGAAGATCTAAAGACATTTAATTAACAGAAATATCCACAGCAACAAAATAACTAGGGTTCCTCAACTTCTTCCTCTCATTTCCGTCTCCAACTCTCCAGCGTGCAGACATTCGTTCCGGGAGCTGCCGACATTTCGAGCCTTCACATCTCTTATTCTAAGTTGAATCCTCGTCTAGCCTGCCTCGTCATTTAGTGAATATGACAGTTAAAATTCGGAAACAATCGAGATCGACAAGAGCGGGTACACTCTTTCCAGTCGGTCGCATTCACAGGCTTTTGACAAATAGTCGTTTCTCACGTAGAAGGGCATTATGTGTATCCCCTCTTGCTTCCATATTTCTCGCTGCTGTCCTCGAATTTTTAACTTCAAACTTTATCACAGCATACTTTATGTTTCCGAATAAAAGATTAACGGTTAATTTGACGAGACGCCTGTTAGATTTAAGGTATGCTTCGGATTTAGAACCGCATGCATAAAATGCTGGATTTCTCTGTATAACTAAAGGCCCTTTTCAGGGCCATACAATTGTGTTTTTTTTTCATATTAGAGCTTTATAATATAAAGTTGTTTATCATCAATCAGTAATGTGGGAGACTGTGCATACTTTTAAATTTGAAACGTATTTTCGGTGGATGAAATACTGTGGAGTGGGATATGCTGGCAAAAAATACTGAATTTCAGCAGTTACAAAAAAAGGCCCTTCTCAGGGCCATACAAATATGTCTTTTTTTTTCTTTTCAAAATTGAGACCCATATTATGAAGGTTCTCTATAAGATACTTAACAACGACAGAGACTGAATCATATTATAGTTCGATTTTTTGATTGTCAATACTTGCACCGAAATACATATATATTAAAAGGTCTAAATATGCGCTAAAAATACAAACCTCCAAGTCAACAAAATAGCATAAAGGCATAACTTGCTCTATTTAAAGAAAGGCCATTTTTTGAACCTTACTAATATATATATATAGATATAGTCACAGTTTATTATATTTTTTTTTTTTTCAAAAGTGAGGTCTATGTTTTTTAACGACTTGAAGAACATTTAGTAATAACAAAAAATGTGTATCTTTTTAAGTTTTGCCTTTTACTTTGAAAATAAATACGATTTTTGAAGATCTAAAGACATTTAATTAACAGAAATATCCACAGCAACAAAATAACTAGGGTGCTTATTCCAGGATGATTTATTGTATTTTTGCAGTGTTTCTTTTATACACATTTTCAAATATTATAAAAAATTTTGTAAATAACATTTCTAAGCAGAGGTATGTGTATAAAACCACTTCATTATTATTTCCAAAGACCAAAATTTTGGTTTAAAAAAATCTGTTTATTAGATGCATGAAATATAGCTTTTTCGTAATTACAAATAAAATTGTTTCCAAATTCTGATGTCTAACATAAACTTCAACACTTAAAGAATGGAAGTGCCCATTTAAATTTTTCTACAAAAAATACATTCATATATTGAGATGTAGACGAAATGACACATGCTTAGTTAAATATTTTATACATCTTAATGTTTGCAATGTTTTTAATGTGCGGTACCTGAAAAGAGCCTTTTTTTTCGCTTTGCCGCCCTTAGCTGTTTACTTCGATCTTGTTGATCTTGAATTCCATATTTTTAGACTTAAACTAATTTTCTTCTTCTGCGGGCTTGCCCCGACCTCCTTTCTTCGGATTGGCTGCTCCGGCAGACACCCCGCATAAATACCCTTTCCTCAACTTCTTCCTCTCATTTCCGTCTCCAACTCTCCAGCGTGCAGACATTCGTTCCGGGAGCTGCCGAAATTTCGAGCCTTCACATCTCTTATTCTAACTTGAATCCTCGTCTAGCCTGCCTCGTCATTTAGTGAATATGACAGTTAAAATTCGGAAACAATCGAGATCGACAAGAGCGGGTACACTCTTTCCAGTCGGTCGCATTCACAGGCTTTTGACATATAGTCGTTTCTCACGTAGAAGGGCATTATGTGTATCCCATCTTGCTTCCATATTTCTCGCTGCTGTCCTCGAATTTTTAACTTCAAACTTTATCACAGCATACTTTATGTTTCCGAATAAAAGATTAACGGTTAATTTGACGAGACGCCTGTTAGGTTTAAGATATGCTTCGGATTTAGAACCGCATGCATAAAATGCTGGATTTCTCTGTATAACTATAGGCCCTTTTCAGGGCCATACAATTGTGTTTTTTTTTTCATATTAGAGCTTTATAATATAAAGTTGTTTATCATCAATCAGTAATGTGGGAGACTGTGCATACTTTTAAATTTGAAACGTATTCTCGGTGGATGAAATACTGTGGAGTGGGATATGCTGGCAAAAAATACTGAATTTCAGCAGTTACAAAAAAAGGCCCTTCTCAGGGCCATACAAATATATCTTTTTTTTTCTTTTCAAAATTGAGATCCATATTATGAAGGTTCTCTATAAGATACTTAACAACGACAGAGACTGAATCATATTATAGTTCGATTTTTTGATTGTCAATACTTGCACCGAAATACATATATATTAAAAGGTCTAAATATGCGCTAAAAATACAAACCTCCAAGTCAACAAAATAGCATAAAGGCATAACTTGCTGTATTTAAAGAAAGGCCATTTTTTGAGGGTTACTAATATATATATATCGATATATTCACAGTTTATTATTTTTTTTTTTTTCAAAAGTGAGGTCTATGTTTTTGAACGACTTGAAGAACATTTAGTAATAACAAAAAATGTGTATCTTTTTAAGTTTTGCCTTTTACTTTGAAAATAAATACGATTTTTGAAGATCTAAAGACATTTAATTAACAGAAATATCCACAGTAACAAAATAACTAGGGTGCTTATTCCAGGATGATTTATTGTATTTTTGCAGTGTTTCTTTTATACACATTTTCAAATATTATAAAAAATTTTGTAAATAACATTTCTAAGCAGAGGTATGTGTATAAAACCACTTCATTATTATTTCCAAAGACCAAAATTTTGGTTTAAAAAAATCTGTTTATTAGATGCATGAAATATAGCTTTTTCGTAATTACAAATAAAATTGTTTCCAAATTCTGATGTCTAACATAAACTTCAACACTTAAAGAATGGAAGTGCCCATTTAAAGATTTCTACAAAAAATACATTCATATATTGAGATGTAGACGAAATGACACATGCTTAGTTAAATATTTTATACATCTTAATGTTTGCAATGTTTTTAATGTGTGGTACCTGAAAAAAGCCTTTTTTTTCGCTTTGCCGCCCTTAGCTCTTTACTTCGATCTTGTTGATCTTGAATTCCATATTTTTAGACTTAAACTAATTTTCTTCTTCTGCGGGCTTGCCCCGCCCTCCTTTCTTCGGATTGGCTGCTCCGGCAGACACCCCGCATAAATACCCTTTCCTCAACTTCTTCCTCTCATTTCCGTCTCCAACTCTCCAGCGTGCAGACATTCGTTCCGGGAGCTGCCGACATTTCGAGCCTTCACATCTCTTATTCTAACTTGAATCCTCGTGTAGCCTGCCTCGTCATTTAGTGAATATGACAGTTAAAATTCGGAAACAATCGAGATCGACAAGAGCGGGTACACTCTTTCCAGTCGGTCGCATTCACAGGCTTTTGACAAATAGTCGTTTCTCACGTAGAAGGGCATTATGTGTATCCCCTCTTGCTTCCATATTTCTCGCTGCTGTCCTCGAATTTTTAACTTCAAACTTTATCACAGCATACTTTATGTTTCCGAATAAAAGATTAACGGTTAATTTGACGAGACGCCTGTTAGATTTAAGGTATGCTTCGGATTTATAACCGCATGCATAAAATGCTGGATTTCTCTGTATAACTAAAAACCCTTTTCAGGGCCATACAATTGTGTTTTTTTTTCATATTAGAGCTTTATAATATAAAGTTGTTTATCATCAATCAGTAATGTGGGAGACTGTGCATACTTTTAAATTTGAAACGTATTTTCGGTGGATGAAATACTGTGGAGTGGAATATGCTGGCAAAAAATACTGAATTTCAGCAGTTACAAAAAAAGGCCCTTCTCAGGGCCATACAAATATATCTTTTTTTTTCTTTTCAAAATTGAGACCCATATTATGAAAGTTCTCTATAAGATACTTAACAACGACAGAGACTGAATCATATTATAGTTCGATTTTTTGATTGTCAATACTTGCACCGAAATACATATATATTAAAAGGTCTAAATATGCGCTAAAAATACAAACCTCCAAGTCAACAAAATAGCATAAAGGCATAACTTGCTGTATTTAAAGAAAGGCCATTTTTTGAACCTTACTAATATATATATATAGATATATTCACAGTTTATTATTTTTTTTTTTTCAAAAGTGAGGTCTATGTTTTTGAACGACTTGAAGAACATTTAGTAATAACAAAAAATGTGTAACTTTTTAAGTTTTGCCTTTTACTTTGCAAATAAATACGATTTTTGAAGATCTAAAGACATTTAATTAACAGAAATATCCACAGCAACAAAATAACTAGGGTTCCTCAACTTCTTCCTCTCATTTCCGTCTCCAACTCTCCAGCGTGCAGACATTCGTTCCGGGAGCTGCCGACATTTCGAGCCTTCACATCTCTTATTCTAAGTTGAATCCTCGTCTAGCCTGCCTCGTCATTTAGTGAATATGACAGTTAAAATTCGGAAACAATCGAGATCGACAAGAGCGGGTACACTCTTTCCAGTCGGTCGCATTCACAGGCTTTTGACAAATAGTCGTTTCTCACGTAGAAGGGCATTATGTGTATCCCCTCTTGCTTCCATATTTCTCGCTGCTGTCCTCGAATTTTTAACTTGAAACTTTATCACAGCATACTTTATGTTTCCGAATAAAAGATTAACGGTTAATTTGACGAGACGCCTGTTAGATTTAAGGTATGCTTCGGATTTAGAACCGCATGCATAAAATGCTGGATTTCTCTGTATAACTAAAGGCCCTTTTCAGGGCCATACAATTGTGTTTTTTTTTCATATTAGAGCTTTATAATATAAAGTTGTTTATCATCAATCAGTAATGTGGGAGACTGTGCATACTTTTAAATTTGAAACGTATTTTCGGTGGATGAAATACTGTGGAGTGGGATATGCTGGCAAAAAATACTGAATTTCAGCAGTTACAAAAAAAGGCCCTTCTCAGGGCCATACAAATATGTCTTTTTTTTTCTTTTCAAAATTGAGACCCATATTATGAAGGTTCTCTATAAGACACTTAACAACGACAGAGACTGAATCATATTATAGTTCGATTTTTTGATTGTCAATACTTGCACCGAAATACATATATATTAAAAGGTCTAAATATGCGCTAAAAATACAAACCTCCAAGTCAACAAAATAGCATAAAGGCATAACTTGCTCTATTTAAAGAAAGGCCATTTTTTGAACCTTACTAATATATATATATAGATATAGTCACAGTTTATTATATTTTTTTTTTCAAAAGTGAGGTCTATGTTTTTTAACGACTTGAAGAACATTTAGTAATAACAAAAAATGTGTATCTTTTTAAGTTTTGCCTTTTACTTTGAAAATAAATACGATTTTTGAAGATCTAAAGACATTTAATTAACAGAAATATCCACAGCAACAAAATAACTAGGGTGCTTATTCCAGGATGATTTATTGTATTTTTGCAGTGTTTCTTTTATACACATTTTCAAATATTATAAAAAATTTTGTAAATAACATTTCTAAGCAGAGGTATGTGTATAAAACCACTTCATTATTATTTCCAAAGACCAAAATTTTGGTTTAAAAAAATCTGTTTATTAGATGCATGAAATATAGCTTTTTCGTAATTACAAATAAAATTGTTTCCAAATTCTGATGTCTAACATAAACTTCAACACTTAAAGAATGGAAGTGCCCATTTAAATTTTTCTACAAAAAATACATTCATATATTGAGATGTAGACGAAATGACACATGCTTAGTTAAATATTTTATACATCTTAATGTTTGCAATGTTTTTAATGTGCGGTACCTGAAAAGAGCCTTTTTTTTCGCTTTGCCGCCCTTAGCTGTTTACTTCGATCTTGTTGATCTTGAATTCCATATTTTTAGACTTAAACTAATTTTCTTCTTCTGCGGGCTTGCCCCGACCTCCTTTCTTCGGATTGGCTGCTCCGGCAGACACCCCGCATAAATACCCTTTCCTCAACTTCTTCCTCTCATTTCCGTCTCCAACTCTCCAGCGTGCAGACATTCGTTCCGGGAGCTGCCGAAATTTCGAGCCTTCACATCTCTTATTCTAACTTGAATCCTCGTCTAGCCTGCCTCGTCATTTAGTGAATATGACAGTTAAAATTCGGAAACAATCGAGATCGACAAGAGCGGGTACACTCTTTCCAGTCGGTCGCATTCACAGGCTTTTGACATATAGTCGTTTCTCACGTAGAAGGGCATTATGTGTATCCCATCTTGCTTCCATATTTCTCGCTGCTGTCCTCGAATTTTTAACTTCAAACTTTATCACAGCATACTTTATGTTTCCGAATAAAAGATTAACGGTTAATTTGACGAGACGCCTGTTAGGTTTAAGATATGCTTCGGATTTAGAACCGCATGCATAAAATGCTGGATTTCTCTGTATAACTATAGGCCCTTTTCAGGGCCATACAATTGTGTTTTTTTTTTCATATTAGAGCTTTATAATATAAAGTTGTTTATCATCAATCAGTAATGTGGGAGACTGTGCATACTTTTAAATTTGAAACGTATTCTCGGTGGATGAAATACTGTGGAGTGGGATATGCTGGCAAAAAATACTGAATTTCAGCAGTTACAAAAAAAGGCCCTTCTCAGGGCCATACAAATATATCTTTTTTTTTCTTTTCAAAATTGAGATCCATATTATGAAGGTTCTCTATAAGATACTTAACAACGACAGAGACTGAATCATATTATAGTTCGATTTTTTGATTGTCAATACTTGCACCGAAATACATATATATTAAAAGGTCTAAATATGCGCTAAAAATACAAACCTCCAAGTCAACAAAATAGCATAAAGGCATAACTTGCTGTATTTAAAGAAAGGCCATTTTTTGAGGGTTATTAATATATATATATCGATATATTCACAGTTTATTATTTTTTTTTTTTTCAAAAGTGAGGTCTATGTTTTTGAACGACTTGAAGAACATTTAGTAATAACAAAAAATGTGTATCTTTTTAAGTTTTGCCTTTTACTTTGAAAATAAATACGATTTTTGAAGATCTAAAGACATTTAATTAACAGAAATATCCACAGTAACAAAATAACTAGGGTGCTTATTCCAGGATGATTTATTGTATTTTTGCAGTGTTTCTTTTATACACATTTTCAAATATTATAAAAAATTTTGTAAATAACATTTCTAAGCAGAGGTATGTGTATAAAACCACTTCATTATTATTTCCAAAGACCAAAATTTTCGTTTAAAAAAATCTGTTTATTAGATGCATGAAATATAGCTTTTTCGTAATTACAAATAAAATTGTTTCCAAATTCTGATGTCTAACATAAACTTCAACACTTAAAGAATGGAAGTGCCCATTTAAAGATTTCTACAAAAAATACATTCATATATTGAGATGTAGACGAAATGACACATGCTTAGTTAAATATTTTATACATCTTAATGTTTGCAATGTTTTTAATGTGTGGTACCTGAAAAGAGCCTTTTTTTTCGCTTTGCCGCCCTTAGCTGTTTACTTCGATCTTGTTGATCTTGAGGTCCATATTTTTGACATGAACATGAAGAGTCATTATACAGGGGCTTCCCAGTTGCGAAGCAACTCCACGCCCTGTCTATAAGTTACTGTAGAGCACATCGTGAGTTAAGCCTTAAAAAAGTTTAGCAGTAGAACGAGTCTACTATAAAATTAAGAAAAACAAAAACTAAAAAATAAATTTAAATAAGAAAAGACTAAGTTAAATTTAAGAGCAAATTTGAAGGGCTCAGCAAACGCAACGGCACTGGTTCCCCGTTTTACCGTACGGAGATCCTGTGTGCTGCGCTCGCTGGCAGAGAAATTTAAAAGATGATAGTTAAGTATAAAAAATTTAAAATACTAAGACTATAAAAATATTAAAAATACATTAAGGTAGAGTTTAAATAAAATTATAGAGAGTCTAAAGATAGTAGTTCACTGTTCAGAAATCATCGCATGCAAGACGAAAAAGGTAAGAAAGCGAAGGTAGTCCCTCCCCACAAAACAAAGGCCCAATTCATTGCCACACATTTATTTATTTATTTATTTTTTTAGTTTAATTTTAATCTTACAGTATAGCAAAGGTGTTATCAGAGTATATAAGCTATACTAGGTATTTTTTTTTTTTTTTTTGTATAGCAATTTAACAAACAGTTAATAAAGTTACACGATTTTATATAGTTTTTTTTTTCTTTTTTTAATTAGAATATGGGCAAAACCATAATAAATAAATAAAGAAATGAAAAGAGGTAGAGTCTTAGCTACATTATTCCTCAACAATGGTTGAATATCGGGGTCTTTTTCTATTGTTAGGGCTGCAAGCATCCTAGTCAGGGAGCTCATAGATTATTTCGTTGGGGATAAGGTTTATGCTATTGTAAAAATTGTTAGATAAATATTTAATCCTTTTTTGAAGGGAGGTGGTGTTGAGATCTCTACGGATTGTTTTGTTGCTCAAGAATCTAGAACCATTTCTGATGATGCGCATATGACAGCCGGCAAGGGATTTCATGCTTGAATCACACAGGAAGCCCCAGATGGGAGAAGCATATGTTAGGACAGAAAGAATGCATGCGTTGTAGATGAGTACTTTGTTATGGATTGACAGGTTGGGATTACGGAGAAGGGGGGAGAGGGATTTAGAAATTCCAGCGACTTTACCCCGGGTATTGATCATATGTTTACGGAAGGTAAGTCTTTTGTCAATGATAACCCCAAGGTACTTAGCATCGTTTTTCCATTCAAGAGTAGTATTGTTAAGAGTAAGTCTATTGGGATATTGAAAATATCGAGAGAAATATATGGCATTAGTTTTGGTTTCATTAATTTTAATGCGCCACAGATTGCACCATTCCATGAATAAATTTAGGTGTTCTTGGAGATATCTGTATAGTGTGAGTGTGTTCCAAGCAGTGCCGCAAATTGCAGTGTCATCCGCGTAAAGTGCGAGGAATGTAAGGAGTGTGCGTGGAATGTCATTAAAATAAATGTTGAAGAGGAAGGGGCCAAGGATTGAACCTTGGATTATCCCGCAAAGTATAAAATGTAGTGTAGATAAGGTGTTGTTAATGCGGACGTAGAAGTTACGATCGCCAAGGTAAGAGTGTATCAAATGTATAAGTCCGGACGGGAAATTAAGCCGAATTAATTTGTATATGAGGCCCTCGTGCCAGACTTTGTCGAATGCCTTGGCGATGTCCAATAAGACAGCGGCAGTGGGTTTCTTAGCGTTGAAGTTTTCCGTAAGGAATTCTACCACACGAAGAAGTTGGTGTTGGGTGGAGTGCTTGACTCTAAAGCCGAATTGCTCCGGCATTAAAATGTTGTTAGCATGAGTGAATTCCTGGAGATGCAATCTAATGACGCGTTCGATGACTTTACTGAGAGAAGAAAGAAGACTAATAGGGCGGTAATTAGTGGGATCGTTAAGGTTAGAGCAGGGTTTAGGTATAGGAGCTATTATAGAAGTTTTCCAAGGTTTGGGAAAGTAGCAGTTTTTAAGAATAGAGTTAGTTAGATCAGTAATATATTGAATACAATTGATAGGTAGTTGTTTGAGAGCATAGTTAGAGATGCCATCGTACCCCGGGGATTTTCTATTTTTAAGTTTCTGAATGATATTATCTATAACATATGGTTGAATGCTAGGGAGAGGGGTGGGTGGGGTAGAGAGATATTGATTGACAGTATCATTGACAAGATTAAGATGTGCTTGACTTGCGAGGAAGGGATTAGGTGAGAACTGGGTCTCATAGGAGTTGGCAAGACATTCTGCCTTCTCCTCGTCCGTATAAGCTGTAGTATTATTGACAGTTAAAGGGGGGATGGGGGTAAAGTTATTGTTCAGTTTCTTTTTAATACGCCAGAGAGAATTATCCTCGCAAGTAAGGCTTTCAAGGAATTTGGACCAATTTTTATTTCTATCTTTTTGAATAAGGGATTTGATTTTATTATTAAGTCTATTAATGGAAGTTTTAAGGGTGGGATCCCGGGTGGACTGATAAAGCCGCCGGAGGTTATTACGTTGATTGCAGAAGTTACGAATATAATTAGGCATAAAGTAAGAATTGTTATTTTTAAAAGTAGGATAAGTAGCAGATTTAATGGCATTATTAATTATATTATCAAAGTTAGTAACAGCATTATCAATATCATTGTTAGTAGAAATATCAGGATACACAATATTTGAGTCATTAAGAATATTTTTAAATTTTTTCCAGTCAACTGAAAAGGAGTGAGGTGGAGAGAGAGGGTTAATTAAGTCTATTTTAAAAGAAACTGGAAGATGGTCGGAACTTAGGTCATTAATTACGTTAGTAGTTATGGGAAAGGGTAAATTTTTAGTGATAGCAAGGTCAATAATAGAAGGGTGGTGTCTGTGATATCCTGGAATGTGTGTAGGTGTATTGGTTGCATGTAAGTTAAGGTTATTATTATTAAGTTGTGTAAGGCACTTCCATTGCAGGAAGTAGTGCGGCAATTCCACCGTCTACTTTGAGCATTGAAGTCACCTGCAATGAAAGTGTGATGGTGTTGAGAAATAATGTGTGATATGTCATTGACCGGATAAGGTCTGACATGCCTGGCGTATAAAGATGTAAAGTTAATTTTGTAGTTAGGTAAATTAATAATTATGCTTGTGTAATCAACGCCAGGAAGGGGTGTGTGTTGTGTAGTGTAATGAGGAATATAGTGTTTTATGTAAACCGCGGTGCCGCCATGCCTATCGGAGTCGGCACGCGGTGTGTGATAATGTTTGTATCCAGAAATGTTAATGCTGTGGGTTATTCTGTGTGTTTCCTGTAAGAGAAGAATGTCAAAGTGGGGGTTATTAGAAATGAAAGAACGGAGTTCGTTAATCCTGGATTGCAACCCGTTGCAATTCCAGGTGAGAATAAGAAGGGAAGAAGAGCTATTGTTAGGATTATTCATTATGGTTAAGATTAAGCTCCTTTGCAAAAGACTGAAGTTCGTCTATAATAATAAACATTTTCCCAAATGGGTCATTGCAATCTTTGAACCTTTTTGTTATGTTGGTGATACATTTTAGCAGGTTTGTCAGGTGAAACATTTCTTTAACATCTGTTATGGTAGTAAAAATATCAGAGAAAGAGGTTTGGAGATCAGATTGAATGGGGGGTGTGGTAAGAGGATTAGTTCCGTTACTGGTTGAAGGGTTAACAAGAGGAGGAAATTCCGTATCTGAGGCATCCTGAGTAATCCCTTGATTGACGGGTTTATCTGGGATTTCATTTGGGGTGGTTAAGTTGCTAGTGGGTTTTTTATTATAGTTGTAAGGTTGAAGAGCTTTTATAAAATCAGAGTAATAATTAGGTTTTTGAATATTTTGATTTAAGTTTGATTTAGAAATGTTTTTGGGGGATAATTTATTGGAGTTTTTTGGACATCCTCGGTAAGAAGCAGGATGCTGGCCCTTACAGTTGGCGCAGGTAGGAGTAATCCTGCCTTTTTGATTACAATCACGACTCAGATGTTCGCCAGCACATTTAACGCAGTGAGGCGTGAGATTACACACCTCACTGGCATGGCCGAATTTCTGACATCTGTAACATTGTTTAGGATTATTATTGTTTTTAAAGTGTTCAACTTTAACACTTATGTTACAAATTTCGTTAATTTCGTAAATTTTTTCGAAATCTTTCTGGGGGAGGACATTTACCATATAAAGGGGCATTCCTTTACCGGTTATGCGATTTTTAAGCATAGCTGCTCTGGTTGCTTTGAAGTTAAGTTTAGCTAACTCTTCTATAATTATTTGGGGGTCAGTATAGGGGGGGATTCCTCTAATACATATTTTTTTGGGGCGCTGTTCTTCCGGGTTTAGAGTTGTAAATTTTAAGTTTTTATTGGTTAGGTAGTTTTGAATAATTCTAAAGTGCGTTTCATTTTTTGGTGTGACTTTAAGAAGGTCACCAGATAATTTGATGATTGGTTTGTTATCAGTATCAAGAGCAACAATTTCAGTAGTTATGGTAATATGGGAAATATCCTCAAATTGAATATAGAAAGGATGGAATTTATTTTTTTCCTCAGACTCGCTGCTTGCAGCCATTTCGGTATCATTATCAGGGTTGTCAATATTTTCAGAATTTAAGATAGCAAATTTATTTTTGGTAGGAATGGAGATGTCTGGATCTGTATATTTACGTTTATTAGGGCGAGAGTTAATAATAGAGTAGCTAAGACCCTGTATAGCGTGCAATTTTCCAATTTGATCACCGTTAAGATAGTCAAAATATCTAATCATAATTTTGTTAGCAAAATTAGCATTATCAGGCTTAACAAGATAATCAGTAAATTGTAGATAGAAAACACAATGTGCTCTTACCCCACTAAATACTGTTGAGCCATCTACTGCAAATTCCGGATGAGTACGAACGGAATTAATTTCCTGGTCGATATTATGTAACACTTCCGTGATGACATCATGCAGTTCATGATTTGAGAGGTAAGGATAGTCCTCACTGAAAGCGGCGAGTAAACATCTCCCGGCAACAACTTCCACGTGAAGATGCTCAGCTTTAACGTTGAAGGCCGACACCCCGGCCGCAGCCATGGCGAAAAAACACACACTGAGTAGAAAACGCGGTGATAATAGGAGGCGGGAGTAACACGTCCTCCTTCCAAGAACGCACGGACGAGAAAAAAGAGTCTGTCGTCTGTCTGATTTTTAGACTTAAACTAATTTTCTTCTTCTGCGGGCTTGCCCCGCCCTCCTTTCTTCGGATTGGCTGCTCCGGCAGACACCCCGCATAAATACCCTTTCCTCAACTTCTTCCTCTCATTTCCGTCTACAACTCTCCAGCGTGCAGACATTCGTTCCGGGAGCTGCCGACATTTCGAGCCTTCACATCTTTTATTCTAACTTGAATCCTCGTCTAGCCTGCCTCGTCATTTAGTGAATATGACAGTTAAAATTCGGAAACAATCGAGATCGACAAGAGCGGGTACACTCTTTCCAGTCGGTCGCATTCACAGGCTTTTGACAAATAGTCGTTTCTCACGTAGAAGGGCATTATGTGTATCCCCTCTTGCTTCCATATTTCTCGCTGCTGTCCTCGAATTTTTAACTTCAAACTTTATCACAGCATACTTTATGTTTCCGAATAAAAGATTAACGGTTAATTTGACGAGACGCCTGTTAGGTTTAAGATATGCTTCGGATTTAGAACCGCATGCATAAAATGCTGGATTTCTCTGTATAACTAAAGGCCCTTTTCAGGGCCATACAATTGTTTTTTTTTCATATTAGAGCTTTATAATATAAAGTTGTTTATCATCAATCAGTAATGTGGGAGACTGTGCATACTTTTAAATTTGAAACGTATTTTCGGTGGATGAAATACTGTGGAGTGGGATATGCTGGCAAAAAATACTGAATTTCAGCAGTTACAAAAAAAGGCCCTTCTCAGGGCCATACAAATATATCTTTTTTTTCTTTTCAAAATTGAGACCCATATTATGAAGGTTCTCTATAAGATACTTAACAACGACAGAGACTGAATCATATTATAGTTCGATTTTTTGATTGTCAATACTTGCACCGAAATACATATATATTAAAAGGTCTAAATATGCGCTAAAAATACAAACCTCCAAGTCAACAAAATAGCATAAAGGCATAACTTGCTGTATTTAAAGAAAGGCCATTTTTTGAACCTTACTAATATATATATATATAGATATATTCACAGTTTATTTTTTTTTTTTTCAAAAGTGAGGTCTATGTTTTTGAACGACTTGAAGAACATTTAGTAATAACAAAAAATGTGTATCTTTTTAAGTTTTGCCTTTTACTTTGCAAATAAATACGATTTTTGAAGATCTAAAGACATTTAATTAACAGAAATATCCACAGCAACAAAATAACTAGGGTGCTTATTCCAGGATGATTTATTGTATTTTTGCAGTGTTTCTTTTATGCACATTTTCAAATATTATGAAAAATATTGTAAATAACATTTCTAAGCAGAGGTATGTGTATAAAACCACTTCATTATTATTTCCAAAGACCAAAATTTTGGTTTAAAAAAATCTGTTTATTAGATGCATGAAATATAGCTTTTTCGTAATTACAAATAAAATTGTTTCCAAATTCTGATGTCTAACATAAACTTCAACACTTAAAGAATGGAAGTGCCCATTTAAATATTTCTACAAAAAATACATTCATATATTGAGATGTAGACGAAATGACACATGCTTAGTTAAATATTTTATACATCTTAATGTTTGCAATGTTTTTAATGTGTGGTACCTGAAAAGAGCCTTTTTTTTCGCATTGCCGCCCTTAGCTGTTTACTTCTATCTTGTTGATCTTGAATTCCATATTTTTAGACTTAAACTAATTTTCTTCTTCTGCGGGCTTGCCCCGCCCTCCTTTCTTCGGATTGGCTGCTCCGGCAGACACCCCGCATAAATACCCTTTCCTCAACTTCTTCCTCTCATTTCCGACTCCAACTCTCCAGCGTGCAGACATTCGTTCCGGGAGCTGCCGACATTTCGAGCCTTCAAAACTCTTATTCTAAATTGAATCCTCGTCTAGCCTGCCTCGTCATTTAGTGAATATGACAGTTAAAATTCGGAAACAATCGAGATCGACAAGAGCGGGTACACTCTTTCCAGTCGGTCGCATTCACAGGCTTTTGACAAATAGTCGTTTCTCACGTAGAAGGGCATTATGTGTATCCCCTCTTGCTTCCATATTTCTCGCTGCTGTCCTCGAATTTTTAACTTCAAACTTTATCACAGCATACTTTATGTTTCCGAATAAAAGATTAACGGTTAATTTGACGAGACGCCTGTTAGGTTTAAGATATGCTTCGGATTTAGAACCGCATGCATAAAATGCTGGATTTCTCTGTATAACTAAAGGCCCTTTTCAGGGCCATACAATTGTTTTTTTTTCATATTAGAGCTTTATAATATAAAGTTGTTTATCATCAATCAGTAATGTGGGAGACTGTGCATACTTTTAAATTTGAAACGTATTTTCGGTGGGTGAAATACTGTGGAGTGGGATATGCTGGCAAAAAATACTGAATTTCAGCAGTTACAAAAAAAGGCCCTTCTCAGGGCCATACAAATATATTTTTTTTTCTTTTCAAAATTGAGACCCATATTATGAAGGTTCTCTATAAGATACTTAACAACGACAGAGACTGAATCATATTATAGTTCGATTTTTTGATTGTCAATATTTGCACCGAAATACATATATATTAAAAGGTCTAAATATGCGCTAAAAATACAAACCTCCAAGTCAACAAAATAGCATAAAGGCATAACTTGCTGTATTTAAAGAAAGGCCATTTTTTGAACCTTACATATATATATATATATATAGATATATTCACAGTTTATTTTTTTTTTTTTTTTTTCAAAAGTGAATTCTATGTTTTTGAACGACTTGAAGAACATTTAGTAATAACAAAAAATGTGTATCTTTTTAAGTTTTGCCTTTTACTTTGAAAATAAATACGATTTTTGAAGATCTAAAGACATTTAATTAACAGAAATATCCACAGCAACAAAATAACTAGGGTGCTTATTCCAGGATGATTTATTGTATTTTTGCAGTGTTTCTTTTATACACATTTTCAAATATTATAAAAAATTTTGTAAATAACATTTCTAAGCAGAGGTATGTGTATAAAACCACTTCATTATTATTTCCAAAGACCAAAATTTTGGTTTAAAAAAATCTGTTTATTAGATGCATGAAATATAGCTTTTTCGTAATTACAAATAAAATTGTTTCCAAATTTTGATGTCTAACATAAACTTCAACACTTAAAGAATGGAAGTGCCCATTTAAAGATTTCTACAAAAAATACATTCATATATTGAGATGTAGACGAAATGACACATGCTTAGTTAAATATTTTATACATCTTAATGTTTGCAATGTTTTTAATGTGTGGTACCTGAAAAGAGCCTTTTTTTCGCTTTGCCGCCCTTAGCTGTTTACTTCGATCTTGTTGATCTTGAATTCCATATTTTTAGACTTAAACTAATTTTCTTCTTCTGTGGGCTTGCCCCGCCCTCCTTTCTTCGGATTGGCTGCTCCGGGAGACACCCCGCATAAATACCCTTTCCTCAACTTCTTCCTCTCATGAGAGCGTGTGTGTAAGCACCTGCCCGATAGCTATTCTGCTGACGGATGAATCCAAGTTCTTGGGCCGGCGAGCCCGTCGCATCATCGCCGGGCAATGGTATGTCGGGCACATCTTCCCTTTCTATTTCTTGCTTTAATCCTTCTGATATCCTCAAACCGGATCCACTTAAATTATTAGATTACGTCTTGCCTAGTGCTAAAAATAATTCTAATGCTAAAAATAATTCTAAACCTTATTATGGTAATAGTAATGATATTGATTCTAAAACTAGTATTTCCAATGACGCTGATGAGGGCTTTATCCCCGTTAGTAGGAAAAAGCGTAGGAAAAAATTGCTTAGTAATGCTGCTGAGATTAATAATATATCTAGACCTAACAGTCCATTAAATAGTTTAACTACTGATAATAACAGTGTCATCGACATGGATTCAGCTTCTAACTGCAGTGAATTAACTACTAATGATCAATTAACCGCTAAAGATACTATTCTTAGTGAAACTAAATTAAAAAAACCTAAACCTATTATGATAGATAATCGAAATATTAATAGCCTTCAACTCATTGAACAACTTAGCTCAAATCTGAAACTTAACTTCTTGGCCAAATTGGCCGGTAATTATTTAAAAATTATTCCCGATAGTATTGAAGATAAATTGGCTCTCCATGAGCACCTAAAAAGTATTAATGTCCCGCATTATCTTGTCTCTGATAGAGAAGCTATATTCAAAGTCGTAATTAGAGGCCTTCCGAAAAATAACGTCTATATGGATGACATACAAACTGAACTCGAAAATAAGGGCTTTTCAGCCACTAAAATAACGCAAATAAAAAGTAAACGCGATGGCAAAACCCTTCCACTTTATTTGGTTGAACTCCCCAAAAAAAGCAATACTCTTGATATCCTTAATATTCATAATCTATTCCATCTTAGGGTTAATATTGAAAAATTCAGACCTGCCAGGAAAGCTGTGCAATGCTTTCGTTGCCAGCAATTCAACCATGTAAGTTCGCAATGCTTTAACAATCCGAAATGCGTTGGTTGTAGTGGCGACCACCTTTCCAGTGATTGCAAAATTAAACTTATAAAAGACGGTCCTAAACCGCCCCCTAAATGCTCAAATTGTAATCTAGATCATCCCTCTAACTATAAAGGTTGCTCTAAATATCCTGTTAAACCCCAATTTCGCAAAAGCTATGCTCAAATAACTGCTAAACCAGAAAGTAAACCCCAACCTAAAATTAATCAAAATTCTGCTACTAATCCTAAAATTAATTCTAAACCTAGTCCTCCAACTCAGCAGCTTTACGAGCTCCAAGAATTAACAAATAATGTTTCTTCGATTTTTGAAATTTTACAAGCCATAAAATCCGAACATCAAGTCAAATCTTTTGACGAAATTCCCCAAAAACTCAACAGCGTCTACGAGAAAATTAAATTACAAAAAGATCCAATCTCAAAACTTATAACTTTTAGTGAGTTGTTAGCTAATAACTGTAAATAATTTGTTAATATTTTTTATCTTTTTTAATTGCTATTGTAATTTATTTCATATCATTGAAAATTATGGAAAAAAAAAAAAATTGAAAAGATGTCAACGAAATGACACACCTTAGCTAATTTATGTAATGTATTAATCCTTAACTCTTAATTTCTCATAGTGTTTATTATTTTAAGTTAGTAATTTTTAAAATGTGTGGTTCCTGATAAGTGCCTTTGTTTTGTAATGTGCCTTTTTTTTACTTCGCTTTGCCGCCATAGCTTTTACCAAGTTCTTGTTGAACTTGAACTACTTAATTCTAGACTTTTTCTCTATTTCCTCTATCGCGGGCTTGCCCCGCCCTACTTCTCACGGATTGGCTGCTCCGGCAGCCACCCCGCGTAAATACACTTTCCTCGACCTCTTCCTCTCATTTCCGTCTAAAGCTCAACGGCGTGCTAGACGTGCTCCGGGAGCTGCCGACATTCTTAGTCTTCTTTCGTATGTAGTGCTTGCACTACGGTTAGACTTCCTTTCTGCAGAACTTGTTCTGCACCTAATCTTTTTTCGCAGGCATACCTTAAGATGTGCTAGTCAACAACTCACAGCCCGGACGTGGAGTTGATCATCAACTAGGGAGTCCATCTCATGCCTCTTCAAGTTCAAGTTCAAGTTCCTCTCATTTCCGTCTCCAACTCTCCAGCGTGCAGACATTCGTTCCGGGAGCTGCCGACATTTCGAGCCTTCACAACTCTTATTCTAACTTGAATCCTCGTCTAGCCTGCCTCGTCATTTAGTGAATATGACAGTTAAAATTCGGAAACAATCGAGATCGACAAGAGCGGGTACACTCTTTCCAGTCGGTCGCATTCACAGGCTTTTGACAAATAGTCGTTTCTCACGTAGAAGGGCATTATGTGTATCCCCTCTTGCTTCCATATTTCTCGCTGCTGTCCTCGAATTTTTAACTTCAAACTTTATCACAGCATACTTTATGTTTCCGAATAAAAGATTAACGGTTAATTTGACGAGACGCCTGTTAGGTTTAAGATATGCTTCGGATTTAGAACCGCATGCATAAAATGCTGGATTTCTCTGTATAACTAAAGGCCCTTTTCAGGGCCATACAATTGTTTTTTTTTTCATGTTAGAGCTTTATAATATAAAGTTGTTTATCATCAATCAGTAATGTGGGAGACTGTGCATACTTTTAAATTTGAAACGTATTTTCGTTGGATGAAATACAGTGGAGTGGGATATGCTGGCAAAAAATACTGAATTTCAGCAGTTACAAAAAAAGGCCCTTCTCAGGGCCATACAAATATATCTTTTTTTTTCTTTTCAAAATTGAGACCCATATTATGAAGGTTCTCTATAAGATACTTAACAACGACAGAGACTGAATCATATTATAGTTCGATTTTTTGATTGTCAATACTTGCACCGAAATACATATATATTAAAAGGTCTAAATATGCGCTAAAAATACAAACCTCCAAGTCAACAAAATAGCATAAAGGCATAACTTGCTGTATTTAAAGAAAGGCCATTTTTTGAGCCTTACTAATATATATATATCGATATATTCACAGTTTATTATTTTTTTTTTTTTCAAAAGTGAGGTCTATCTTTTTGAACGACTTGAAGAACATTTAGTAATAACAAAAAATGTGTATCTTTTTAAGTTTTGCCTTTTACTTTGAAAATAAATACGATTTTTGAAGATCTAAAGACATTTAATTAACAGAAATATCCACAGTAACAAAATAACTAGGGTGCTTATTCCAGGATGATTTATTGTATTTTTGCAGTGTTTCTTTTATACACATTTTCAAATATTATAAAAAATTTTGTAAATAACATTTCTAAGCAGAGGTATGTGTATAAAACCACTTCATTATTATTTCCAAAGACCAAAATTTTGGTTTAAAAAAATCTGTTTATTAGATGCATGAAATATAGCTTTTTCGTAATTACAAATAAAATTGTTTCCAAATTCTGATGTCTAACATAAACTTCAACACTTAAAGAATGGAAGTGCCCATTTAAAGATTTCTACAAAAAATACATTCATATATTGAGATGTAGACGAAATGACACATGCTTAGTTAAATATTTTATACATCTTAATGTTTGCAATGTTTTTAATGTGTGGTACCTGAAAAGAGCCTTTTTTTTCGCTTTGCCGCCCTTAGCTGTTTACTTCGATCTTGTTGATCTTGAATTCCATATTTTTAGACTTAAACTAATTTTCTTCTTCTGCGGGCTTGCCCCGCCCTCCTTTCTTCGGATTGGCTGCTCCGGCAGACACCCCGCATAAATACCCTTTCCTCAACTTCTTCCTCTCATTTCCGTCTCCAACTCTCCAGCGTGCAGACATTCGTTCCGGGAGCTGCCGACATTTCGAGCCTTCACAACTCTTATTCTAACTTGAATCCTCGTCTAGCCTGCCTCGTCATTTAGTGAATATGACAGTTAAAATTCGGAAACAATCGAGATCGACAAGAGCGGGTACACTCTTTCCAGTCGGTCGCATTCACAGGCTTTTGACAAATAGTCGTTTCTCACGTAGAAGGGCATTATGTGTATCCCCTCTTGCTTCCATATTTCTCGCTGCTGTCCTCGAATTTTTAACTTCAAACTTTATCACAGCATACTTTATGTTTCCGAATAAAAGATTAACGGTTAATTTGACGAGACGCCTGTTAGGTTTAAGATATGCTTCGGATTTAGAACCGCATGCATAAAATGCTGGATTTCTCTGTATAACTAAAGGCCATTTTCAGGGCCATACAATTGTTTTTTTTTCATATTAGAGCTTTATAATATAAAGTTGTTTATCATCAATCAGTAATGTGGGAGACTGTGCATACTTTTAAATTTGAAACGTATTTTCGGTGGGTGAAATACTGTGGAGTGGGATATGCTGGCAAAAAATACTGAATTTCAGCAGTTGCAAAAAAAGGCCCTTCTCAGGGCCATACAAATATATTTTTTTTTTCTTTTCAAAATTGAGACCCATATTATGAAGGTTCTCTATAAGATACTTAACAACGACAGAGACTGAATCATATTATAGTTCGATTTTTTGATTGTCAATACTTGCACCGAAATACATATATATTAAAAGGTCTAAGTATGTTAAAAATACAAACCTCAAAGTCAAAAAAATAGCATAAAGGCATAACTTGCTGTATTTAAAGAAAGGCCATTTTTTGAACCTTACTAATATATATATATAGATATATTCACAGTTTATTTTATTTTATTTTTTTCAAAAGTGAGGTCTATGTTTTTGAACGACTTGAAGAACATTTAGTAATAACAAAAAATGTGTATCTTTTTAAGTTTTGCCTTTTACTTTGCAAATAAATACGATTTTTGAAGATCTAAAGACATTTAATTAACAGAAATATCCACAGCAACAAAATAATAGGGTGCTTATTCCAGGATGATTTATTGTATTTTTACAGTGTTTCTTTTATACACATTTTCAAATATTATAAAAAATTTTGTAAATAACATTTCTAAGCAGAGGTATGTGTATAAAACCACTTCATTATTATTTCCAAAGACCAAAATTTTGGTTTAAAAAAATCTGTTTATTAGATGCATGAAATATAGCTTTTTCGTAATTACAAATAAAATTGTTTCCAAATTCTGATGTCTAACATAAACTTCAACACTTAAAGAATGGAAGTGCCCATTTAAAGATTTCTACAAAAAATACATTCATATATTGAGATGTAGACGAAATGACACATGCTTAGTTAAATATTTTATACATCTTAATGTTTGCAATGTTTTTAATGTGTGGTACCTGAAAAGAGCCTTTTTTTTCGCTTTGCCGCCCTTAGCTGTTCACTTCGATCTTGTTGATCTTGAATTCCATATTTTTAGATTTAAACTAATTTTCTTCTTCTGCGGGCTTCCCCCGCCCTCCTTTCTTCGGATTGGCTGCTCCGGCAGACACCCCGCATAAATACCCTTTCCTCAACTTCTTCCTCTCATTTCCGTCTCCAACTCTCCAGCGTGCAGACATTCGTTCCGGGAGCTGCCGACATTTCGAGCCTTCACATCTCTTATTCTAACTTGAATCCTCGTCTAGCCTGCCTCGTCATTTAGTGAATATGACAGTTAAAATTCGGAAACAATCGAGATCGACAAGAACGGGTACACTCTTTCCAGTCGGTCGCATTCACAGGCTTTTGACAAATAGTCGTTTCTCACGTAGAAGGGCATTATGTGTATCCCCTCTTGCTGCCATATATCTCGCTGCTGTCCTCGAATTTTTAACTTCAAACTTTATCACAGCATATTTTATGTTTCCGAATAAAAGATTAACGGTTAATTTGACGAGACGCCTGTTAGGTTTAAGATATGCTTCGGATTTAGAACCGCATGCATAAAATGCTGGATTTCTCCGTATAACTAAAGGCCCTTTTCAATATACAATTTTTTTTTCATATTAGAGCTTTATAATATAAAGTTGTTTATCATCAATCAGTAATGTGGGACACTGTGCATACTTTTAAATTTATACAAATTGATGTATATTATTCAAATATTTTTTTCTCAAAATTTAGCTCTTTTATATAAAGTACTTAAACATCAATTAATAATGTGGGACACTGTGAATACTTTAAAAAAAATTTTACTTTTAAAAAATTCTTTCTCACTTAAATATTGTTGACCTTTTCAGTATTTTAACATAATAATAACGTTGTCAGTCTTTTTTTTTAGATTGCTTTTCTTGTTTTAACCACAAATAAACAATTGTTAATCATAGTCAAATAGAGTGAATTCAGTAAAATCATATTACTACAGGAAAAGTACCGCAATATACGTTGTCAGTGAATACGAATGGATGAATTTCATTGGCTTGTGAAATTACTGTTTCTTGAGAATTCCTTATGTAAGGAGAGTTCCAATTGTCAGACATTCATTCTGCATTGTCATTTAGTGAATATGGCAGTTAAAATTCGGAAACAGTCCAGATCGACAAGGGCGGGTACACTCTTTCCAGTCGGTCGCATTCACAGGCTTTTGACAAATAGTCGTTTCTCACGTAGAAAGGCATTATGTGTATCCCCTCTTGCTGCCATATATCTCGCTGCTGTCCTCGAATTTTTAACTTCAAACTTTATCACAGCATACTTTATGTTTCCGAATAAAAGATTAACGGTTAATTTGACGAGACGCCTGTTAGGTTTAAGATATGCTGCGGAATTAGAGCCGCATGCATAAAATGCTGCATTTCTCTGTATAACTAAAGGCCCTTTTCAGGGCCATAGAATTGTTTTTTTTTTCATATTAGAGCTTTATAATATAAAGTTGTTTATCATCAATCAGTAATGTGGGAGACTGTGCATACTTTTAAATTTGAAACGTATTTTCGGTGGGTGAAATACTGTGGAGTGGGATATGCTGGCAAAAAATACTGAATTTCAGCAGTTACAAAAAAAGGCCCTTCTCAGGGCCATACAAATATATATTTTTTTTCTTTTCAAAATTGAGACCCATATTATGAAGGTTCTCTATAAGATACTTAACAACGACAGAGACTGAATCATATTATAGTTAGATTTTTTGATTGTCAATACTTGCACCGAAATACATATATATTAAAAGGTCTAAATATGCGT
Organism: Maratus speculifer; assembly: GCA_964019185.1. Lineage (NCBI taxonomy): Eukaryota > Metazoa > Arthropoda > Arachnida > Araneae > Salticidae > Maratus > Maratus speculifer. The sequence continues at coordinate 29,683 of CAXHSM010001510.1, forward strand.
TAAAAATACAAACCTCCAAGTCAACAAAATAGCATAAAGGCATAACTTGCTGTATTTAAAGAAAGGCCATTTTTTGAACCTTACTAATATATATATAGATATATTCACAGTTTATTTTATTTTTTTTTTTTCAAAAGTGAGGTCTATGTTTTTGAACAACTTGAAGAACATTTAGTAATAACAAAAAATGTGTATCTTTTTAAGTTTTGCCTTTTACTTTGAAAATAAATACGATTTTTGAAGATCTAAAGACATTTAATTAACAGAAATATCCACAGCAACAAAATAACTAGGGTGCTTATTCCAGGATGATTTATTGTATTTTTGCAGTGTTTCTTTTATACACATTTTCAAATATTATAAAAAATTTTGTAAATAACATTTCTAAGCAGAGGTATGTGTATAAAACCACTTCATTATTATTTCCAAAGACCAAAATTTTGGTTTAAAAAAATCTGTTTATTAGATGCATGAAATATAGCTTTTTCGTAATTACAAATAAAATTGTTTCCAAATTTTGATGTCTAACATAAACTTCAACACTTAAAGAATGGAAGTGCCCATTTAAAGATTTCTACAAAAAATACATTCATATATTGAGATGTAGACGAAATGACACATGCTTAGTTAAATATTTTATACATCTTAATGTTTGCAATGTTTTTAATGTGTGGTACCTGAAAAGAGCCTTTTTTTTCGCTTTGCCGCCCTTAGCTGTTTACTTCGATCTTGTTGATCTTGAATTCCATATTTTTAGACTTAAACTAATTTTCTTCTTCTGTGGGCTTGCCCCGCCCTCCTTTCTTCGGATTGGCTGCTCCGGGAGACACCCCGCATAAATACCCTTTCCTCAACTTCTTCCTCTCATGAGAGCGTGTGTGTAAGCACCTGCCCGATAGCTATTCTGCTGACGGATGAATCCAAGTTCTTGGGCCGGCGAGCCCGTCGCATCATCGCCGGGCAATGGTATGTCGGGCACATCTTCCCTTTCTATTTCTTGCTTTAATCCTTCTGATATCCTCAAACCGGATCCACTTAAATTATTAGATTACGTCTTGCCTAGTGCTAAAAATAATTCTAATGCTAAAAATAATTCTAAACCTTATTATGGTAATAGTAATGATATTGATTCTAAAACTAGTATTTCCAATGACGCTGATGAGGGCTTTATCCCCGTTAGTAGGAAAAAGCGTAGGAAAAAATTGCTTAGTAATGCTGCTGAGATTAATAATATATCTAGACCTAACAGTCCATTAAATAGTTTAACTACTGATAATAACAGTGTCATCGACATGGATTCAGCTTCTAACTGCAGTGAATTAACTACTAATGATCAATTAACCGCTAAAGATACTATTCTTAGTGAAACTAAATTAAAAAAACCTAAACCTATTATGATAGATAATCGAAATATTAATAGCCTTCAACTCATTGAACAACTTAGCTCAAATCTGAAACTTAACTTCTTGGCCAAATTGGCCGGTAATTATTTAAAAATTATTCCCGATAGTATTGAAGATAAATTGGCTCTCCATGAGCACCTAAAAAGTATTAATGTCCCGCATTATCTTGTCTCTGATAGAGAAGCTATATTCAAAGTCGTAATTAGAGGCCTTCCGAAAAATAACGTCTATATGGATGACATACAAACTGAACTCGAAAATAAGGGCTTTTCAGCCACTAAAATAACGCAAATAAAAAGTAAACGCGATGGCAAAACCCTTCCACTTTATTTGGTTGAACTCCCCAAAAAAAGCAATACTCTTGATATCCTTAATATTCATAATCTATTCCATCTTAGGGTTAATATTGAAAAATTCAGACCTGCCAGGAAAGCTGTGCAATGCTTTCGTTGCCAGCAATTCAACCATGTAAGTTCGCAATGCTTTAACAATCCGAAATGCGTTGGTTGTAGTGGCGACCACCTTTCCAGTGATTGCAAAATTAAACTTATAAAAGACGGTCCTAAACCGCCCCCTAAATGCTCAAATTGTAATCTAGATCATCCCTCTAACTATAAAGGTTGCTCTAAATATCCTGTTAAACCCCAATTTCGCAAAAGCTATGCTCAAATAACTGCTAAACCAGAAAGTAAACCCCAACCTAAAATTAATCAAAATTCTGCTACTAATCCTAAAATTAATTCTAAACCTAGTCCTCCAACTCAGCAGCTTTACGAGCTCCAAGAATTAACAAATAATGTTTCTTCGATTTTTGAAATTTTACAAGCCATAAAATCCGAACATCAAGTCAAATCTTTTGACGAAATTCCCCAAAAACTCAACAGCGTCTACGAGAAAATTAAATTACAAAAAGATCCAATCTCAAAACTTATAACTTTTAGTGAGTTGTTAGCTAATAACTGTAAATAATTTGTTAATATTTTTTATCTTTTTTAATTGCTATTGTAATTTATTTCATATCATTGAAAATTATGGAAAAAAAAAAAATTGAAAAGATGTCAACGAAATGACACACCTTAGCTAATTTATGTAATGTATTAATCCTTAACTCTTAATTTCTCATAGTGTTTATTATTTTAAGTTAGTAATTTTTAAAATGTGTGGTTCCTGATAAGTGCCTTTGTTTTGTAATGTGCCTTTTTTTTACTTCGCTTTGCCGCCATAGCTTTTACCAAGTTCTTGTTGAACTTGAACTACTTAATTCTAGACTTTTTCTCTATTTCCTCTATCGCGGGCTTGCCCCGCCCTACTTCTCACGGATTGGCTGCTCCGGCAGCCACCCCGCGTAAATACACTTTCCTCGACCTCTTCCTCTCATTTCCGTCTAAAGCTCAACGGCGTGCTAGACGTGCTCCGGGAGCTGCCGACATTCTTAGTCTTCTTTCGTATGTAGTGCTTGCACTACGGTTAGACTTCCTTTCTGCAGAACTTGTTCTGCACCTAATCTTTTTTCGCAGGCATACCTTAAGATGTGCTAGTCAACAACTCATAGCCCGGACGTGGAGTTGATCATCAACTAGGGAGTCCATCTCATGCCTCTTCAAGTTCAAGTTCAAGTTCCTCTCATTTCCGTCTCCAACTCTCCAGCGTGCAGACATTCGTTCCGGGAGCTGCCGACATTTCGAGCCTTCACAACTCTTATTCTAACTTGAATCCTCGTCTAGCCTGCCTCGTCATTTAGTGAATATGACAGTTAAAATTCGGAAACAATCGAGATCGACAAGAGCGGGTACACTCTTTCCAGTCGGTCGCATTCACAGGCTTTTGACAAATAGTCGTTTCTCACGTAGAAGGGCATTATGTGTATCCCCTCTTGCTTCCATATTTCTCGCTGCTGTCCTCGAATTTTTAACTTCAAACTTTATCACAGCATACTTTATGTTTCCGAATAAAAGATTAACGGTTAATTTGACGAGACGCCTGTTAGGTTTAAGATATGCTTCGGATTTAGAACCGCATGCATAAAATGCTGGATTTCTCTGTATAACTAAAGGCCCTTTTCAGGGCCATACAATTGTTTTTTTTTTCATGTTAGAGCTTTATAATATAAAGTTGTTTATCATCAATCAGTAATGTGGGAGACTGTGCATACTTTTAAATTTGAAACGTATTTTCGTTGGATGAAATACAGTGGAGTGGGATATGCTGGCAAAAAATACTGAATTTCAGCAGTTACAAAAAAAGGCCCTTCTCAGGGCCATACAAATATATCTTTTTTTTTCTTTTCAAAATTGAGACCCATATTATGAAGGTTCTCTATAAGATACTTAACAACGACAGAGACTGAATCATATTATAGTTCGATTTTTTGATTGTCAATACTTGCACCGAAATACATATATATTAAAAGGTCTAAATATGCGCTAAAAATACAAACCTCCAAGTCAACAAAATAGCATAAAGGCATAACTTGCTGTATTTAAAGAAAGGCCATTTTTTGAGCCTTACTAATATATATATATCGATATATTCACAGTTTATTATTTTTTTTTTTTTCAAAAGTGAGGTCTATCTTTTTGAACGACTTGAAGAACATTTAGTAATAACAAAAAATGTGTATCTTTTTAAGTTTTGCCTTTTACTTTGAAAATAAATACGATTTTTGAAGATCTAAAGACATTTAATTAACAGAAATATCCACAGTAACAAAATAACTAGGGTGCTTATTCCAGGATGATTTATTGTATTTTTGCAGTGTTTCTTTTATACACATTTTCAAATATTATAAAAAATTTTGTAAATAACATTTCTAAGCAGAGGTATGTGTATAAAACCACTTCATTATTATTTCCAAAGACCAAAATTTTGGTTTAAAAAAATCTGTTTATTAGATGCATGAAATATAGCTTTTTCGTAATTACAAATAAAATTGTTTCCAAATTCTGATGTCTAACATAAACTTCAACACTTAAAGAATGGAAGTGCCCATTTAAAGATTTCTACAAAAAATACATTCATATATTGAGATGTAGACGAAATGACACATGCTTAGTTAAATATTTTATACATCTTAATGTTTGCAATGTTTTTAATGTGTGGTACCTGAAAAGAGCCTTTTTTTTCGCTTTGCCGCCCTTAGCTGTTTACTTCGATCTTGTTGATCTTGAATTCCATATTTTTAGACTTAAACTAATTTTCTTCTTCTGCGGGCTTGCCCCGCCCTCCTTTCTTCGGATTGGCTGCTCCGGCAGACACCCCGCATAAATACCCTTTCCTCAACTTCTTCCTCTCATTTCCGTCTCCAACTCTCCAGCGTGCAGACATTCGTTCCGGGAGCTGCCGACATTTCGAGCCTTCACAACTCTTATTCTAACTTGAATCCTCGTCTAGCCTGCCTCGTCATTTAGTGAATATGACAGTTAAAATTCGGAAACAATCGAGATCGACAAGAGCGGGTACACTCTTTCCAGTCGGTCGCATTCACAGGCTTTTGACAAATAGTCGTTTCTCACGTAGAAGGGCATTATGTGTATCCCCTCTTGCTTCCATATTTCTCGCTGCTGTCCTCGAATTTTTAACTTCAAACTTTATCACAGCATACTTTATGTTTCCGAATAAAAGATTAACGGTTAATTTGACGAGACGCCTGTTAGGTTTAAGATATGCTTCGGATTTAGAACCGCATGCATAAAATGCTGGATTTCTCTGTATAACTAAAGGCCATTTTCAGGGCCATACAATTGTTTTTTTTTCATATTAGAGCTTTATAATATAAAGTTGTTTATCATCAATCAGTAATGTGGGAGACTGTGCATACTTTTAAATTTGAAACGTATTTTCGGTGGGTGAAATACTGTGGAGTGGGATATGCTGGCAAAAAATACTGAATTTCAGCAGTTACAAAAAAAGGCCCTTCTCAGGGCCATACAAATATATTTTTTTTTTCTTTTCAAAATTGAGACCCATATTATGAAGGTTCTCTATAAGATACTTAACAACGACAGAGACTGAATCATATTATAGTTCGATTTTTTGATTGTCAATACTTGCACCGAAATACATATATATTAAAAGGTCTAAGTATGTTAAAAATACAAACCTCAAAGTCAAAAAAATAGCATAAAGGCATAACTTGCTGTATTTAAAGAAAGGCCATTTTTTGAACCTTACTAATATATATATATAGATATATTCACAGTTTATTTTATTTTATTTTTTTCAAAAGTGAGGTCTATGTTTTTGAACGACTTGAAGAACATTTAGTAATAACAAAAAATGTGTATCTTTTTAAGTTTTGCCTTTTACTTTGCAAATAAATACGATTTTTGAAGATCTAAAGACATTTAATTAACAGAAATATCCACAGCAACAAAATAACTAGGGTGCTTATTCCAGGATGATTTATTGTATTTTTACAGTGTTTCTTTTATACACATTTTCAAATATTATAAAAAATTTTGTAAATAACATTTCTAAGATTCTTTTTGTAAAACCCTATGGATTACTGAATATTTCTAGACTTGATGTTATTATTTATAATTTCTTGGAGGTGATATATTAAATACCTTATTTTTCTTAAATTTGACATTTTAATACCTGGGAAGCAGAGGTATGTGTATAAAACCACTTCATTATTATTTCCAAAGACCAAAATTTTGGTTTTAAAAAATCTGTTTATTAGATGCATGAAATATAGCTTTTTCGTAATTACAAATAAAATTGTTTCGAAATTCTCATGTCTAACATAAACTTCAACACTTAAAGAATGGAAGTGCCCATTTAAAGATTTCTACAAAAAATACATTCATATATTGAGATGTAGACGAAATGACACATGCTTAGTTAAATATTTTATATATCTTAATGTTTGCAATGTTTTTAATGTGTGGTACCTGAAAAGAGCCTTTTTTTTCGCTTTGCCGCCCTTAGCTGTTTACTTCAATCTTGTTGATCTTGAATTCCATATTTTTAGACTTAAACTAATTTTCTTCTTCTGCGGGCTTGTCCCGCCCTCCTTTCTTCGGATTGGCTGCTCCGGCAGACACCCCGCATAAATACCCTTTCCTCAACTTCTTCCTCTCATTTCCGTCTCCAACTCTCCAGCGTGCAGACATTCGTTCCGGGAGCTGGCGACATCTCGAGCCTTCACATCTCTTATTCTAACTTGAATCCTCGTCTAGCCTGCCTCGTCATTTAGTGAATATGACAGTTAAAATTCGGAAACAATCGAGATCGACAAGAGCGGGTACACTCTTTCCAGTCGGTCGCATTCACAGGCTTTTGACAAATAGTCGTTTCTCGCGTAGAAGGGCATTATGTGTATCCCCCCTTGCTGCCATATATCTCGCTGCTGTCCTCGAATTTTTAACTTCAAACTTTATCACAGCATACTTTATGTTTCCGAATAAAAGATTAACGGTTAATTTGACGAGACGCCTGTTAGGTTTAAGATATGCTGCGGATTTAGAGCCGCATGCATAAAATGCTGCATTTCTCTGTATAACTAAAGGCCCTTTTCAGGGCCATACAATTGTTTTTTTTTTTTTTTCATATTAGAGCTTTATAATATAAAGTTGTTTATCATCCATCAGTAATGTGGGAGACTGTGCATACTTTTAAATTTGAAACGTATTTTCGGTGGGTGAAATACTGTGGAGTGGGGTATGCTGGCAAAAAATACTGAATTTCAGCAGTTACAAAAAAAGGCCCTTCTCAGGGCCATACAAATATATCTTTTTTTTCTTTTCAAAATTGAGACCCATATTATGAAGGTTCTCTATAAGATACTTAACAACGACAGAGACAGAATCATATTATAGTTCGATTTTTTGATTGTCAATACTTGCACCGAAATACATATATATTAAAAGGTCTAAATATGTTAAAAATACAAACCTCCAAGTCAACAAAATAGCATAAAGGCATAACTTGCTGTATTTAAAGAAAGGCCATTTTTTGAACCTTACTAATATATATATATAGATATATTCACAGTTTATTTTATTTTATTTTTTCCAAAAGTGAGGTCTATGTTTTTGAACGATTTGAAGAACATTTAGTAATAACAAAAAATGTGTATCTTTTTAAGTTTTGCCTTTTACTTTGCAAATAAATACGATTTTTGAAGATCTAAAGACATTTAATTAACAGAAATATCCACAGCAACAAAATAACTAGGGTGCTTATTCCAGGATGATTTATTGTATTTTTGCAGTGTTTCTTTTATACACATTTTCAAATATTGTAAAAAATTTTGTAAATAACATTTCTAAGCAGAGGTATGTGCATAAAACCACTTCATTATTATTTCCAAAGACCAAAATTTTGGTTTAAAAAAATCTGTTTATTAGATGCATGAAATATAGCTTTTTCGTAATTACAAATAAAATTGTTTCGAAATTCTCATGTCTAACATAAACTTCAACACTTAAAGAATGGAAGTGCCCATTTAAAGATTTCTACAAAAAATACATTCATATATTGAGATGTAGACGAAATGACACATGCTTAGTTAAATATTTTATATATCTTAATGTTTGCAATGTTTTTAATGTGTGGTACCTGAAAAGAGCCTTTTTTTTTTCGCTTTGCCGCCCTTAGCTGTTTACTTCGATCTTGTTGATCTTGAATTCCATATTTTTAGACTTAAACTAATTTTCTTCTTCTGCGGGCTTGTCCCGCCCTCCTTTCTTCGGATTGGCTGCTCCGGCAGACACCCCGCATAAATACCCTTTCCTCAACTTCTTCCTCTCATGAGACATTCTCGTCCGTGCGTTCTTGGAAGGAGGACGTGTTACTCCCGCCTCCTATTATCACCGCGTTTTTTACTCAGTGTGTGTTAAGTTTGCACACTCTTAAGTTTGCACTCTTCACATCTCTTATTCTAACTTGAATCCTCGTCTAGCCTGCCTCGTCATTTAGTGAATATGACAGTTTAAATTCGGAAACAGTCCAGATCGACAAGGGCGGGTACACTCCTTCCAGTCGGTCGCATTCACAGGCTTTTGACAAATAGTCGTTTCTCACGTAGAAGGGCATTATGTGTATCCCCTCTTGCTGCCATATATCTCGCTGCTGTCCTCGAATTTTTAACTTCAAACTTTATCACAGCATACTTTATGTTTCCGAATAAAAGATTAACGGTTAATTTGACGAGACGCCTGTTAGGTTTAAGATATGCTTCGGTTTTAGAACCGCATGCATAAAATGCTGCATTTCTCTGTATAACTAAAGGCCCTTTTCAGGGCCATACAATTGTTTTTTTTTTCATATTAGAGCTTTATAATATAAAGTTATTTGTCATCAATCAGTAATGTGGGAGACTGTGCATACTTTTTAATTTGAAACGTATTTTCGGTGGGTGAAATACTGTGGAGTGGGATATGCTGGCAAAAAATACTGAATTTCAGCAGTTACAAAAAAAGGCCCTTCTCAGGGCCATACAAATATATCTTTTTTTTTCTTTTCAAAATTGAGACCCATATTATGAAGGTTCTCTATAAGATACTTAACAACGACAGAGACTGAATCATATTATAGTTCTTTTTTTTGATTGTCAATACTTGCACCGAAATACATATATATTAAAAGGTCTAAATATGCGCTAAAAATACAAACCTCCAAGTCAACAAAATAGCATAAAGGCATAACTTGCTGTATTTAAAGAAAGGCCATTTTTTGAACCTTACTAATATAGATATATTCACAGTTTATTATTTTTTTTTTCAAAAGTGAGGTCTATGTTTTTGAATGACTTGAAGAACATTTAGTAATAACAAAAATGTGTATCTTTTTAAGTTTTGCCTTTTACTTTGAAAATAAATACGATTTTTGAAGATCTAAAGACATTTAATTAACAGAAATATCCACAGCAACAAAATAACTAGGGTGCTTATTCCAGGATGATTTATTGTATTTTTGCAGTGTTTCTTTTATACACATTTTCAAATATTATAAAAAATTTTGTAAATAACATTTCTAAGCAGAGGTATGTGTATAAAACCACTTCATTATTATTTCCAAAGACCAAAATTTTGGTTTAAAAAAATCTGTTTATTAGATGCATGAAATATAGCTTTTTCGTAATTACAAATAAAATTGTTTCCAAATTCTGATGTCTAACATAAACTTCAACACTTAAAGAATGGAAGTGCCCATTTAAAGATTTCTACAAAAAATACATTCATATATTGAGATGTAGACGAAATGACACATGCTTAGTTAAATATTTTATACATTTTAATGTTTGCAATGTTTTTAATGTGTGGTACCTGAAAAAAGCCTTTTTTTTTCGCTTTGCCGCCCTTAGCTGTTTACTTCGATCTTGTTGATCTTGAATTCCATATTTTTAGACTTAAACTAATTTTCTTCTTCTGCGGGCTTGCCCCGCCTTCCTTTCTTCGGATTGGCTTCTCCGGCAGACACCCCGCATAAATACCCTTTCCTCAACTTCTTCCTCTCATTCGAGAGCGTGTGTGTAAGCACCTGCCTGACCGCTTTTTAGCTGAAGGATGAATCCAAGTTCTCGGGCCGGCGAGCCCGTCGCATCATCGTCGGGTAATGGTATGTCGGGCACATCTTCCCTTTCTATCTCTTGCTTTGATCCTACTTCTATAACTGTTAACGGCTTTGCTAGATTATGGCGCACTAGTCCTGAGGATATGATCGTTAAAATGAAGACCGATCCCAATTATTTGCATATGATCGAAATAGCTGCTAAAGATAAAAATGAAATTTTCGATCCTACTCTGCTTCATCATGATAGTCAACTCTATCCGAAGCCTCTTAGCTTATTAGAATTAGCTAATCTTAGCGCTGCTAATATTAATTCTAAACCTTATTCTAGTAATATCAATAATAACGATTCTAAAACTAGTACTTCTAATACTCATAACTTAAATTCTAAATCTGATTCTTGTAAAATTAATGAAAATGACTCTAATCTAACTAATTCTATAGACGCTGATGGGGACTTTATCCCTGTTAAAAATAAAAAGCGTAGGAAAAAATTACAAAGTAACGCTGCTGAGTATGATAAAATATCTAAGCCTAACAACCCGCAAAATTGTGTAAATAAAGACAACGATAATGTTATCGAAATGCAATCTGATTGCGAATCTATCGTTAGTGGAATTACTAACAATAATGCTAAAATAGATAAAAAACCTAATCCTATTATGGTCGATAACCGCCAACTTAATCCTATCCAATTAACTGAGCAACTTAAATCTAATCTTAAACTTAAATTCGAGGCCAAATTGGCCGGCAACTATCTTAAAATTCTCCCGGAAAGTCTTGTAGATAAAATGGCTATGCACGATTACTTCAAAAAAACTAATGTTCCGCATTATCTTATAGTTATAAGGGGTCTCCCTAAAAACAACGTTTATATGGACGACATCCAAACAGAACTTCTTAATAAGGGCTTCTCTGCCAACAAAATTACGCAAATGAAAAGTAAAAGGGATGGTATAATTCTTCCGTTATATCTGGTTGAGCTCCCTAAAAATAGTAAAAATTATGAAATTCTCAATATCCGTAATCTTTTCCATCTCAGAGTTAACGTAAAAAAATTTCGACCCTCTAAAAAAGCTGTGCAGTGCTTTCGCTGCCAGCAATTTAATCATGTCAGTTCTCAAAGCTTCAATAATCCTAAATGCGTAGGTTGCAATGGCGACCACTTATCTTCTAACTGTAATATTAAACTCATTAAAGACGGTCCTAAACCGCCTCCTAAATGTGCAAATTGTAATCTCCAACATCCCTCTAATTACAAAGGTTGTAATAAATATCCCCTTAAACCTCAATTTCGTAAAACTTATGCCCAAATTTCCGCTAAACCGGAAAATAAACCTGAGACTAAAATTATTTCTAATCAAGTTATAATTCCTAAAATTAATAGTAAACCTAACCCACCAACTCAGCAGCTTTACGAGCTTCATGAGCTATCAAATAATATCTCATCAATCATTGAAATATTAGAAGCTATAAAATCTGAACTTCAAGTCAAATTTTTTGACGATATTCCCCAAAAACTCAACAGCGTCTATGAGAAAATTAAACTTAAAAAAGATCCGATTTCCAAATTATTAACTTTCAGTGAATTATTAGTGAACTCTAACAATAACTCTAAATAACTTGTTAATTGTTACTTATCTTTTAATTATTATGTTAATCTGTTATCTAAATGAAAAATTGGAAAAAAAAATGAAAAGATGTCAACGAAATGACACACTGTAGTTAATTATCTTAATTATTGTAACTTATCTTTTTTTTAACTTTTATTATTTGTAGTGTTTTTATTATTTAATTTAGTAATTTTAAAATATGTGGTTCCTGAAAAGTGCCTTTGTTTTGATTTCGCTTTGCCGCCTTAGCTTTTAAACCGTTCTTTTGAACTTGAATTACTTATCTCTAGACTTTTCTTTTTTTCCTCTATCGCGGGCTTCCCTCGCCCTACTTCTCACGGATTGGCTGCTCCGGCCGCCACCCCGCGTAAATACACTTTCCTCAACCTCTTACTCTCATTTCCGTCTCAAGCTCAACGGCGTGCAGATGCGCTCCGGGAGCTGCCGACATTCTATAGTCTTCTATCATATGTAGTGCTTGCACTACGGCTAGACTTTCTTCCTGCAGAATTATTCTGCACCTACTCTTTTTTTGAAGGCGTACCTCAAGATGTGCTAACCAGTCACTCCTAGCCCGGACGTGGAGTTGTTTGACAACTAGGAAGTCCCTTCATGCCTCAACAAGTTCCAGTTCCTCTCATTCCCGACTCGAACTCTCCAGCATCCAGACATTCGTTCCGGGAGCTGCCGACATTTCGAGCCTTCACATCTCTTATTCTAACTTGAATCCTCGTCTAGCCTGCCTCGTCATTTAGTGAATATGACAGTTAAAATTCGGAAACAATCGAGATCGACAAGAGCGGGTACACTCTTTCCAGTCGGTCGCATTCACAGGCTTTTGGCAAATAGTCATTTCTCACGTAGAAGGGCATTATGTGTATCCCCTCTTGCTGCCATATATCTCGCTGCTGTCCTCGAATTTTTAACTTCAAACTTTATCACAGCATACTTTATGTTTCCGAATAAAAGATTAACGGTTAATTTGACGATACGCCTGTTAGGTTTAAGATATGCTTCGGATTTAGAACCGCATGCATAAAATGCTGGATTTCTCTGTATAACTAAAGGCCCTTTTCAGGGCCATACAATTGTTTTTTTTTTCATATTAGAGCTTTATAATATAAAGTTGTTTATCATCAATCAGTAATGTTGGAGACTGTGCATACTTTTAAATTTGAAACGTATTTTCGGTGGATGAAATACTGTGGAGTGGGATATGCTGGCAAAAAATACTGAATTTCAGCAGTTACAAAAAAAGGCCCTTCTCAGGGCCATACAAATATATCTTTTTTTTTCTTTTCAAAATTGAGACCCATATTATGAAGGTTCTCTATAAGATACTTAACAACGACAGAGACTGAATCATATTATAGTTCGATTTTTTGATTGTCAATACTTGCACCGAAATACATATATATTAAAAGGTCTAAATATGCGCTAAAAATACAAACCTCCAAGTCAACAAAATAGCATAAAGGCATAACTTGCTGTATTTAAAGAAAGGCCATTTTTTGAACCTTACTAATATATATATAGATATATTCACAGTTTATTATTTTTTTTTTTTCAAAAGTGAGGTCTATGTTTTTGAACGACTTGAAGAAAATTTAGTAATAACAAAAAATGTGTATCTTTTTAAGTTTTGCCTTTTACTTTGCAAATAAATACGATTTTTGAAGATATAATGACATTTAATTAACAGAAATATCCACAGCAACAAAATAACTATGGTGCTTATTCCTGGATGATTTATTGTATTTTTGCAGTGTTTCTTTTATACACATTTTCAAATATTATAAAAAATTTTGTAAATAACATTTCTAAGCAGAGGTATGTGTATAAAACCACTTAATTATTATTTCCAAAGACCAAAATTTTGGTTTAAAAAAATCTGTTTATTAGATGCATGAAATATAGCTTTTTCGTAATTACAAATAAAATTGTTTCCAAATTCTGATGTCTAACATAAACTTCAACACTTAAAGAATGGAAGTGCCCATTTAAAGATTTCTACAAAAAATACATTCATATATTGAGATGTAGACGAAATGACACATGCTTAGTTAAATATTTTATACATCTTAATGTTTGCAATGTTTTTAATGTGTGGTACCTGAAAAGAGCTTTTTTTTTCGCTTTGCCGCCCTTAGCTGTTTACTTCGATCTTGTTTATCTTGAATTCCATATTTTTAGACTTAAACTAATTTTCTTCTTCTGCGGGCTTGCCCCGCCCTCCTTTCTTCGGATTGGCTGCTCCGGCAGACACCCCGAATAAATACCCTTTCCTCAACTTCTTCCTCTCATTTCCGTCTCCAACTCTCCAGCGTGCAGACATTCGTTCCGGGAGCTGCCGACATTTCGAGCCTTCACATCTCTTATTCTAACTTGAATCCTCGTCTAGCCTGCCTCGTCATTTAGTGAATATGACAGTTAAAATTCGGAAACAATCTAGATCGACAAGAGCGGGTACACTCTTTCCAGTCGGTCGCATTCACAGGCTTTTGACAAATAGTCGTTTCTCACGTAGAAGGGCATTATGTGTATCCCCTCTTGCTTCCATATTTCTCGCTGCTGTCCTCGAATTTTTAACTTCAAACTTTATCACAGCATACTTTATATTTCCGAATAAAAGATTAACGGTTAATTTGACGAGACGCCTGTTAGATTTAAGGTATGCTTCGGATTTAGAACCGCATGCATAAAATGCTGGATTTCTCTGTATAACTAAAGGCCCTTTTCAGGGCCATACAATTGTGTTTTTTTTTCATATTAGAGCTTTATAATATAAAGTTGTTTATCATCAATCAGTAATGTGGGAGACTGTGCATACTTTTAAATTTGAAACGTATTTTCGGTGGATGAAATACTGTGGAGTGGGATATGCTGGCAAAAAATACTGAATTTCAGCAGTTACAAAAAAAGGCCCTTCTCAGGGCCATACAAATATATCTTTTTTTTCTTTTCAAAATTGAGACCCATATTATGAAGGTTCTCTATAAGATACTTAACAACGACAGAGACTGAATCATATTATAGTTCCTTTTTTTGATTGTCAATACTTGCACCGAAATACATATGTATTAAAAGGTCTAAATATGCGCTAAAAATACAAACCTCCAAGTCAACAAAATAGCATAAAGGCATAACTTGCTGTATTTAAAGAAAGGCCATTTTTTGAACCTTACTAATATATATATAGATATATTCACAGTTTATTATTTTTTTTTTTTCAAAAGTGAGGTCTATGTTTTTGAACGACTTGAAGAACATTTAGTAATAACAAAAATGTGTATCTTTTTAAGTTTTGCCTTTTACTTTGAAAATAAATACGATTTTTGAAGATCTAAAGACATTTAATTAACAGAAATATCCACAGCAACAAAATAACTAGGGTGCTTATTCCAGGATGATTTATTGTATTTTTGCAGTGTTTCTTTTATACACATTTTCAAATATTATAAAAAATTTTGTAAATAACATTTCTAAGCAGAGGTATGTGTATAAAACCACTTCATTATTATTTCCAAAGACCAAAATTTTGGTTTAAAAAAATCTGTTTATTAGATGCATGAAATATAGCTTTTTCGTAATTACAAATAAAATTGTTTCCAAATTCTGATGTCTAACATAAACTTCAACACTTAAAGAATGGAAGTGCCCATTTAAAGATTTCTACAAAAAATACATTCATATATTGAGATGTAGACGAAATGACACTTGCTTAGTTAAATATTTTATATATCTTAATGTTTGCAATGTTTTTAATGTGTGGTACCTGAAAAGAGCCTTTTTTTTCCGCTTTGCCGCCCTTAGCTGTTTACTTCGATCTTGTTGATCTTGAATTCCATATTTTTAGACTTAAACTAATTTTCTTCTTCTGCGGGCTTGCCCCGCCTTCCTTTCTTCGGATTGGCTGCTCCGGCAGACACCCCGCATAAATACCCTTTCCTCAACTTCTTCCTCTCATTCGAGAGCGTGTGTGTAAGCACCTGCCTGACCGCTTTTTAGCTGACGGATGAATCCAAGTTCTCGGGCCGGCGAGCCCGTCGCATCATCGCCGGGTAATGGTATGTCGGGCACATCTTCCCTTTCTATCTCTTGCTTTGATCCTACTTCTATAACTGTTAACGGCTTTGCTAGATTATGGCGCACTAGTCCTGAGGATATGATCGTTAAAATGAAGACCGATCCCAATTATTTGCATATGATCGAAATAGCTGCTAAAGATAAAAATGAAATTTTCGATCCTACTCTGCTTCATCATGATAGTCAACTCTATCCGAAGCCTCTTAGCTTATTAGAATTAGCTAATCTTAGCGCTGCTAATATTAATTCTAAACCTTATTCTAGTAATATCAATAATAACGATTCTAAAACTAGTACTTCTAATACTCATAACTTAAATTCTAAATCTGATTCTTGTAAAATTAATGAAAATGACTCTAATCTAACTAATTCTATAGACGCTGATGGGGACTTTATCCCTGTTAAAAATAAAAAGCGTAGGAAAAAATTACAAAGTAACGCTGCTGAGTATGATAAAATATCTAAGCTTAACAACCCGCAAAATTGTGTAAATAAAGACAACGATAATGTTATCGAAATGCAATCTGATTGCGAATCTATCGTTAGTGGAATTACTAACAATAATGCTAAAATAGATAAAAAACCTAATCCTATTATGGTCGATAACCGCCAACTTAATCCTATCCAATTAACTGAGCAACTTAAATCTAATCTTAAACTTAAATTCGAGGCCAAATTGGCCGGCAACTATCTTAAAATTCTCCCGGAAAGTCTTGAAGATGAAATGGCTATGCACGATTACTTCAAAAAAACTAATGTTCCGCATTATCTTATAGTTATAAGGGGTCTCCCTAAAAACAACGTTTATATGGATGACATCCAAACAGAACTTCTTAATAAGGGCTTCTCTGCCAACAAAATTACGCAAATGAAAAGTAAAAGGGATGGTATAATTCTTCCGTTATATCTGGTTGAGCTCCCTAAAAATAGTAAAAATTATGAAATTCTCAATATCCGTAATCTTTTCCATCTCAGAGTTAACGTAGAAAAATTTCGACCCTCTAAAAAAGCTGTGCAGTGCTTTCGCTGCCAGCAATTTAATCATGTCAGTTCTCAATGCTTCAATAATCCTAAATGCGTAGGTTGCAATGGCGACCACTTATCTTCTGACTGTAATATTAAACTCATTAAAGACGGTCCTAAACCGCCTCCTAAATGTGCAAATTGTAATCTCCAACATCCCTCTAATTACAAAGGTTGTAATAAATATCCCCTTAAACCTCAATTTCGTAAAACTTATGCCCAAATTACCGCTAAACCGGAAAATAAACCTGAGACTAAAATTATTTCTAATCAAGTTAAAATTCCTAAAATTAATAGTAAACCTAACCCACCAACTCTGCAGCTTTACGAGCTTCATGAGCTATCAAATAATATCTCATCAATCATTGAAATATTAGAAGCTATAAAATCTGAACTTCAAGTCAAATCTTTTGACGATATTCTCCAAAAACTCAACAGCGTCTATGAGAAAATTAAATTTAAAAAAGATCCGATTTCCAAATTATTAACTTTCAGTGAATTATTAGTGAACTCTAACAATAACTCTAAATAACTTGTTAATTGTTACTTATCTTTTAATTATTATGTTAATCTGTTATCTAAATGAAAAATTGGAAAAAAAAATGAAAAGATGTCAACGAAATGACACACTGTAGTTAATTATCTTAATTATTGTAACTTATCTTTTATTTAACTTTTATTATTTGTAGTGTTTTTATTATTTAATTTAGTAATTTTAAAATATGTGGTTCCTGAAAGTGCCTTTGTTTTGATTTCGCTTTGCCGCCTTAGCTTTTACCCCGTTCTTTTGAACTTGAATTACTTATCTCTAGACTTTTCTTTTTTTCCTCTATCGCGGGCTTGCCCCGCCCTACTTCTCACGGATTGGCTGCTCCGGCCGCCACCCCGCGTAAATACACTTTCCTCAACCACTTACTCTCATTTCCGTCTCCAGCTCAACGGCGTGCAGATGCGCTCCGGGAGCTGCCGACATTCTATAGTCTTCTATCATATGTAGTGCTTGCACTACGGCTAGACTTTCTTCCTGCAGAATTATTCTGCACCTACTCTTTTTTTGAAGGCGTACCTCAAGATGTGCTAACCAGTCACTCCTAGCCCGGACGTGGAGTTGTTTGACAACTAGGAAGTCCCTTCATGCCTCAACAAGTTCAAGTTCCTCTCATTCCCGACTCCAACTCTCCAGCATCCAGACATTCGTTCCGGGAGCTGCCGACATTTCGAGCCTTCACATCTCTTATTCTAAGTTGAATCCTCGTCTAGCCTGCCTCGTCATTTAGTGAATATGACAGTTAAAATTCGGAAACAATCGAGATCGACAAGAGCGGGTACACTCTTTCCAGTCGGTCGCATTCACAGGCTTTTGACAAATAGTCGTTTCTCACGTAGAAGGGCATTATGTGTATCCCCTCTTGCTTCCATATTTCTCGCTGCTGTCCTCGAATTTTTAACTTCAAACTTTATCACAGCATACTTTATGTTTCCGAATAAAAGATTAACGGTTAATTTGACGAGACGCCTGTTAGATTTAAGGTATGCTTCGGATTTAGAACCGCATGCATAAAATGCTGGATTTCTCTGTATAACTAAAGGCCCTTTTCAGGGCCATACAATTGTGTTTTTTTTTCATATTAGAGCTTTATAATATAAAGTTGTTTATCATCAATCAGTAATGTGGGAGACTGTGCATACTTTTAAATTTGAAACGTATTTTCGGTGGATGAAATACTGTAGAGTGGGATATGCTGGCAAAAAATACTGAATTTCAGCAGTTACAAAAAAAGGCCCTTCTCGGGGCCATACAAATATATCTTTTTTTTCTTTTCAAAATTGAGACCCATATTATGAAGGTTCTCTATAAGATACTTAACAACGACAGAGACTGAATCATATTATAGTTCGATTTTTTGATTGTCAATACTTGCACCGAAATACATATATATTAAAAGGTCTAAATATGCGCTAAAAATACAAACCTCCAAGTCAACAAAATAGCATAAAGGCATAACTTGCTCTATTTAAAGAAAGGCCATTTTTTGAACCTTACTAATATATATATAGATATATTCACAGTTTATTATTTTTTTTTTTTTCAAAAGTGAGGTCTATGTTTTTGAACGACTTGAAGAAAATTTAGTAATAACAAAAAATGTGTATCTTTTTAAGTTTTGCCTTTTGCTTTGCAAATAAATACGATTTTTGAAGATCTAAAGACATTTAATTAACAGAAATATCCACAGCAACAAAATAACTAGGGTGCTTATTCCAGGATGATTTATTGTATTTTTGCAGTGTTTCTTTTATACACATTTTCAAATATTATAAAAAATTTTGTAAATAACATTTCTAAGCAGAGGTATGTGTATAAAACCACTTCATTATTATTTCCAAAGACCAAAATTTTGGTTTAAAAAAATCTGTTTATTAGATGCATGAAATATAGCTTTTTCGTAATTACAAATAAAATTGTTTCCAAATTCTGATGTCTAACATAAACTTCAACACTTAAAGAATGGAAGTGCCCATTTAAAGATTTCTCCAAAAAATACATTCATATATTGAGATGTAGACGAAATGACACATGCTTAGTTAAATATTTTATACATCTTAATGTTTGCAATGTTTTTAATGTGTGGTACCTGAAAAAAGCCTTTTTTTTCGCTTTGCCGCCCTTAGCTCTTTACTTCGATCTTGTTGATCTTGAATTCCATATTTTTAGACTTAAACTAATTTTCTTCTTCTGCGGGCTTGCCCCGCCCTCCTTTCTTCGGATTGGCTGCTCCGGCAGACACCCCGCATAAATACCCTTTCCTCAACTTCTTCCTCTCATTTCCGTCTCCAACTCTCCAGCGTGCAGACATTCGTTCCGGGAGCTGCCGACATTTCGAGCCTTCACATCTCTTATTCTAACTTGAATCCTCGTGTAGCCTGCCTCGTCATTTAGTGAATATGACAGTTAAAATTCGGAAACAATCGAGATCGACAAGAGCGGGTACACTCTTTCCAGTCGGTCGCATTCACAGGCTTTTGACAAATAGTCGTTTCTCACGTAGAAGGGCATTATGTGTATCCCCTCTTGCTTCCATATTTCTCGCTGCTGTCCTCGAATTTTTAACTTCAAACTTTATCACAGCATACTTTATGTTTCCGAATAAAAGATTAACGGTTAATTTGACGAGACGCCTGTTAGATTTAAGGTATGCTTCGGATTTATAACCGCATGCATAAAATGCTGGATTTCTCTGTATAACTAAAGGCCCTTTTCAGGGCCATACAATTGTGTTTTTTTTTCATATTAGAGCTTTATAATATAAAGTTGTTTATCAACAATCAGTAATGTGGGAGACTGTGCATACTTTTAAATTTGAAACGTATTTTCGGTGGATGAAATACTGTGGAGTGGAATATGCTGGCAAAAAATACTGAATTTCAGCAGTTACAAAAAAAGGCCCTTCTCAGGGCCATACAAATATATCTTTTTTTTTCTTTTCAAAATTGAGACCCATATTATGAAAGTTCTCTATAAGATACTTAACAACGACAGAGACTGAATCATATTATAGTTCGATTTTTTGATTGTCAATACTTGCACCGAAATACATATATATTAAAAGGTCTAAATATGCGCTAAAAATACAAACCTCCAAGTCAACAAAATAGCATAAAGGCATAACTTGCTGTATTTAAAGAAAGGCCATTTTTTGAACCTTACTAATATATATATATAGATATATTCACAGTTTATTATTTTTTTTTTTTTCAAAAGTGAGGTCTATGTTTTTGAACGACTTGAAGAACATTTAGTAATAACAAAAAATGTGTAACTTTTTAAGTTTTGCCTTTTACTTTGCAAATAAATACGATTTTTGAAGATCTAAAGACATTTAATTAACAGAAATATCCACAGCAACAAAATAACTAGGGTTCCTCAACTTCTTCCTCTCATTTCCGTCTCCAACTCTCCAGCGTGCAGACATTCGTTCCGGGAGCTGCCGACATTTCGAGCCTTCACATCTCTTATTCTAAGTTGAATCCTCGTCTAGCCTGCCTCGTCATTTAGTGAATATGACAGTTAAAATTCGGAAACAATCGAGATCGACAAGAGCGGGTACACTCTTTCCAGTCGGTCGCATTCACAGGCTTTTGACAAATAGTCGTTTCTCACGTAGAAGGGCATTATGTGTATCCCCTCTTGCTTCCATATTTCTCGCTGCTGTCCTCGAATTTTTAACTTCAAACTTTATCACAGCATACTTTATGTTTCCGAATAAAAGATTAACGGTTAATTTGACGAGACGCCTGTTAGATTTAAGGTATGCTTCGGATTTAGAACCGCATGCATAAAATGCTGGATTTCTCTGTATAACTAAAGGCCCTTTTCAGGGCCATACAATTGTGTTTTTTTTTCATATTAGAGCTTTATAATATAAAGTTGTTTATCATCAATCAGTAATGTGGGAGACTGTGCATACTTTTAAATTTGAAACGTATTTTCGGTGGATGAAATACTGTGGAGTGGGATATGCTGGCAAAAAATACTGAATTTCAGCAGTTACAAAAAAAGGCCCTTCTCAGGGCCATACAAATATGTCTTTTTTTTTCTTTTCAAAATTGAGACCCATATTATGAAGGTTCTCTATAAGATACTTAACAACGACAGAGACTGAATCATATTATAGTTCGATTTTTTGATTGTCAATACTTGCACCGAAATACATATATATTAAAAGGTCTAAATATGCGCTAAAAATACAAACCTCCAAGTCAACAAAATAGCATAAAGGCATAACTTGCTCTATTTAAAGAAAGGCCATTTTTTGAACCTTACTAATATATATATATAGATATAGTCACAGTTTATTATATTTTTTTTTTTTCAAAAGTGAGGTCTATGTTTTTTAACGACTTGAAGAACATTTAGTAATAACAAAAAATGTGTATCTTTTTAAGTTTTGCCTTTTACTTTGAAAATAAATACGATTTTTGAAGATCTAAAGACATTTAATTAACAGAAATATCCACAGCAACAAAATAACTAGGGTGCTTATTCCAGGATGATTTATTGTATTTTTGCAGTGTTTCTTTTATACACATTTTCAAATATTATAAAAAATTTTGTAAATAACATTTCTAAGCAGAGGTATGTGTATAAAACCACTTCATTATTATTTCCAAAGACCAAAATTTTGGTTTAAAAAAATCTGTTTATTAGATGCATGAAATATAGCTTTTTCGTAATTACAAATAAAATTGTTTCCAAATTCTGATGTCTAACATAAACTTCAACACTTAAAGAATGGAAGTGCCCATTTAAATTTTTCTACAAAAAATACATTCATATATTGAGATGTAGACGAAATGACACATGCTTAGTTAAATATTTTATACATCTTAATGTTTGCAATGTTTTTAATGTGCGGTACCTGAAAAGAGCCTTTTTTTTCGCTTTGCCGCCCTTAGCTGTTTACTTCGATCTTGTTGATCTTGAATTCCATATTTTTAGACTTAAACTAATTTTCTTCTTCTGCGGGCTTGCCCCGACCTCCTTTCTTCGGATTGGCTGCTCCGGCAGACACCCCGCATAAATACCCTTTCCTCAACTTCTTCCTCTCATTTCCGTCTCCAACTCTCCAGCGTGCAGACATTCGTTCCGGGAGCTGCCGAAATTTCGAGCCTTCACATCTCTTATTCTAACTTGAATCCTCGTCTAGCCTGCCTCGTCATTTAGTGAATATGACAGTTAAAATTCGGAAACAATCGAGATCGACAAGAGCGGGTACACTCTTTCCAGTCGGTCGCATTCACAGGCTTTTGACATATAGTCGTTTCTCACGTAGAAGGGCATTATGTGTATCCCATCTTGCTTCCATATTTCTCGCTGCTGTCCTCGAATTTTTAACTTCAAACTTTATCACAGCATACTTTATGTTTCCGAATAAAAGATTAACGGTTAATTTGACGAGACGCCTGTTAGGTTTAAGATATGCTTCGGATTTAGAACCGCATGCATAAAATGCTGGATTTCTCTGTATAACTATAGGCCCTTTTCAGGGCCATACAATTGTGTTTTTTTTTTCATATTAGAGCTTTATAATATAAAGTTGTTTATCATCAATCAGTAATGTGGGAGACTGTTCATACTTTTAAATTTGAAACGTATTCTCGGTGGATGAAATACTGTGGAGTGGGATATGCTGGCAAAAAATACTGAATTTCAGCAGTTACAAAAAAAGGCCCTTCTCAGGGCCATACAAATATATCTTTTTTTTTCTTTTCAAAATTGAGATCCATATTATGAAGGTTCTCTATAAGATACTTAACAACGACAGAGACTGAATCATATTATAGTTCGATTTTTTGATTGTCAATACTTGCACCGAAATACATATATATTAAAAGGTCTAAATATGCGCTAAAAATACAAACCTCCAAGTCAACAAAATAGCATAAAGGCATAACTTGCTGTATTTAAAGAAAGGCCATTTTTTGAGGGTTACTAATATATATATATCGATATATTCACAGTTTATTATTTTTTTTTTTTCAAAAGTGAGGTCTATGTTTTTGAACGACTTGAAGAACATTTAGTAATAACAAAAAATGTGTATCTTTTTAAGTTTTGCCTTTTACTTTGAAAATAAATACGATTTTTGAAGATCTAAAGACATTTAATTAACAGAAATATCCACAGTAACAAAATAACTAGGGTGCTTATTCCAGGATGATTTATTGTATTTTTGCAGTGTTTCTTTTATACACATTTTCAAATATTATAAAAAATTTTGTAAATAACATTTCTAAGCAGAGGTATGTGTATAAAACCACTTCATTATTATTTCCAAAGACCAAAATTTTGGTTTAAAAAAATCTGTTTATTAGATGCATGAAATATAGCTTTTTCGTAATTACAAATAAAATTGTTTCCAAATTCTGATGTCTAACATAAACTTCAACACTTAAAGAATGGAAGTGCCCATTTAAAGATTTCTACAAAAAATACATTCATATATTGAGATGTAGACGAAATGACACATGCTTAGTTAAATATTTTATACATCTTAATGTTTGCAATGTTTTTAATGTGTGGTACCTGAAAAAAGCCTTTTTTTTCGCTTTGCCGCCCTTAGCTCTTTACTTCGATCTTGTTGATCTTGAATTCCATATTTTTAGACTTAAACTAATTTTCTTCTTCTGCGGGCTTGCCCCGCCCTCCTTTCTTCGGATTGGCTGCTCCGGCAGACACCCCGCATAAATACCCTTTCCTCAACTTCTTCCTCTCATTTCCGTCTCCAACTCTCCAGCGTGCAGACATTCGTTCCGGGAGCTGCCGACATTTCGAGCCTTCACATCTCTTATTCTAACTTGAATCCTCGTGTAGCCTGCCTCGTCATTTAGTGAATATGACAGTTAAAATTCGGAAACAATCGAGATCGACAAGAGCGGGTACACTCTTTCCAGTCGGTCGCATTCACAGGCTTTTGACAAATAGTCGTTTCTCACGTAGAAGGGCATTATGTGTATCCCCTCTTGCTTCCATATTTCTCGCTGCTGTCCTCGAATTTTTAACTTCAAACTTTATCACAGCATACTTTATGTTTCCGAATAAAAGATTAACGGTTAATTTGACGAGACGCCTGTTAGATTTAAGGTATGCTTCGGATTTAGAACCGCATGCATAAAATGCTGGATTTCTCTGTATAACTAAAGGCCCTTTTCAGGGCCATACAATTGTGTTTTTTTTTCATATTAGAGCTTTATAATATAAAGTTGTTTATCATCAATCAGTAATGTGGGAGACTGTGCATACTTTTAAATTTGAAACGTATTTTCGGTGGATGAAATACTGTGGAGTGGAATATGCTGGCAAAAAATACTGAATTTCAGCAGTTACAAAAAAAGGCCCTTCTCAGGGCCATACAAATATATCTTTTTTTTTCTTTTCAAAATTGAGACCCATATTATGAAAGTTCTCTATAAGATACTTAACAACGACAGAGACTGAATCATATTATAGTTCGATTTTTTGATTGTCAATACTTGCACCGAAATACATATATATTAAAAGGTCTAAATATGCGCTAAAAATACAAACCTCCAAGTCAACAAAATAGCATAAAGGCATAACTTGCTGTATTTAAAGAAAGGCCATTTTTTGAACCTTACTAATATATATATATAGATATATTCACAGTTTATTATTTTTTTTTTTTCAAAAGTGAGGTCTATGTTTTTGAACGACTTGAAGAACATTTAGTAATAACAAAAAATGTGTAACTTTTTAAGTTTTGCCTTTTACTTTGCAAATAAATACGATTTTTGAAGATCTAAAGACATTTAATTAACAGAAATATCCACAGCAACAAAATAACTAGGGTTCCTCAACTTCTTCCTCTCATTTCCGTCTCCAACTCTCCAGCGTGCAGACATTCGTTCCGGGAGCTGCCGACATTTCGAGCCTTCACATCTCTTATTCTAAGTTGAATCCTCGTCTAGCCTGCCTCGTCATTTAGTGAATATGACAGTTAAAATTCGGAAACAATCGAGATCGACAAGAGCGGGTACACTCTTTCCAGTCGGTCGCATTCACAGGCTTTTGACAAATAGTCGTTTCTCACGTAGAAGGGCATTATGTGTATCCCCTCTTGCTTCCATATTTCTCGCTGCTGTCCTCGAATTTTTAACTTAAAACTTTATCACAGCATACTTTATGTTTCCGAATAAAAGATTAACGGTTAATTTGACGAGACGCCTGTTAGATTTAAGGTATGCTTCGGATTTAGAACCGCATGCATAAAATGCTGGATTTCTCTGTATAACTAAAGGCCCTTTTCAGGGCCATACAATTGTGTTTTTTTTTCATATTAGAGCTTTATAATATAAAGTTGTTTATCATCAATCAGTAATGTGGGAGACTGTGCATACTTTTAAATTTGAAACGTATTTTCGGTGGATGAAATACTGTGGAGTGGGATATGCTGGCAAAAAATACTGAATTTCAGCAGTTACAAAAAAAGGCCCTTCTCAGGGCCATACAAATATGTCTTTTTTTTTCTTTTCAAAATTGAGACCCATATTATGAAGGTTCTCTATAAGACACTTAACAACGACAGAGACTGAATCATATTATAGTTCGATTTTTTGATTGTCAATACTTGCACCGAAATACATATATATTAAAAGGTCTAAATATGCGCTAAAAATACAAACCTCCAAGTCAACAAAATAGCATAAAGGCATAACTTGCTCTATTTAAAGAAAGGCCATTTTTTGAACCTTACTAATATATATATATAGATATAGTCACAGTTTATTATATTTTTTTTTTTCAAAAGTGAGGTCTATGTTTTTTAACGACTTGAAGAACATTTAGTAATAACAAAAAATGTGTATCTTTTTAAGTTTTGCCTTTTACTTTGAAAATAAATACGATTTTTGAAGATCTAAAGACATTTAATTAACAGAAATATCCACAGCAACAAAATAACTAGGGTGCTTATTCCAGGATGATTTATTGTATTTTTGCAGTGTTTCTTTTATACACATTTTCAAATATTATAAAAAATTTTGTAAATAACATTTCTAAGCAGAGGTATGTGTATAAAACCACTTCATTATTATTTCCAAAGACCAAAATTTTGGTTTAAAAAAATCTGTTTATTAGATGCATGAAATATAGCTTTTTCGTAATTACAAATAAAATTGTTTCCAAATTCTGATGTCTAACATAAACTTCAACACTTAAAGAATGGAAGTGCCCATTTAAATTTTTCTACAAAAAATACATTCATATATTGAGATGTAGACGAAATGACACATGCTTAGTTAAATATTTTATACATCTTAATGTTTGCAATGTTTTTAATGTGCGGTACCTGAAAAGAGCCTTTTTTTTCGCTTTGCCGCCCTTAGCTGTTTACTTCGATCTTGTTGATCTTGAATTCCATATTTTTAGACTTAAACTAATTTTCTTCTTCTGCGGGCTTGCCCCGACCTCCTTTCTTCGGATTGGCTGCTCCGGCAGACACCCCGCATAAATACCCTTTCCTCAACTTCTTCCTCTCATTTCCGTCTCCAACTCTCCAGCGTGCAGACATTCGTTCCGGGAGCTGCCGAAATTTCGAGCCTTCACATCTCTTATTCTAACTTGAATCCTCGTCTAGCCTGCCTCGTCATTTAGTGAATATGACAGTTAAAATTCGGAAACAATCGAGATCGACAAGAGCGGGTACACTCTTTCCAGTCGGTCGCATTCACAGGCTTTTGACATATAGTCGTTTCTCACGTAGAAGGGCATTATGTGTATCCCATCTTGCTTCCATATTTCTCGCTGCTGTCCTCGAATTTTTAACTTCAAACTTTATCACAGCATACTTTATGTTTCCGAATAAAAGATTAACGGTTAATTTGACGAGACGCCTGTTAGGTTTAAGATATGCTTCGGATTTAGAACCGCATGCATAAAATGCTGGATTTCTCTGTATAACTATAGGCCCTTTTCAGGGCCATACAATTGTGTTTTTTTTTTTCATATTAGAGCTTTATAATATAAAGTTGTTTATCATCAATCAGTAATGTGGGAGACTGTGCATACTTTTAAATTTGAAACGTATTCTCGGTGGATGAAATACTGTGGAGTGGGATATGCTGGCAAAAAATACTGAATTTCAGCAGTTACAAAAAAAGGCCCTTCTCAGGGCCATACAAATATATCTTTTTTTTTCTTTTCAAAATTGAGATCCATATTATGAAGGTTCTCTATAAGATACTTAACAACGACAGAGACTGAATCATATTATAGTTCGATTTTTTGATTGTCAATACTTGCACCGAAATACATATATATTAAAAGGTCTAAATATGCGCTAAAAATACAAACCTCCAAGTCAACAAAATAGCATAAAGGCATAACTTGCTGTATTTAAAGAAAGGCCATTTTTTGAGGGTTATTAATATATATATATCGATATATTCACAGTTTATTATTTTTTTTTTTTTTCAAAAGTGAGGTCTATGTTTTTAAACGACTTGAAGAACATTTAGTAATAACAAAAAATGTGTATCTTTTTAAGTTTTGCCTTTTACTTTGAAAATAAATACGATTTTTGAAGATCTAAAGACATTTAATTAACAGAAATATCCACAGTAACAAAATAACTAGGGTGCTTATTCCAGGATGATTTATTGTATTTTTGCAGTGTTTCTTTTATACACATTTTCAAATATTATAAAAAATTTTGTAAATAACATTTCTAAGCAGAGGTATGTGTATAAAACCACTTCATTATTATTTCCAAAGACCAAAATTTTCGTTTAAAAAAATCTGTTTATTAGATGCATGAAATATAGCTTTTTCGTAATTACAAATAAAATTGTTTCCAAATTCTGATGTCTAACATAAACTTCAACACTTAAAGAATGGAAGTGCCCATTTAAAGATTTCTACAAAAAATACATTCATATATTGAGATGTAGACGAAATGACACATGCTTAGTTAAATATTTTATACATCTTAATGTTTGCAATGTTTTTAATGTGTGGTACCTGAAAAGAGCCTTTTTTTCGCTTTGCCGCCCTTAGCTGTTTACTTCGATCTTGTTGATCTTGAGGTCCATATTTTTGACATGAACATGAAGAGTCATTATACAGGGGCTTCCCAGTTGCGAAGCAACTCCACGCCCTGTCTATAAGTTACTGTAGAGCACATCGTGAGTTAAGCCTTAAAAAAGTTTAGCAGTAGAACGAGTCTACTATAAAATTAAGAAAAACAAAAACTAAAAAATAAATTTAAATAAGAAAAGACTAAGTTAAATTTAAGAGCAAATTTGAAGGGCTCAGCAAACGCAACGGCACTGGTTCCCCGTTTTACCGTACGGAGATCCTGTGTGCTGCGCTCGCTGGCAGAGAAATTTAAAAGATGATAGTTAAGTATAAAAAATTTAAAATACTAAGACTATAAAAATATTAAAAATACATTAAGGTAGAGTTTAAATAAAATTATAGAGAGTCTAAAGATAGTAGTTCACTGTTCAGAAATCATCGCATGCAAGACGAAAAAGGTAAGAAAGCGAAGGTAGTCCCTCCCCACAAAACAAAGGCCCAATTCATTGCCACACATTTATTTATTTATTTATTTTTTTAGTTTAATTTTAATCTTACAGTATAGCAAAGGTGTTATCAGAGTATATAAGCTATACTAGGTATTTTTTTTTTTTTTTTTTGTATAGCAATTTAACAAACAGTTAATAAAGTTACACGATTTTATATAGTTTTTTTTTTCTTTTTTTAATTAGAATATGGGCAAAACCATAATAAATAAATAAAGAAATGAAAAGAGGTAGAGTCTTAGCTACATTATTCCTCAACAATGGTTGAATATCGGGGTCTTTTTCTATTGTTAGGGCTGCAAGCATCCTAGTCAGGGAGCTCATAGATTATTTCGTTGGGGATAAGGTTTATGCTATTGTAAAAATTGTTAGATAAATATTTAATCCTTTTTTGAAGGGAGGTGGTGTTGAGATCTCTACGGATTGTTTTGTTGCTCAAGAATCTAGAACCATTTCTGATGATGCGCATATGACAGCCGGCAAGGGATTTCATGCTTGAATCACACAGGAAGCCCCAGATGGGAGAAGCATATGTTAGGACAGAAAGAATGCATGCGTTGTAGATGAGTACTTTGTTATGGATTGACAGGTTGGGATTACGGAGAAGGGGGGAGAGGGATTTAGAAATTCCAGCGACTTTACCCCGGGTATTGATCATATGTTTACGGAAGGTAAGTCTTTTGTCAATGATAACCCCAAGGTACTTAGCATCGTTTTTCCATTCAAGAGTAGTATTGTTAAGAGTAAGTCTATTGGGATATTGAAAATATCGAGAGAAATATATGGCATTAGTTTTGGTTTCATTAATTTTAATGCGCCACAGATTGCACCATTCCATGAATAAATTTAGGTGTTCTTGGAGATATCTGTATAGTGTGAGTGTGTTCCAAGCAGTGCCGCAAATTGCAGTGTCATCCGCGTAAAGTGCGAGGAATGTAAGGAGTGTGCGTGGAATGTCATTAAAATAAATGTTGAAGAGGAAGGGGCCAAGGATTGAACCTTGGATTATCCCGCAAAGTATAAAATGTAGTGTAGATAAGGTGTTGTTAATGCGGACGTAGAAGTTACGATCGCCAAGGTAAGAGTGTATCAAATGTATAAGTCCGGACGGGAAATTAAGCCGAATTAATTTGTATATGAGGCCCTCGTGCCAGACTTTGTCGAATGCCTTGGCGATGTCCAATAAGACAGCGGCAGTGGGTTTCTTAGCGTTGAAGTTTTCCGTAAGGAATTCTACCACACGAAGAAGTTGGTGTTGGGTGGAGTGCTTGACTCTAAAGCCGAATTGCTCCGGCATTAAAATGTTGTTAGCATGAGTGAATTCCTGGAGATGCAATCTAATGACGCGTTCGATGACTTTACTGAGAGAAGAAAGAAGACTAATAGGGCGGTAATTAGTGGGATCGTTAAGGTTAGAGCAGGGTTTAGGTATAGGAGCTATTATAGAAGTTTTCCAAGGTTTGGGAAAGTAGCAGTTTTTAAGAATAGAGTTAGTTAGATCAGTAATATATTGAATACAATTGATAGGTAGTTGTTTGAGAGCATAGTTAGAGATGCCATCGTACCCCGGGGATTTTCTATTTTTAAGTTTCTGAATGATATTATCTATAACATATGGTTGAATGCTAGGGAGAGGGGTGGGTGGGGTAGAGAGATATTGATTGACAGTATCATTGACAAGATTAAGATGTGCTTGACTTGCGAGGAAGGGATTAGGTGAGAACTGGGTCTCATAGGAGTTGGCAAGACATTCTGCCTTCTCCTCGTCCGTATAAGCTGTAGTATTATTGACAGTTAAAGGGGGGATGGGGGTAAAGTTATTGTTCAGTTTCTTTTTAATACGCCAGAGAGAATTATCCTCGCAAGTAAGGCTTTCAAGGAATTTGGACCAATTTTTATTTCTATCTTTTTGAATAAGGGATTTGATTTTATTATTAAGTCTATTAATGGAAGTTTTAAGGGTGGGATCCCGGGTGGACTGATAAAGCCGCCGGAGGTTATTACGTTGATTGCAGAAGTTACGAATATAATTAGGCATAAAGTAAGAATTGTTATTTTTAAAAGTAGGATAAGTAGCAGATTTAATGGCATTATTAATTATATTATCAAAGTTAGTAACAGCATTATCAATATCATTGTTAGTAGAAATATCAGGATACACAATATTTGAGTCATTAAGAATATTTTTAAATTTTTTCCAGTCAACTGAAAAGGAGTGAGGTGGAGAGAGAGGGTTAATTAAGTCTATTTTAAAAGAAACTGGAAGATGGTCGGAACTTAGGTCATTAATTACGTTAGTAGTTATGGGAAAGGGTAAATTTTTAGTGATAGCAAGGTCAATAATAGAAGGGTGGTGTCTGTGATATCCTGGAATGTGTGTAGGTGTATTGGTTGCATGTAAGTTAAGGTTATTATTATTAAGTTGTGTAAGGCACTTCCATTGCAGGAAGTAGTGCGGCAATTCCACCGTCTACTTTGAGCATTGAAGTCACCTGCAATGAAAGTGTGATGGTGTTGAGAAATAATGTGTGATATGTCATTGACCGGATAAGGTCTGACATGCCTGGCGTATAAAGATGTAAAGTTAATTTTGTAGTTAGGTAAATTAATAATTATGCTTGTGTAATCAACGCCAGGAAGGGGTGTGTGTTGTGTAGTGTAATGAGGAATATAGTGTTTTATGTAAACCGCGGTGCCGCCATGCCTATCGGAGTCGGCACGCGGTGTGTGATAATGTTTGTATCCAGAAATGTTAATGCTGTGGGTTATTCTGTGTGTTTCCTGTAAGAGAAGAATGTCAAAGTGGGGGTTATTAGAAATGAAAGAACGGAGTTCGTTAATCCTGGATTGCAACCCGTTGCAATTCCAGGTGAGAATAAGAAGGGAAGAAGAGCTATTGTTAGGATTATTCATTATGGTTAAGATTAAGCTCCTTTGCAAAAGACTGAAGTTCGTCTATAATAATAAACATTTTCCCAAATGGGTCATTGCAATCTTTGAACCTTTTTGTTATGTTGGTGATACATTTTAGCAGGTTTGTCAGGTGAAACATTTCTTTAACATCTGTTATGGTAGTAAAAATATCAGAGAAAGAGGTTTGGAGATCAGATTGAATGGGGGGTGTGGTAAGAGGATTAGTTCCGTTACTGGTTGAAGGGTTAACAAGAGGAGGAAATTCCGTATCTGAGGCATCCTGAGTAATCCCTTGATTGACGGGTTTATCTGGGATTTCATTTGGGGTGGTTAAGTTGCTAGTGGGTTTTTTATTATAGTTGTAAGGTTGAAGAGCTTTTATAAAATCAGAGTAATAATTAGGTTTTTGAATATTTTGATTTAAGTTTGATTTAGAAATGTTTTTGGGGGATAATTTATTGGAGTTTTTTGGACATCCTCGGTAAGAAGCAGGATGCTGGCCCTTACAGTTGGCGCAGGTAGGAGTAATCCTGCCTTTTTGATTACAATCACGACTCAGATGTTCGCCAGCACATTTAACGCAGTGAGGCGTGAGATTACACACCTCACTGGCATGGCCGAATTTCTGACATCTGTAACATTGTTTAGGATTATTATTGTTTTTAAAGTGTTCAACTTTAACACTTATGTTACAAATTTCGTTAATTTCGTAAATTTTTTCGAAATCTTTCTGGGGGAGGACATTTACCATATAAAGGGGCATTCCTTTACCGGTTATGCGATTTTTAAGCATAGCTGCTCTGGTTGCTTTGAAGTTAAGTTTAGCTAACTCTTCTATAATTATTTGGGGGTCAGTATAGGGGGGGATTCCTCTAATACATATTTTTTTGGGGCGCTGTTCTTCCGGGTTTAGAGTTGTAAATTTTAAGTTTTTATTGGTTAGGTAGTTTTGAATAATTCTAAAGTGCGTTTCATTTTTTGGTGTGACTTTAAGAAGGTCACCAGATAATTTGATGATTGGTTTGTTATCAGTATCAAGAGCAACAATTTCAGTAGTTATGGTAATATGGGAAATATCCTCAAATTGAATATAGAAAGGATGGAATTTATTTTTTTCCTCAGACTCGCTGCTTGCAGCCATTTCGGTATCATTATCAGGGTTGTCAATATTTTCAGAATTTAAGATAGCAAATTTATTTTTGGTAGGAATGGAGATGTCTGGATCTGTATATTTACGTTTATTAGGGCGAGAGTTAATAATAGAGTAGCTAAGACCCTGTATAGCGTGCAATTTTCCAATTTGATCACCGTTAAGATAGTCAAAATATCTAATCATAATTTTGTTAGCAAAATTAGCATTATCAGGCTTAACAAGATAATCAGTAAATTGTAGATAGAAAACACAATGTGCTCTTACCCCACTAAATACTGTTGAGCCATCTACTGCAAATTCCGGATGAGTACGAACGGAATTAATTTCCTGGTCGATATTATGTAACACTTCCGTGATGACATCATGCAGTTCATGATTTGAGAGGTAAGGATAGTCCTCACTGAAAGCGGCGAGTAAACATCTCCCGGCAACAACTTCCACGTGAAGATGCTCAGCTTTAACGTTGAAGGCCGACACCCCGGCCGCAGCCATGGCGAAAAAACACACACTGAGTAGAAAACGCGGTGATAATAGGAGGCGGGAGTAACACGTCCTCCTTCCAAGAACGCACGGACGAGAAAAAAGAGTCTGTCGTCTGTCTGATTTTTAGACTTAAACTAATTTTCTTCTTCTGCGGGCTTGCCCCGCCCTCCTTTCTTCGGATTGGCTGCTCCGGCAGACACCCCGCATAAATACCCTTTCCTCAACTTCTTCCTCTCATTTCCGTCTACAACTCTCCAGCGTGCAGACATTCGTTCCGGGAGCTGCCGACATTTCGAGCCTTCACATCTTTTATTCTAACTTGAATCCTCGTCTAGCCTGCCTCGTCATTTAGTGAATATGACAGTTAAAATTCGGAAACAATCGAGATCGACAAGAGCGGGTACACTCTTTCCAGTCGGTCGCATTCACAGGCTTTTGACAAATAGTCGTTTCTCACGTAGAAGGGCATTATGTGTATCCCCTCTTGCTTCCATATTTCTCGCTGCTGTCCTCGAATTTTTAACTTCAAACTTTATCACAGCATACTTTATGTTTCCGAATAAAAGATTAACGGTTAATTTGACGAGACGCCTGTTAGGTTTAAGATATGCTTCGGATTTAGAACCGCATGCATAAAATGCTGGATTTCTCTGTATAACTAAAGGCCCTTTTCAGGGCCATACAATTGTTTTTTTTTCATATTAGAGCTTTATAATATAAAGTTGTTTATCATCAATCAGTAATGTGGGAGACTGTGCATACTTTTAAATTTGAAACGTATTTTCGGTGGATGAAATACTGTGGAGTGGGATATGCTGGCAAAAAATACTGAATTTCAGCAGTTACAAAAAAAGGCCCTTCTCAGGGCCATACAAATATATCTTTTTTTTCTTTTCAAAATTGAGACCCATATTATGAAGGTTCTCTATAAGATACTTAACAACGACAGAGACTGAATCATATTATAGTTCGATTTTTTGATTGTCAATACTTGCACCGAAATACATATATATTAAAAGGTCTAAATATGCGCTAAAAATACAAACCTCCAAGTCAACAAAATAGCATAAAGGCATAACTTGCTGTATTTAAAGAAAGGCCATTTTTTGAACCTTACTAATATATATATATATAGATATATTCACAGTTTATTTTTTTTTTTTTCAAAAGTGAGGTCTATGTTTTTGAACGACTTGAAGAACATTTAGTAATAACAAAAAATGTGTATCTTTTTAAGTTTTGCCTTTTACTTTGCAAATAAATACGATTTTTGAAGATCTAAAGACATTTAATTAACAGAAATATCCACAGCAACAAAATAACTAGGGTGCTTATTCCAGGATGATTTATTGTATTTTTGCAGTGTTTCTTTTATGCACATTTTCAAATATTATGAAAAATATTGTAAATAACATTTCTAAGCAGAGGTATGTGTATAAAACCACTTCATTATTATTTCCAAAGACCAAAATTTTGGTTTAAAAAAATCTGTTTATTAGATGCATGAAATATAGCTTTTTCGTAATTACAAATAAAATTGTTTCCAAATTCTGATGTCTAACATAAACTTCAACACTTAAAGAATGGAAGTGCCCATTTAAATATTTCTACAAAAAATACATTCATATATTGAGATGTAGACGAAATGACACATGCTTAGTTAAATATTTTATACATCTTAATGTTTGCAATGTTTTTAATGTGTGGTACCTGAAAAGAGCCTTTTTTTTCGCATTGCCGCCCTTAGCTGTTTACTTCTATCTTGTTGATCTTGAATTCCATATTTTTAGACTTAAACTAATTTTCTTCTTCTGCGGGCTTGCCCCGCCCTCCTTTCTTCGGATTGGCTGCTCCGGCAGACACCCCGCATAAATACCCTTTCCTCAACTTCTTCCTCTCATTTCCGACTCCAACTCTCCAGCGTGCAGACATTCGTTCCGGGAGCTGCCGACATTTCGAGCCTTCAAAACTCTTATTCTAAATTGAATCCTCGTCTAGCCTGCCTCGTCATTTAGTGAATATGACAGTTAAAATTCGGAAACAATCGAGATCGACAAGAGCGGGTACACTCTTTCCAGTCGGTCGCATTCACAGGCTTTTGACAAATAGTCGTTTCTCACGTAGAAGGGCATTATGTGTATCCCCTCTTGCTTCCATATTTCTCGCTGCTGTCCTCGAATTTTTAACTTCAAACTTTATCACAGCATACTTTATGTTTCCGAATAAAAGATTAACGGTTAATTTGACGAGACGCCTGTTAGGTTTAAGATATGCTTCGGATTTAGAACCGCATGCATAAAATGCTGGATTTCTCTGTATAACTAAAGGCCCTTTTCAGGGCCATACAATTGTTTTTTTTTCATATTAGAGCTTTATAATATAAAGTTGTTTATCATCAATCAGTAATGTGGGAGACTGTGCATACTTTTAAATTTGAAACGTATTTTCGGTGGGTGAAATACTGTGGAGTGGGATATGCTGGCAAAAAATACTGAATTTCAGCAGTTACAAAAAAAGGCCCTTCTCAGGGCCATACAAATATATTTTTTTTTCTTTTCAAAATTGAGACCCATATTATGAAGGTTCTCTATAAGATACTTAACAACGACAGAGACTGAATCATATTATAGTTCGATTTTTTGATTGTCAATATTTGCACCGAAATACATATATATTAAAAGGTCTAAATATGCGCTAAAAATACAAACCTCCAAGTCAACAAAATAGCATAAAGGCATAACTTGCTGTATTTAAAGAAAGGCCATTTTTTGAACCTTACATATATATATATATATAGATATATTCACAGTTTATTTTTTTTTTTTTTTTTTCAAAAGTGAATTCTATGTTTTTGAACGACTTGAAGAACATTTAGTAATAACAAAAAATGTGTATCTTTTTAAGTTTTGCCTTTTACTTTGAAAATAAATACGATTTTTGAAGATCTAAAGACATTTAATTAACAGAAATATCCACAGCAACAAAATAACTAGGGTGCTTATTCCAGGATGATTTATTGTATTTTTGCAGTGTTTCTTTTATACACATTTTCAAATATTATAAAAAATTTTGTAAATAACATTTCTAAGCAGAGGTATGTGTATAAAACCACTTCATTATTATTTCCAAAGACCAAAATTTTGGTTTAAAAAAATCTGTTTATTAGATGCATGAAATATAGCTTTTTCGTAATTACAAATAAAATTGTTTCCAAATTTTGATGTCTAACATAAACTTCAACACTTAAAGAATGGAAGTGCCCATTTAAAGATTTCTACAAAAAATACATTCATATATTGAGATGTAGACGAAATGACACATGCTTAGTTAAATATTTTATACATCTTAATGTTTGCAATGTTTTTAATGTGTGGTACCTGAAAAGAGCCTTTTTTTCGCTTTGCCGCCCTTAGCTGTTTACTTCGATCTTGTTGATCTTGAATTCCATATTTTTAGACTTAAACTAATTTTCTTCTTCTGTGGGCTTGCCCCGCCCTCCTTTCTTCGGATTGGCTGCTCCGGGAGACACCCCGCATAAATACCCTTTCCTCAACTTCTTCCTCTCATGAGAGCGTGTGTGTAAGCACCTGCCCGATAGCTATTCTGCTGACGGATGAATCCAAGTTCTTGGGCCGGCGAGCCCGTCGCATCATCGCCGGGCAATGGTATGTCGGGCACATCTTCCCTTTCTATTTCTTGCTTTAATCCTTCTGATATCCTCAAACCGGATCCACTTAAATTATTAGATTACGTCTTGCCTAGTGCTAAAAATAATTCTAATGCTAAAAATAATTCTAAACCTTATTATGGTAATAGTAATGATATTGATTCTAAAACTAGTATTTCCAATGACGCTGATGAGGGCTTTATCCCCGTTAGTAGGAAAAAGCGTAGGAAAAAATTGCTTAGTAATGCTGCTGAGATTAATAATATATCTAGACCTAACAGTCCATTAAATAGTTTAACTACTGATAATAACAGTGTCATCGACATGGATTCAGCTTCTAACTGCAGTGAATTAACTACTAATGATCAATTAACCGCTAAAGATACTATTCTTAGTGAAACTAAATTAAAAAAACCTAAACCTATTATGATAGATAATCGAAATATTAATAGCCTTCAACTCATTGAACAACTTAGCTCAAATCTGAAACTTAACTTCTTGGCCAAATTGGCCGGTAATTATTTAAAAATTATTCCCGATAGTATTGAAGATAAATTGGCTCTCCATGAGCACCTAAAAAGTATTAATGTCCCGCATTATCTTGTCTCTGATAGAGAAGCTATATTCAAAGTCGTAATTAGAGGCCTTCCGAAAAATAACGTCTATATGGATGACATACAAACTGAACTCGAAAATAAGGGCTTTTCAGCCACTAAAATAACGCAAATAAAAAGTAAACGCGATGGCAAAACCCTTCCACTTTATTTGGTTGAACTCCCCAAAAAAAGCAATACTCTTGATATCCTTAATATTCATAATCTATTCCATCTTAGGGTTAATATTGAAAAATTCAGACCTGCCAGGAAAGCTGTGCAATGCTTTCGTTGCCAGCAATTCAACCATGTAAGTTCGCAATGCTTTAACAATCCGAAATGCGTTGGTTGTAGTGGCGACCACCTTTCCAGTGATTGCAAAATTAAACTTATAAAAGACGGTCCTAAACCGCCCCCTAAATGCTCAAATTGTAATCTAGATCATCCCTCTAACTATAAAGGTTGCTCTAAATATCCTGTTAAACCCCAATTTCGCAAAAGCTATGCTCAAATAACTGCTAAACCAGAAAGTAAACCCCAACCTAAAATTAATCAAAATTCTGCTACTAATCCTAAAATTAATTCTAAACCTAGTCCTCCAACTCAGCAGCTTTACGAGCTCCAAGAATTAACAAATAATGTTTCTTCGATTTTTGAAATTTTACAAGCCATAAAATCCGAACATCAAGTCAAATCTTTTGACGAAATTCCCCAAAAACTCAACAGCGTCTACGAGAAAATTAAATTACAAAAAGATCCAATCTCAAAACTTATAACTTTTAGTGAGTTGTTAGCTAATAACTGTAAATAATTTGTTAATATTTTTTATCTTTTTTAATTGCTATTGTAATTTATTTCATATCATTGAAAATTATGGAAAAAAAAAAAATTGAAAAGATGTCAACGAAATGACACACCTTAGCTAATTTATGTAATGTATTAATCCTTAACTCTTAATTTCTCATAGTGTTTATTATTTTAAGTTAGTAATTTTTAAAATGTGTGGTTCCTGATAAGTGCCTTTGTTTTGTAATGTGCCTTTTTTTTACTTCGCTTTGCCGCCATAGCTTTTACCAAGTTCTTGTTGAACTTGAACTACTTAATTCTAGACTTTTTCTCTATTTCCTCTATCGCGGGCTTGCCCCGCCCTACTTCTCACGGATTGGCTGCTCCGGCAGCCACCCCGCGTAAATACACTTTCCTCGACCTCTTCCTCTCATTTCCGTCTAAAGCTCAACGGCGTGCTAGACGTGCTCCGGGAGCTGCCGACATTCTTAGTCTTCTTTCGTATGTAGTGCTTGCACTACGGTTAGACTTCCTTTCTGCAGAACTTGTTCTGCACCTAATCTTTTTTCGCAGGCATACCTTAAGATGTGCTAGTCAACAACTCATAGCCCGGACGTGGAGTTGATCATCAACTAGGGAGTCCATCTCATGCCTCTTCAAGTTCAAGTTCAAGTTCCTCTCATTTCCGTCTCCAACTCTCCAGCGTGCAGACATTCGTTCCGGGAGCTGCCGACATTTCGAGCCTTCACAACTCTTATTCTAACTTGAATCCTCGTCTAGCCTGCCTCGTCATTTAGTGAATATGACAGTTAAAATTCGGAAACAATCGAGATCGACAAGAGCGGGTACACTCTTTCCAGTCGGTCGCATTCACAGGCTTTTGACAAATAGTCGTTTCTCACGTAGAAGGGCATTATGTGTATCCCCTCTTGCTTCCATATTTCTCGCTGCTGTCCTCGAATTTTTAACTTCAAACTTTATCACAGCATACTTTATGTTTCCGAATAAAAGATTAACGGTTAATTTGACGAGACGCCTGTTAGGTTTAAGATATGCTTCGGATTTAGAACCGCATGCATAAAATGCTGGATTTCTCTGTATAACTAAAGGCCCTTTTCAGGGCCATACAATTGTTTTTTTTTTCATGTTAGAGCTTTATAATATAAAGTTGTTTATCATCAATCAGTAATGTGGGAGACTGTGCATACTTTTAAATTTGAAACGTATTTTCGTTGGATGAAATACAGTGGAGTGGGATATGCTGGCAAAAAATACTGAATTTCAGCAGTTACAAAAAAAGGCCCTTCTCAGGGCCATACAAATATATCTTTTTTTTTCTTTTCAAAATTGAGACCCATATTATGAAGGTTCTCTATAAGATACTTAACAACGACAGAGACTGAATCATATTATAGTTCGATTTTTTGATTGTCAATACTTGCACCGAAATACATATATATTAAAAGGTCTAAATATGCGCTAAAAATACAAACCTCCAAGTCAACAAAATAGCATAAAGGCATAACTTGCTGTATTTAAAGAAAGGCCATTTTTTGAGCCTTACTAATATATATATATCGATATATTCACAGTTTATTATTTTTTTTTTTTTCAAAAGTGAGGTCTATCTTTTTGAACGACTTGAAGAACATTTAGTAATAACAAAAAATGTGTATCTTTTTAAGTTTTGCCTTTTACTTTGAAAATAAATACGATTTTTGAAGATCTAAAGACATTTAATTAACAGAAATATCCACAGTAACAAAATAACTAGGGTGCTTATTCCAGGATGATTTATTGTATTTTTGCAGTGTTTCTTTTATACACATTTTCAAATATTATAAAAAATTTTGTAAATAACATTTCTAAGCAGAGGTATGTGTATAAAACCACTTCATTATTATTTCCAAAGACCAAAATTTTGGTTTAAAAAAATCTGTTTATTAGATGCATGAAATATAGCTTTTTCGTAATTACAAATAAAATTGTTTCCAAATTCTGATGTCTAACATAAACTTCAACACTTAAAGAATGGAAGTGCCCATTTAAAGATTTCTACAAAAAATACATTCATATATTGAGATGTAGACGAAATGACACATGCTTAGTTAAATATTTTATACATCTTAATGTTTGCAATGTTTTTAATGTGTGGTACCTGAAAAGAGCCTTTTTTTTCGCTTTGCCGCCCTTAGCTGTTTACTTCGATCTTGTTGATCTTGAATTCCATATTTTTAGACTTAAACTAATTTTCTTCTTCTGCGGGCTTGCCCCGCCCTCCTTTCTTCGGATTGGCTGCTCCGGCAGACACCCCGCATAAATACCCTTTCCTCAACTTCTTCCTCTCATTTCCGTCTCCAACTCTCCAGCGTGCAGACATTCGTTCCGGGAGCTGCCGACATTTCGAGCCTTCACAACTCTTATTCTAACTTGAATCCTCGTCTAGCCTGCCTCGTCATTTAGTGAATATGACAGTTAAAATTCGGAAACAATCGAGATCGACAAGAGCGGGTACACTCTTTCCAGTCGGTCGCATTCACAGGCTTTTGACAAATAGTCGTTTCTCACGTAGAAGGGCATTATGTGTATCCCCTCTTGCTTCCATATTTCTCGCTGCTGTCCTCGAATTTTTAACTTCAAACTTTATCACAGCATACTTTATGTTTCCGAATAAAAGATTAACGGTTAATTTGACGAGACGCCTGTTAGGTTTAAGATATGCTTCGGATTTAGAACCGCATGCATAAAATGCTGGATTTCTCTGTATAACTAAAGGCCATTTTCAGGGCCATACAATTGTTTTTTTTTCATGTTAGAGCTTTATAATATAAAGTTGTTTATCATCAATCAGTAATGTGGGAGACTGTGCATACTTTTAAATTTGAAACGTATTTTCGTTGGATGAAATACAGTGGAGTGGGATATGCTGGCAAAAAATACTGAATTTCAGCAGTTACAAAAAAAGGCCCTTCTAAGAGCCATACAAATATATCTTTTTTTTTTCTTTTCAAAATTGAGACCCATATTATGAAGGTTCTCTATAAGATACTTAACAACGACAGAGACTGAATCATATTATAGTTCGATTTTTTGATTGTCAATACTTGCACCGAAATACATATATATTAAAAGGTCTAAATATGCGCTAAAAATACAAACCTCCAAGTCAACAAAATAGCATAAAGGCATAACTTGCTGTATTTAAAGAAAGGCCATTTTTTGAGCCTTACTAATATATATATATCGATATATTCACAGTTTATTATTTTTTTTTTTCAAAAGTGAGGTCTATGTTTTTGAACGACTTGAAGAACATTTAGTAATAACAAAAAATGTGTATCTTTTTAAGTTTTGCCTTTTACTTTGAAAATAAATACGATTTTTGAAGATCTGAAGACATTTAATTAACAGAAATATCCACAGGAACAAAATAACTAGGGTGCTTATTCCAGGATGATTTATTGTATTTTTGCAGTGTTTCTTTTATACACATTTTCAAATATTATAAAAAATTTTGTAAATAACATTTCTAAGCAGAGGTATGTGTATAAAACCACTTCATTATTATTTCCAAAGACCAAAATTTTGGTTTAAAAAAATCTGTTTATTAGATGCATGAAATATAGCTTTTTCGTAATTACAAATAAAATTGTTTCCAAATTCTGATGTCTAACATAAACTTCAACACTTAAAGAATGGAAGTGCCCATTTAAATATTTCTACAAAAAATACATTCATATATTGAGATGTAGACGAAATGACACATGCTTAGTTAAATATTTTATACATCTTAATGTTTGCAATGTTTTTAATGTGTGGTACCTGAAGAGAGCCTTTTTTTTCGCTTTGCCGCCCTTAGCTGTTTACTTCGATCTTGTTGATCTTGAATTCCATATTTTTAGACTTAAACTAATTTTCTTCTTCTGCGGGCTTGCCCCGCCCTCCTTTCTTCGGATTGGCTGCTCCGGCAGACACCCCGCATAAATACCCTTTCCTCAACTTCTTCCTATCATTTCCGTCTCCAACTCTCCAGCGTGCAGACATTCGTTCCGGGAGCTGCCGACATTTCGAGCCTTCACAACTCTTATTCTAACTTGAATCCTCGTCTAGCCTGCCTCGTCATTTAGTGAATATGACAGTTAAAATTCGGAAACAATCGAGATCGACAAGAGCGGGTACACTCTTTCCAGTCGGTCGCATTCACAGGCTTTTGACAAATAGTCGTTTCTCACGTAGAAGGGCATTATGTGTATCCCCTCTTGCTTCCATATTTCTCGCTGCTGTCCTCGAATTTTTAACTTCAAACTTTATCACAGCATACTTTATGTTTCCGAATAAAAGATTAACGGTTAATTTGACGAGACGCCTGTTAGGTTTAAGATATGCTTCGGATTTAGAACCGCATGCATAAAATGCTGGATTTCTCTGTATAACTAAAGGCCATTTTCAGGGCCATACAATTGTTTTTTTTTCATGTTAGAGCTTTATAATATAAAGTTGTTTATCATCAATCAGTAATGTGGGAGACTGTGCATACTTTTAAATTTGAAACGTATTTTCGTTGGATGAAATACAGTGGAGTGGGATATGCTGGCAAAAAATACTGAATTTCAGCAGTTACAAAAAAAGGCCCTTCTAAGAGCCATACAAATATATCTTTTTTTTTTCTTTTCAAAATTGAGACCCATATTATGAAGGTTCTCTATAAGATACTTAACAACGACAGAGACTGAATCATATTATAGTTCGATTTTTTGATTGTCAATACTTGCACCGAAATACATATATATTAAAAGGTCTAAATATGCGCTAAAAATACAAACCTCCAAGTCAACAAAATAGCATAAAGGCATAACTTGCTGTATTTAAAGAAAGGCCATTTTTTGAGCCTTACTAATATATATATATCGATATATTCACAGTTTATTATTTTTTTTTTTTCAAAAGTGAGGTCTATGTTTTTGAACGACTTGAAGAACATTTAGTAATAACAAAAAATGTGTATCTTTTTAAGTTTTGCCTTTTACTTTGAAAATAAATACGATTTTTGAAGATCTGAAGACATTTAATTAACAGAAATATCCACAGGAACAAAATAACTAGGGTGCTTATTCCAGGATGATTTATTGTATTTTTGCAGTGTTTCTTTTATACACATTTTCAAATATTATAAAAAATTTTGTAAATAACATTTCTAAGCAGAGGTATGTGTATAAAACCACTTCATTATTATTTCCAAAGACCAAAATTTTGGTTTAAAAAAATCTGTTTATTAGATGCATGAAATATAGCTTTTTCGTAATTACAAATAAAATTGTTTCCAAATTCTGATGTCTAACATAAACTTCAACACTTAAAGAATGGAAGTGCCCATTTAAATATTTCTACAAAAAATACATTCATATATTGAGATGTAGACGAAATGACACATGCTTAGTTAAATATTTTATACATCTTAATGTTTGCAATGTTTTTAATGTGTGGTACCTGAAGAGAGCCTTTTTTTTCGCTTTGCCGCCCTTAGCTGTTTACTTCGATCTTGTTGATCTTGAATTCCATATTTTTAGACTTAAACTAATTTTCTTCTTCTGCGGGCTTGCCCCGCCCTCCTTTCTTCGGATTGGCTGCTCCGGCAGACACCCCGCATAAATACCCTTTCCTCAACTTCTTCCTCTCATTTCCGTCTACAACTCTCCAGCGTGCAGACATTCGTTCCGGGAGCTGCCGACATTTCGAGCCTTCACATCTTTTATTCTAACTTGAATCCTCGTCTAGCCTGCCTCGTCATTTAGTGAATATGACAGTTAAAATTCGGAAACAATCGAGATCAACAAGAGCGGGTACACTCTTTCCAGTCGGTCGCATTCACAGGCTTTTGACAAATAGTCGTTTCTCACGTAGAAGGGCATTATGTGTATCCCCTCTTGCTTCCATATTTCTCGCTGCTGTCCTCGAATTTTTAACTTCAAACTTTATCACAGCATACTTTATGTTTCCGAATAAAAGATTAACGGTTAATTTGACGAGACGCCTGTTAGGTTTAAGATATGCTTCGGATTTAGAACCGCATGCATAAAATGCTGGATTTCTCTGTATAACTAAAGGCCCTTTTCAGGGCCATACAATTGTTTTTTTTTCATATTAGAGCTTTATAATATAAAGTTGTTTATCATCAATCAGTAATGTGGGAGACTGTGCAATGTGCATACTTTTAAATTTGAAACGTATTTTCGGTGGATGAAATACTGTGGAGTGGGATATGCTGGCAAAAAATACTGAATTTCAGCAGTTACAAAAAAAGGCCCTTCTCAGGGCCATACAAATATATCTTTTTTTTTCTTTTCAAAATTGAGACCCATATTATGAAGGTTCTCTATAAGATACTTAACAACGACAGAGACTGAATCATATTATAGTTCGATTTTTTGATTGTCAATACTTGCACCGAAATACATATATATTAAAAGGTCTAAATATGCGCTAAAAATACAAACCTCCAACTCAACAAAATAGCATAAAGGCATAACTTGCTGTATTTAAAGAAAGGCCATTTTTTGAACCTTACTAATATATATATA
Source organism: Maratus speculifer (assembly GCA_964019185.1). Lineage (NCBI taxonomy): Eukaryota > Metazoa > Arthropoda > Arachnida > Araneae > Salticidae > Maratus > Maratus speculifer. The sequence goes on from CAXHSM010001510.1 coordinate 74,597, forward strand.
TAGATATATTCACAGTTTATTATTTTTTTTTTTTCAAAAGTGAGGTCTATGTTTTTGAACGACTTGAAGAACATTTAGTAATAACAAAAAATGTGTATCTTTTTAAATTTTGCCTTTTACTTTGAAAATAAATACGATTTTTGAAGATCTAAAGACATTTAATTAACAGAAATATCCACAGCAACAAAATAACTAGGGTGCTTATTCCAGGATGATTTATTGTATTTTTGCAGTGTTTCTTTTATACACATTTTCAAATATTATAAAAAATTTTGGAAATAACATTTCTAAGCAGAGGTATGAGTATGAAACCACTTCATTATTATTTCCAAAGACCAAAATTTTGGTTTAAAAAAATCTCTTTATTAGATGCATGAAATATAGCTTTTTCGTAATTACAAATAAAATTGTTTCCAAATTCTGATGTCTAACATAAACTTCAACACTTAAAGAATGGAAGTGCCCATTTAAAGATTTCTACAAAAAATACATTCGTATATTGAAATGTAGACGAACTGACACATGCTTAGTTAAATATTTTATACATCTTAATGTTTGCAATGTTTTTAATGTGTGGTACCTGAAAAGAGCCTTGTTTTTCGCTTTGCCGCCCTTAGCTGTTTACTTCGATCTTGTTGATCTTGAATTCCATATTTTTAGACTTAAACTAATTTTCTTCTTCTGCGGGCTTGCCCCGCCCTCCTTTCTTCGGATTGGCTGCTCCGGCAGACACCCCGCATAAATACCCTTTCCTCAACTTCTTCCTCTCATTTCCGTCTCCAACTTTCCAGCGTGCAGACATTAGTTCCGGGAGCTGCCGACATTTCGAGCCTTCACATCTCTTATTCTAACTTGAATCCTCGTCTAGCCTGCCTCGTCATTTAGTGAATATGACAGTTAAAATTCGGAAACAATCGAGTTCGACAAGAGCGGGTACACTCTTTCCAGTCGGTCGCATTCACAGGCTTTTGACAAATAGTCGTTTCTCACGTAGAAGGGCATTATGTGTATCCCCTCTTGCTTCCATATTTCTCGCTGCTGTCCTCGAATTTTTAACTTCAAACTTTATCACAGCATACTTTATGTTTCCGAATAAAAGATTAACGGTTAATTTGACGAGACGCCTGTTAGGTTTAAGATATGCTTCGGATTTAGAACCGCATGCATAAAATGCTGGATTTCTCTGTATAACTAAAGGCAATTTTCAGGGTCATACAATTGTTTTTTTTTTTCATATTAGAGCTTTATAATATAAAGTTGTTTATCATCAATCAGTAATGTGGGAGACTGTGCATACTTTTAAATTTGAAACGTATTTTCGGTGGATGAAATACTTTGGAGTGGGATATGCTGGCAAAAAATACTGAATTTCAGCAGTTACAAAAAAAGGCCCTTCTCAGGGCCATACAAATATATCTTTTTTTTTCTTTTCAAAATTGAGACCCATATTATGAAGGTTCTCTATAAGATACTTAACAACGACAGAGACTGAATCATATTATAGTTCGATTTTTTGATTGTCAATACTTGCACCGAAATACATATATATTAAAAGGTCTAAATATGCGCTAAAAATACAAACCTCCAACTCAACTAAATAGCATAAAGGCATAACTTGCTGTATTTAAAGAAAGGCCATTTTTTGAACCTTACTAATATATATATATAGATATTTTCACAGTTTATTATTTTTTTTTTTTTCAAAAGTGAGGTCTATGTTTTTGAACGACTTGAAGAACATTTAGTAATAACAAAAAATGTGTATCTTTTTAAGTTTTGCCTTTTACTTTGAAAATAAATACGATTTTTGAAGATCTAAAGACATTTAATTAACAGAAATATCCACAGCAACAAAATAACTAGGGTGCTTATTCCAGGATGATTTATTGTATTTTTGCAGTGTTTCTTTTATACACATTTTCAAATATTATAAAAAATTTTGGAAATAACATTTCTAAGCAGAGGTATGAGTATGAAACCACTTCATTATTATTTCCAAAGACTAAAATTTTGGTTTAAAAAAATCTCTTTATTAGATGCATGAAATATAGCTTTTTCGTAATTACAAATAAAATTGTTTCCAAATTCTGATGTCTAACATAAACTTCAACACTTAAAGAATGGAAGTGCCCATTTAAAGATTTCTACAAAAAATACATTCGTATATTGAAATGTAGACGAACTGACACATGCTTAGTTAAATATTTTATATATCTTAATGTTTGCAATGTTTTTAATGTGTGGTACCTGAAAAGAGCCTTGTTTTTCGCTTTGCCGCCCTTAGCTGTTTACTTCGATCTTGTTGATCTTGAATTCCATATTTTTAGACTTAAACTAATTTTCTTCTTCTGCGGGCTTGCCCCGCCCTCCTTTCTTCGGATTGGCTGCTCCGGCAGACACCCCGCATAAATACCCTTTCCTCAACTTCTTCCTCTCATTTCCGTCTCCAACTCTCCAGCGTGCAGACATTCGTTCCGGGAGCTGCCGACATTTCGAGCCTTCACATCTCTTATTCTAACTTGAATCCTCGTCTAGCCTGCCTCGTCATTTAGTGAATATGACAGTTAAAATTCGGAAACAATCGAGATCGACAAGAGCGGGTACACTCTTTCCAGTCGGTCGCATTCACAGGCTTTTGACAAATAGTCGTTTCTCACGTAGAAGGGCATTATGTGTATCCCCTCTTGCTTCCATATTTCTCGCTGCTGTCCTCGAATTTTTAACTTCAAACTTTATCACAGCATACTTTATGTTTCCGAATAAAAGATTAACGGTTAATTTGACGAGACGCCTGTTAGGTTTAAGATATGCTTCGGATTTAGAACCGCATGCATAAAATGCTGGATTTCTCTGTATAACTAAAGGCCCTTTTCAGGGCCATACAATTGTTTTTTTTTCATATTAGAGCTTTATAATATAAAGTTGTTTATCATCAATCAGTAATGTGGGAGACTGTGCAATGTGCATACTTTTAAATTTGAAACGTATTTTCGGTGGATGAAATACTGTGGAGTGGTATATGCTGGCAAAAAATACTGAATTTCAGCAGTTACAAAAAAAGGCCCTTCTCAGGGCCATACAAATATATCTTTTTTTTCTTTTCAAAATTGAGACCCATATTATGAAGGTTCTCTATAAGATACTTAACAACGACAGAGACTGAATCATATTATAGTTCGATTTTTTGATTGTCAATACTTGCACCGAAATACATATATATTAAAAGGTCTAAATATGCGCTAAAAATACAAACCTCTAAGTCAACAAAATAGCATAAAAGCATAACTTGCTGTATTTAAAGAAAGGCCATTTTTTGAACCTTACTAATATATATATATAGATATATTCACAGTTTATTATTTTTTTTTTTTTCAAAAGTTAGGTCTATGTTTTTGAACGACTTGAAGAACATTTAGTAATAACAAAAAATGTGTATCTTTTTAAGTTTTGCCTTTTTCTTTGAAAATAAATACGATTTTTGAAGATCTAAAGACATTTAAATAACAGAAATATCCACAGCAACAAAATAACTAGGGTGCTTATTCCAGGATGATTTATTGTATTTTTGCAGTGTTTCTTTTATACACATTTTCAAATATTATAAAAAATTTTGTAAATAACATTTCTAAGCAGAGGTATGAGTATGAAACCACTTCATTATTATTTCCAAAGACCAAAATTTTGGTTTAAAAAAATCTCTTTATTAGATGCATGAAATATAGCTTTTTCGTAATTACAAATAAAATTGTTTCCAAATTCTGATGTCTAACATAAACTTCAACACTTAAAGAATGGAAGTGCCCATTTAAAGATTTCTACAAAAAATACATTCGTATATTGAAATGTAGACGAACTGACACATGCTTAGTTAAATATTTTATACATCTTAATGTTTGCAATGTTTTTAATGTGTTTTACCTGAAAAGAGCCTTGTTTTTCGCTTTGCCGCCCTTAGCTGTTTACTTCGATCTTGTTGATCTTGAATTCCATATTTTTAGACTTAAACTAATTTTCTTCTTCTGCGGGCTTGCCCCGCCCTCCTTTCTTCGGATTGGCTGCTCCGGCAGACACCCCGCATAAATACCCTTTCCTCAACTTCTTCCTCTCATTTCCGTCTCCAACTCTCCAGCGTGCAGACATTCGTTCCGGGAGCTGCCGACATTTCGAGCCTTCACATCTCTTATTCTAACTTGAATCCTCGTCTAGCCTGCCTCGTCATTTAGTGAATATGACAGTTAAAATTCGGAAACAATCGAGATCGACAATAGCGGGTACACTCTTTCCAGTCGGTCGCATTCACAGGCTTTTGACAAATAGTCGTTTCTCACGTAGAAGGGCATTATGTGTATCCCCTCTTGCTTCCATATTTCTCGCTGCTGTCCTCGAATTTTTAACTTCAAACTTTATCACAGCATACTTTATGTTTCCGAATAAAAGATTAACGGTTAATTTGACGAGACGCCTGTTAGGTTTAAGATATGCTTCGGATTTAGAACCGCATGCATAAAATGCTGGATTTCTCTGTATAACTAAAGGCCCTTTTCAGGGCCATACAATTGTTTTTTTTTTCATATTAGAGCTTTATAATATAAAGTTGTTTATCATCAATCAGTAATGTGGGAGACTGTGCATACTTTTAAATTTGAAACGTATTTTCGGTGGATGAAATACTGTGGAGTGGGATATGCTGGCAAAAAATACTGAATTTCAGCAGTTACAAAAAAAGGCCCTTCTCAGGGCCATACAAATATATCTTTTTTTTTTCTTTTCAAAATTGAGACCCATATTATGAAGGTTCTCTATAAGATACTTAACAACGACAGAGACTGAATCATATTATAGTTCGATTTTTTGATTGTCAATACTTGCACCGAAATACATATATATTAAAAGGTCTAAATATGCGCTAAAAATACAAACCTCCAAGTCAACAAAATAGCATAAAAGCATAACTTGCTGTATTTAAAGAAAGGCCATTTTTTGAACCTTACTAATATATATATATAGATATATTCACAGTTTATTATTTTTTTTTTTTTTTTCAAAAGTGAGGTCTATGTTTTTGAACGACTTGAAGAACATTTAGTAATAACAAAAAATGTGTATCTTTTTAAGTTTTGCCTTTTACTTTGAAAATAAATACGATTTTTGAAGATCTAAAGACATTTAATTAACAGAAATATCCACAGCAACAAAATAACTAGGGTGCTTATTCCAGGATGATTTATTGTATTTTTGCAGTGTTTCTTTTATACACATTTTCAAATATTATAAAAAATTTTGTAAATAACATTTCTAAGCAGAGGTATGTGTATAAAACCACTTCATTATTATTTCCAAAGACCAAAATTTTGGTTTAAAAAAATCTCTTTATTAGATGCATGAAATATAGCTTTTTCGTAATTACAAATAAAATTGTTTCCAAATTCTGATGTCTAACATAAACTTTAACACTTAAAGAATGGAAGTGCCCATTTAAAGATTTCTACAAAAAATACATTCATATATTGAGATGTAGACGAAATGACACATGCTTAGTTAAATATTTTATACATCTTAATGTTTGCAATGTTTTTAATGTGTGGTACCTGAAAAGAGCCTTTTTTTTGCTTTGCCGCCCTTAGCTGTTTACTTCGATCTTGTTGATCTTGAATTCCATATTTTTAGACTTAAACTAATTTTCTTCTTCTGCGGGCTTGCCCCGCCCTCTTTTCTTCGGATTGGCTGCTCCGGCAGACACCCCGCATAAATACCCTTTCCTCAACTTCTTCCTATCATTTCCGTCTCCAACTCTCCAGCGTGCAGACATTCGTTCCGGGAGCTGCCGACATTTCGAGCCTTCACAACTCTTATTCTAACTTGAATCCTCGTCTAGCCTGCCTCGTCATTTAGTGAATATGACAGTTAAAATTCGGAAACAATCGAGATCGACAAGAGCGGGTACACTCTTTCCAGTCGGTCGCATTCACAGGCTTTTGACAAATAGTCGTTTCTCACGTAGAAGGGCATTATGTGTATCCCCTCTTGCTTCCATATTTCTCGCTGCTGTCCTCGAATTTTTAACTTCAAACTTTATCACAGCATACTTTGTTTCCGAATAAAAGGTTAACGGTTAATTTGACGAGACGCCTGTTAGGTTTAAGATATGCTTCGGATTTAGAACCGCATGCATAAAATGCTGGATTTCTCTGTATAACTAAAGGCCCTTTTCAGGGCCATACAATTGTTTTTTTTTTCATATTAGAGCTTTATAATATAAAGTTGTTTATCATCAATCAGTAATGTGGGAGACTGTGCATACTTTTAAATTTGAAACGTATTTTCGGTGGATGAAATACTGTGGAGTGGGATATGCTGGCAAAAAATACTGAATTTCAGCAGTTACAAAAAAAGGCCCTTCTCATGGCCATACAAATATATCTTTTTTTTTCTTTTCAAAATTGAGACCCATATTATGAAGATTCTCTATAAGATACTTAACAACGACAGAGACTGAATCATATTATAGTTCGATTTTTTGATTGTCAATACTTGCACCGAAATACATATATATTAAAAGGTCTAAATATGCGCTAAAAATACAAACCTCCAAGTCAACAAAATAGCATAAAGGCATAACTTGCTGTATTTAAAGAAAGGCCATTTTTTGAACCTTACTAATATATATATATATAGATGTATTCACAGTTTATTTTTTTTTTTTTTTCAAAAGTGAGGTCTATGTTTTTGAACGACTTGAAGAACATTTAGTAATAACAAAAAATGTGTATCTCTTTAAGTTTTGCCTTTTACTTTGAAAATAAATACGATTTTTGAAGATCTAAAGACATTTAATTAACAGAAATATCCACAGCAACAAAATAACTAGGGTGCTTATTCCAGGATGATTTATTGTATTTTTGCAGTGTTTCTTTTATACACATTTTCAAATATTATAAAAAATTTTGTAAATAACATTTCTAAGCAGAGGTATGAGTATGAAACCACTTCATTATTATTTCCAAAGACCAAAATTTTGGTTTAAAAAAATCTCTTTATTAGATGCATGAAATATAGCTTTTTCGTAATTACAAATAAAATTGTTTCCAAATTCTGATGTCTAACATAAACTTCAACACTTAAAGAATGGAAGTGCCCATTTAAAGATTTCTACAAAAAATACATTCGTATATTGAAATGTAGACGAACTGACACATGCTTAGTTAAATATTTTATACATCTTAATGTTTGCAATGTTTTTAATGTGTGGTACCTGAAAAGAGCCTTGTTTTTCGCTTTGCCGCCCTTAGCTGTTTACTTCGATCTTGTTGATCTTGAATTCCATATTTTTAGACTTAAACTAATTTTCTTCTTCTGCGGGCTTGCCCCGCCCTCCTTTCTTCGGATTGGCTGCTCCGGCAGACACCCCGCATAAATACCCTTTCCTCAACTTCTTCCTCTCATTTCCGTCTCCAACTCTCCAGCGTGCAGACATTCGTTCCGGGAGCTGCCGACATTTCGAGCCTTCACATCTCTTATTCTAACTTGAATCCTCGTCTAGCCTGCCTCGTCATTTAGTGAATATGACAGTTAAAATTCGGAAACAATCGAGATCGACAAGAGCGGGTACACTCTTTCCAGTCGGTCGCATTCACAGGCTTTTGACAAATAGTCGTTTCTCACGTAGAAGGGCATTATGTGTATCCCCTCTTGCTTCCATATTTCTCGCTGCTGTCCTCGAATTTTTAACTTCAAACTTTATCACAGCATACTTTGTTTCCGAATAAAAGGTTAACGGTTAATTTGACGAGACGCCTGTTAGGTTTAAGATATGCTTCGGATTTAGAACCGCATGCATAAAATGCTGGATTTCTCTGTATAACTAAAGGCCCTTTTCAGGGCCATACAATTGTTTTTTTTTTCATATTAGAGCTTTATAATATAAAGTTGTTTATCATCAATCAGTAATGTGGGAGACTGTGCATACTTTTAAATTTGAAACGTATTTTCGGTGGATGAAATACTGTGGAGTGGGATATGCTGGCAAAAAATACTGAATTTCAGCAGTTACAAAAAAAGGCCCTTCTCATGGCCATACAAATATATCTTTTTTTTTCTTTTCAAAATTGAGACCCATATTATGAAGATTCTCTATAAGATACTTAACAACGACAGAGACTGAATCATATTATAGTTCGATTTTTTGATTGTCAATACTTGCACCGAAATACATATATATTAAAAGGTCTAAATATGCGCTAAAAATACAAACCTCCAAGTCAACAAAATAGCATAAAGGCATAACTTGCTGTATTTAAAGAAAGGCCATTTTTTGAACCTTACTAATATATATATATATAGATGTATTCACAGTTTATTTTTTTTTTTTTTTTCAAAAGTGAGGTCTATGTTTTTGAACGACTTGAAGAACATTTAGTAATAACAAAAAATGTGTATCTCTTTAAGTTTTGCCTTTTACTTTGAAAATAAATACGATTTTTGAAGATCTAAAGACATTTAATTAACAGAAATATCCACAGCAACAAAATAACTAGGGTGCTTATTCCAGGATGATTTATTGTATTTTTGCAGTGTTTCTTTTATACACATTTTCAAATATTATAAAAAATTTTGTAAATAACATTTCTAAGCAGAGGTATGAGTATGAAACCACTTCATTATTATTTCCAAAGACCAAAATTTTGGTTTAAAAAAATCTCTTTATTAGATGCATGAAATATAGCTTTTTCGTAATTACAAATAAAATTGTTTCCAAATTCTGATGTCTAACATAAACTTCAACACTTAAAGAATGGAAGTGCCCATTTAAAGATTTCTACAAAAAATACATTCGTATATTGAAATGTAGACGAACTGACACATGCTTAGTTAAATATTTTATACATCTTAATGTTTGCAATGTTTTTAATGTGTGGTACCTGAAAAGAGCCTTGTTTTTCGCTTTGCCGCCCTTAGCTGTTTACTTCGATCTTGTTGATCTTGAATTCCATATTTTTAGACTTAAACTAATTTTCTTCTTCTGCGGGCTTGCCCCGCCCTCCTTTCTTCGGATTGGCTGCTCCGGCAGACACCCCGCATAAATACCCTTTCCTCAACTTCTTCCTCTCATTTCCGTCTCCAACTCTCCAGCGTGCAGACATTCGTTCCGGGAGCTGCCGACATTTCGAGCCTTCACATCTCTTATTCTAACTTGAATCCTCGTCTAGCCTGCCTCGTCATTTAGTGAATATGACAGTTAAAATTCGGAAACAATCGAGATCGACAAGAGCGGGTACACTCTTTCCAGTCGGTCGCATTCACAGGCTTTTGACAAATAGTCGTTTCTCACGTAGAAGGGAATTATGTGTATCCCCTCTTGCTTCCATATTTCTCGCTGCTGTCCTCGAATTTTTAACTTCAAACTTTATCACAGCATACTTTATGTTTCCGAATAAAAGATTAACGGTTAATTTGACGAGACGCCTGTTAGGTTTAAGATATGCTTCGGATTTAGAACCGCATGCATAAAATGCTGGATTTCTCTGTATAACTAAAGGCCCTTTTCAGGGCCATACAATTGTTTTTTTTTTCATATTAGAGCTTTATAATATAAAGTTGTTTATCATCAATCAGTAATGTGGGAGACTGTGCATACTTTTAAATTTGAAACGTATTTTCGGTGGATGAAATACTGTGGAGTGGGATATGCTGGCAAAAAATACTGAATTTCAGCAGTTACAAAAAAAGGCCCTTCTCAGGGCCATACAAATATATCTTTTTTTTTTTCTTTTCAAAATTGAGACCCATATTATGAAGGTTCTCTATAAGATACTTAACAACGACAGAGACTGAATCATATTATAGTTCGATTTTTTGATTGTCAATACTTGCACCGAAATACATATATATTAAAAGGTCTAAATATGCGCTAAAAATACAAACCTCCAAGTCAACAAAATAGCATAAAGGCATAACTTGCTGTATTTAAAGAAAGGCCATTTTTTGAACCTTACTAATATATATATAGATATATTCACAGTTTATTTATTTTTTTTTTTTCAAAAGTGAATTCTATGTTTTTGAACGACTTGAAGAACATTTAGTAATAACAAAAAATGTGTATCTTTTTAAGTTTTGCCTTTTACTTTGAAAATAAATACGATTTTTGAAGATCTAAAGACATTTAATTAACAGAAATATCCACAGCAACAAAATAACTAGGGTGCTTATTCCAGGATGATTTATTGTATTTTTGCAGTGTTTCTTTTATACACATTTTCAAATATTATAAAAAATTTTGTAAATAACATTTCTAAGCAGAGGTATGAGTATAAAACCACTTCATTATTATTTCCAAAGACCAAAATTTTGGTTTAAAAAAATCTCTTTATTAGATGCATGAAATATAGCTTTTTCGTAATTACAAATAAAATTGTTTCCAAATTCTGATGTCTAACATAAACTTCAACACTTAAAGAATGGAAGTGCCCATTTAAAGATTTCTACAAAAAATACATTCATATATTGAAATGTAGACGAAATGACACATGCTTAGTTAAATATTTTATACATCTTAATGTTTGCAATGTTTTTAATGTGTGGTACCTGAAAAGAGCCTTGTTTTTCGCTTTGCCGCCCTTAGCTGTTTACTTCGATCTTGTTGATCTTGAATTCCATATTTTTAGACTTAAACTAATTTTCTTCTTCTGCGGGCTTGCCCCGCCCTCCTTTCTTCGGATTGGCTGCTCCGGCAGACACCCCGCATAAATACCCTTTCCTCAACTTCTTCCTCTCATTTCCGTCTCCAACTCTCCAGCGTGCAGACATTCGTTCCGGGAGCTGCCGACATTTCGAGCCTTCACATCTCTTATTCTAACTTGAATCCTCGTCTAGCCTGCCTCGTCATTTAGTGAATATGACAGTTAAAATTCGGAAACAATCGAGATCGACAAGAGCGGGTACACTCTTTCCAGTCGGTCGCATTCACAGGCTTTTGACAAATAGTCGTTTCTCACGTAGAAGGGCATTATGTGTATCCCCTCTTGCTTCCATATTTCTCGCTGCTGTCCTCGAATTTTTAACTTCAAACTTTATCACAGCATACTTTATGTTTCCGAATAAAAGATTAACGGTTAATTTGACGAGACGCCTGTTAGGTTTAAGATATGCTTCGGATTTAGAACCGCATGCATAAAATGCTGGATTTCTCTGTATAACTAAAGGCCCTTTTCAGGGCCATACAATTGTTTTTTTTTTCATATTAGAGCTTTATAATATAAAGTTGTTTATCATCAATCAGTAATGTGGGAGACTGTGCATACTTTTAAATTTGAAACGTATTTTCGGTGGATGAAATACTGTGGAGTGGGATATGCTGGCAAAAAATACTGAATTTCAGCAGTTACAAAAAAAGGCCCTTCTCAGGGCCATACAAATATATCTTTTTTTTTCTTTTCAAAATTGAGACCCATATTATGAAGGTTCTCTATAAGATACTTAACAACGACGGAGACTGAATCATATTATAGTTCGATTTTTTGATTGTCAATACTTGCACCGAAATACATATATATTAAATGGTCTAAATATGCGCTAAAAATACAAACCTCCAAGTCAACAAAATAGCATAAAGGCATAACTTGCTGTATGTAAAGAAAGGCCATTTTTTGAACCTTACTAATATATATATATAGATATATTCACAGTTTATTATTTTTTTTTTTTTCAAAAGTGAGGTCTATGTTTTTGAACGACTTGAAGAACATTTAGTAATAACAAAAAATGTGTATCTTTTTAAGTTTTGCCTTTTACTTTGAAAATAAATACGATTTTTGAAGATCTAAAGACATTTAATTAACAGAAATATCCACAGCAACAAAATAACTAGGGTGCTTATTCCAGGATGATTTATTGTATTTTTGCAGTGTTTCTTTTATACACATTTTCAAATATTATAAAAAATTTTGTAAATAACATTTCTAAGCAGAGGTATGAGTATAAAACCACTTCATTATTATTTCCAAAGACCAAAATTTTGGTTTAAAAAAATCTCTTTATTAGATGCATGAAATATAGCTTTTTCGTAATTACAAATAAAATTGTTTCCAAATTCTGATGTCTAACATAAACTTCAACACTTAAAGAATGGAAGTGCCCATTTAAAGATTTCTACAAAAAATACATTCATATATTGAAATGTAGACGAAATGACACATGCTTAGTTAAATATTTTATACATCTTAATGTTTGCAATGTTTTTAATGTGTGGTACCTGAAAAGAGCCTTGTTTTTCGCTTTGCCGCCCTTAGCTGTTTACTTCGATCTTGTTGATCTTGAATTCCATATTTTTAGACTTAAACTAATTTTCTTCTTCTGCGGGCTTGCCCCGCCCTCCTTTCTTCGGATTGGCTGCTCCGGCAGACACCCCGCATAAATACCCTTTCCTCAACTTCTTCCTCTCATTTCCGTCTCCAACTCTCCAGCGTGCAGACATTCGTTCCGGGAGCTGCCGACATTTCGAGCCTTCACATCTCTTATTCTAACTTGAATCCTCGTCTAGCCTGCCTCGTCATTTAGTGAATATGACAGTTAAAATTCGGAAACAATCGAGATCGACAAGAGCGGGTACACTCTTTCCAGTCGGTCGCATTCACAGGCTTTTGACAAATAGTCGTTTCTCACGTAGAAGGGCATTATGTGTATCCCCTCTTGCTTCCATATTTCTCGCTGCTGTCCTCGAATTTTTAACTTCAAACTTTATCACAGCATACTTTATGTTTCCGAATAAAAGATTAACGGTTAATTTGACGAGACGCCTGTTAGGTTTAAGATATGCTTCGGATTTAGAACCGCATGCATAAAATGCTGGATTTCTCTGTAAACTAAAGGCCCTTTTCAGGGCCATACAATTGTTTTTTTTTTCATATTAGAGCTTTATAATATAAAGTTGTTTATCATCAATCAGTAATGTGGGAGACTGTGCATACTTTTAAATTTGAAACGTATTTTCGGTGGATGAAATACTGTGGAGTGGGATATGCTGGCAAAAAATACTGAATTTCAGCAGTTACAAAAAAAGGCCCTTCTCAGGGCCATACAAATATATCTTTTTTTTTCTTTTCAAAATTGAGACCCATATTATGAAGGTTCTCTATAAGATACTTAACAACGACGGAGACTGAATCATATTATAGTTCGATTTTTTGATTGTCAATACTTGCACCGAAATACATATATATTAAATGGTCTAAATATGCGCTAAAAATACAAACCTCCAAGTCAACAAAATAGCATAAAGGCATAACTTGCTGTATGTAAAGAAAGGCCATTTTTTGAACCTTACTAATATATATATATAGATATATTCACAGTTTATTATTTTTTTTTTTCAAAAGTGAGGTCTATGTTTTTGAACGACTTGAAGAACATTTAGTAATAACAAAAAATGTGTATCTTTTTAAGTTTTGCCTTTTACTTTGAAAATAAATACGATTTTTGAAGATCTAAAGACATTTAATTAACAGAAATATCCACAGCAACAAAATAACTAGGGTGCTTATTCCAGGATGATTTATTGTATTTTTGCAGTGTTTCTTTTATACACATTTTCAAATATTATAAAAAATTTTGTAAATAACATTTCTAAGCAGAGGTATGAGTATAAAACCACTTCATTATTATTTCCAAAGACCAAAATTTTGGTTTAAAAAAATCTCTTTATTAGATGCATGAAATATAGCTTTTTCGTAATTACAAATAAAATTGTTTCCAAATTCTGATGTCTAACATAAACTTCAACACTTAAAGAATGGAAGTGCCCATTTAAAGATTTCTACAAAAAATACATTCATATATTGAAATGTAGACGAAATGACACATGCTTAGTTAAATATTTTATACATCTTAATGTTTGCAATGTTTTTAATGTGTGGTACCTGAAAAGAGCCTTGTTTTTCGCTTTGCCGCCCTTAGCTGTTTACTTCGATCTTGTTGATCTTGAATTCCATATTTTTAGACTTAAACTAATTTTCTTCTTCTGCGGGCTTGCCCCGCCCTCCTTTCTTCGGATTGGCTGCTCCGGCAGACACCCCGCATAAATACCCTTTCCTCAACTTCTTCCTCTCATTTCCGTCTCCAACTCTCCAGCGTGCAGACATTCGTTCCGGGAGCTGCCGACATTTCGAGCCTTCACATCTCTTATTCTAACTTGAATCCTCGTCTAGCCTGCCTCGTCATTTAGTGAATATGACAGTTAAAATTCGGAAACAATCGAGATCGACAAGAGCGGGTACACTCTTTCCAGTCGGTCGCATTCACAGGCTTTTGACAAATAGTCGTTTCTCACGTAGAAGGGCATTATGTGTATCCCCTCTTGCTTCCATATTTCTCGCTGCTGTCCTCGAATTTTTAACTTCAAACTTTATCACAGCATACTTTATGTTTCCGAATAAAAGATTAACGGTTAATTTGACGAGACGCCTGTTAGGTTTAAGATATGCTTCGGATTTAGAACCGCATGCATAAAATGTTGGATTTCTCTGTATAACTAAAGGCCCTTTTCAGGGCCATACAATTGTTTTTTTTTTCATATTAGAGCTTTATAATATAAAGTTGTTTATCATCAATCAGTAATGTGGGAGACTGTGCATACTTTTAAATTTGAAACGTATTTTCGGTGGATGAAATACTGTGGAGTGGGATATGCTGGCAAAAAATACTGAATTTCAGCAGTTACAAAAAAAGGCCCTTCTCAGGGCCATACAAATATATCTTTTTTTTTCTTTTCAAAATTGAGACCCATATTATGAAGGTTCTCTATAAGATACTTAACAACGACAGAGTCTGAATCATATTATAGTTCGATTTTTTGATTGTCAATACTTGCACCGAAATACATATATATTAAAAGGTCTAAATATGCGCTAAAAATACAAACCTCCAAGTCAACAAAATAGCATAAAGGCATAACTTGCTGTATTTAAAGAAAGGCCATTTTTTGAACCTTACTAATATATATATATATAGATGTATTCACAGTTTATTTTTTTTTTTTTTTTCAAAAGTGAGGTCTATGTTTTTGAACGACTTGAAGAACATTTAGTAATAACAAAAAATGTGTATCTCTTTAAGTTTTGCCTTTTACTTTGAAAATAAATACGATTTTTGAAGATCTAAAGACATTTAATTAACAGAAATATCCACAGCAACAAAATAACTAGGGTGCTTATTCCAGGATGATTTATTGTATTTTTGCAGTGTTTCTTTTATACACATTTTCAAATATTATAAAAAATTTTGTAAATAACATTTCTAAGCAGAGGTATGAGTATGAAACCACTTCATTATTATTTCCAAAGACCAAAATTTTGGTTTAAAAAAATCTCTTTATTAGATGCATGAAATATAGCTTTTTCGTAATTACAAATAAAATTGTTTCCAAATTCTGATGTCTAACATAAACTTCAACACTTAAAGAATGGAAGTGCCCATTTAAAGATTTCTACAAAAAATACATTCGTATATTGAAATGTAGACGAACTGACACATGCTTAGTTAAATATTTTATACATCTTAATGTTTGCAATGTTTTTAATGTGTGGTACCTGAAAAGAGCCTTGTTTTTCGCTTTGCCGCCCTTAGCTGTTTACTTCGATCTTGTTGATCTTGAATTCCATATTTTTAGACTTAAACTAATTTTCTTCTTCTGCGGGCTTGCCCCGCCCTCCTTTCTTCGGATTGGCTGCTCCGGCAGACACCCCGCATAAATACCCTTTCCTCAACTTCTTCCTCTCATTTCCGTCTCCAACTCTCCAGCGTGCAGACATTCGTTCCGGGAGCTGCCGACATTTCGAGCCTTCACATCTCTTATTCTAACTTGAATCCTCGTCTAGCCTGCCTCGTCATTTAGTGAATATGACAGTTAAAATTCGGAAACAATCGAGATCGACAAGAGCGGGTACACTCTTTCCAGTCGGTCGCATTCACAGGCTTTTGACAAATAGTCGTTTCTCACGTAGAAGGGCATTATGTGTATCCCCTCTTGCTTCCATATTTCTCGCTGCTGTCCTCGAATTTTTAACTTCAAACTTTATCACAGCATACTTTATGTTTCCGAATAAAAGATTAACGGTTAATTTGACGAGACGCCTGTTAGGTTTAAGATATGCTTCGGATTTAGAACCGCATGCATAAAATGCTGGATTTCTCTGTATAACTAAAGGCCCTTTTCAGGGCCATACAATTGTTTTTTTTTTCATATTAGAGCTTTATAATATAAAGTTGTTTATCATCAATCAGTAATGTGGGAGACTGTGCATACTTTTAAATTTGAAACGTATTTTCGGTGGATGAAATACTGTGGAGTGGGATATGCTGGCAAAAAATACTGAATTTCAGCAGTTACAAAAAAAGGCCCTTCTCAGGGCCATACAAATATATCTTTTTTTTTTCTTTTCAAAATTGAGACCCATATTATGAAGGTTCTCTATAAGATACTTAACAACGACAGAGACTGAATCATATTATAGTTCGATTTTTTGATTGTCAATACTTGCACCGAAATACATATATATTAAAAGGTCTAAATATGCGCTAAAAATACAAACCTCCAAGTCAACAAAATAGCATAAAGGCATAACTTGCTGTATTTAAAGAAAGGCCATTTTTTGAACCTTACTAATATATATATAGATATATTCACAGTTTATTTATTTTTTTTTTTTCAAAAGTGAATTCTATGTTTTTGAACGACTTGAAGAACATTTAGTAATAACAAAAAATGTGTATCTTTTTAAGTTTTGCCTTTTACTTTGAAAATAAATACGATTTTTGAAGATCTAAAGACATTTAATTAACAGAAATATCCACAGCAACAAAATAACTAGGGTGCTTATTCCAGGATGATTTATTGTATTTTTGCAGTGTTTCTTTTATACACATTTTCAAATATTATAAAAAATTTTGTAAATAACATTTCTAAGCAGAGGTATGAGTATAAAACCACTTCATTATTATTTCCAAAGACCAAAATTTTGGTTTAAAAAAATCTCTTTATTAGATGCATGAAATATAGCTTTTTCGTAATTACAAATAAAATTGTTTCCAAATTCTGATGTCTAACATAAACTTCAACACTTAAAGAATGGAAGTGCCCATTTAAAGATTTCTACAAAAAATACATTCATATATTGAAATGTAGACGAAATGACACATGCTTAGTTAAATATTTTATACATCTTAATGTTTGCAATGTTTTTAATGTGTGGTACCTGAAAAGAGCCTTGTTTTTCGCTTTGCCGCCCTTAGCTGTTTACTTCGATCTTGTTGATCTTGAATTCCATATTTTTAGACTTAAACTAATTTTCTTCTTCTGCGGGCTTGCCCCGCCCTCCTTTCTTCGGATTGGCTGCTCCGGCAGACACCCCGCATAAATACCCTTTCCTCAACTTCTTCCTCTCATTTCCGTCTCCAACTCTCCAGCGTGCAGACATTCGTTCCGGGAGCTGCCGACATTTCGAGCCTTCACATCTCTTATTCTAACTTGAATCCTCGTCTAGCCTGCCTCGTCATTTAGTGAATATGACAGTTAAAATTCGGAAACAATCGAGATCGACAAGAGCGGGTACACTCTTTCCAGTCGGTCGCATTCACAGGCTTTTGACAAATAGTCGTTTCTCACGTAGAAGGGCATTATGTGTATCCCCTCTTGCTTCCATATTTCTCGCTGCTGTCCTCGAATTTTTAACTTCAAACTTTATCACAGCATACTTTATGTTTCCGAATAAAAGATTAACGGTTAATTTGACGAGACGCCTGTTAGGTTTAAGATATGCTTCGGATTTAGAACCGCATGCATAAAATGCTGGATTTCTCTGTATAACTAAAGGCCCTTTTCAGGGCCATACAATTGTTTTTTTTTTCATATTAGAGCTTTATAATATAAAGTTGTTTATCATCAATCAGTAATGTGGGAGACTGTGCATACTTTTAAATTTGAAACGTATTTTCGGTGGATGAAATACTGTGGAGTGGGATATGCTGGCAAAAAATACTGAATTTCAGCAGTTACAAAAAAAGGCCCTTCTCAGGGCCATACAAATATATCTTTTTTTTTCTTTTCAAAATTGAGACCCATATTATGAAGGTTCTCTATAAGATACTTAACAACGACGGAGACTGAATCATATTATAGTTCGATTTTTTGATTGTCAATACTTGCACCGAAATACATATATATTAAATGGTCTAAATATGCGCTAAAAATACAAACCTCCAAGTCAACAAAATAGCATAAAGGCATAACTTGCTGTATGTAAAGAAAGGCCATTTTTTGAACCTTACTAATATATATATATAGATATATTCACAGTTTATTATTTTTTTTTTTTTCAAAAGTGAGGTCTATGTTTTTGAACGACTTGAAGAACATTTAGTAATAACAAAAAATGTGTATCTTTTTAAGTTTTGCCTTTTACTTTGAAAATAAATACGATTTTTGAAGATCTAAAGACATTTAATTAACAGAAATATCCACAGCAACAAAATAACTAGGGTGCTTATTCCAGGATGATTTATTGTATTTTTGCAGTGTTTCTTTTATACACATTTTCAAATATTATAAAAAATTTTGTAAATAACATTTCTAAGCAGAGGTATGAGTATAAAACCACTTCATTATTATTTCCAAAGACCAAAATTTTGGTTTAAAAAAATCTCTTTATTAGATGCATGAAATATAGCTTTTTCGTAATTACAAATAAAATTGTTTCCAAATTCTGATGTCTAACATAAACTTCAACACTTAAAGAATGGAAGTGCCCATTTAAAGATTTCTACAAAAAATACATTCATATATTGAAATGTAGACGAAATGACACATGCTTAGTTAAATATTTTATACATCTTAATGTTTGCAATGTTTTTAATGTGTGGTACCTGAAAAGAGCCTTGTTTTTCGCTTTGCCGCCCTTAGCTGTTTACTTCGATCTTGTTGATCTTGAATTCCATATTTTTAGACTTAAACTAATTTTCTTCTTCTGCGGGCTTGCCCCGCCCTCCTTTCTTCGGATTGGCTGCTCCGGCAGACACCCCGCATAAATACCCTTTCCTCAACTTCTTCCTCTCATTTCCGTCTCCAACTCTCCAGCGTGCAGACATTCGTTCCGGGAGCTGCCGACATTTCGAGCCTTCACATCTCTTATTCTAACTTGAATCCTCGTCTAGCCTGCCTCGTCATTTAGTGAATATGACAGTTAAAATTCGGAAACAATCGAGATCGACAAGAGCGGGTACACTCTTTCCAGTCGGTCGCAGTCACAGGCTTTTGACAAATAGTCGTTTCTCACGTAGAAGGGCATTATGTGTATCCCCTCTTGCTTCCATATTTCTCGCTGCTGTCCTCGAATTTTTAACTTCAAACTTTATCACAGCATACTTTATGTTTCCGAATAAAAGATTAACGGTTAATTTGACGAGACGCCTGTTAGGTTTAAGATATGCTTCGGATTTAGAACCGCATGCATAAAATGCTGGATTTCTCTGTAAACTAAAGGCCCTTTTCAGGGCCATACAATTGTTTTTTTTTTCATATTAGAGCTTTATAATATAAAGTTGTTTATCATCAATCAGTAATGTGGGAGACTGTGCATACTTTTAAATTTGAAACGTATTTTCGGTGGATGAAATACTGTGGAGTGGGATATGCTGGCAAAAAATACTGAATTTCAGCAGTTACAAAAAAAGGCCCTTCTCAGGGCCATACAAATATATCTTTTTTTTTCTTTTCAAAATTGAGACCCATATTATGAAGGTTCTCTATAAGATACTTAACAACGACGGAGACTGAATCATATTATAGTTCGATTTTTTGATTGTCAATACTTGCACCGAAATACATATATATTAAATGGTCTAAATATGCGCTAAAAATACAAACCTCCAAGTCAACAAAATAGCATAAAGGCATAACTTGCTGTATGTAAAGAAAGGCCATTTTTTGAACCTTACTAATATATATATATAGATATATTCACAGTTTATTATTTTTTTTTTTCAAAAGTGAGGTCTATGTTTTTGAACGACTTGAAGAACATTTAGTAATAACAAAAAATGTGTATCTTTTTAAGTTTTGCCTTTTACTTTGAAAATAAATACGATTTTTGAAGATCTAAAGACATTTAATTAACAGAAATATCCACAGCAACAAAATAACTAGGGTGCTTATTCCAGGATGATTTATTGTATTTTTGCAGTGTTTCTTTTATACACATTTTCAAATATTATAAAAAATTTTGTAAATAACATTTCTAAGCAGAGGTATGAGTATAAAACCACTTCATTATTATTTCCAAAGACCAAAATTTTGGTTTAAAAAAATCTCTTTATTAGATGCATGAAATATAGCTTTTTCGTAATTTCAAATAAAATTGTTTCCAAATTCTGATGTCTAACATAAACTTCAACACTTAAAGAATGGAAGTGCCCATTTAAAGATTTCTACAAAAAATACATTCATATATTGAAATGTAGACGAAATGACACATGCTTAGTTAAATATTTTATACATCTTAATGTTTGCAATGTTTTTAATGTGTGGTACCTGAAATGAGCCTTGTTTTTCGCTTTGCCGCCCTTAGCTGTTTACTTCGATCTTGTTGATCTTGAATTCCATATTTTTAGACTTAAACTAATTTTCTTCTTCTGCGGGCTTGCCCCGTCCTCCTTTCTTCGGATTGGCTGCTCCGGCAGACACCCCGCATAAATACCCTTTCCTCAACTTCTTCCTCTCATTTCCGTCTCCAACTCTCCAGCGTGCAGACATTCGTTCCGGGAGCTGCCGACATTTCGAGCCTTCACATCTCTTATTCTAACTTGAATCCTCGTCTAGCCTGCCTCGTCATTTAGTGAATATGACAGTTAAAATTCGGAAACAATCGAGATCGACAAGAGCGGGTACACTCTTTCCAGTCGGTCGCAGTCACAGGCTTTTGACAAATAGTCGTTTCTCACGTAGAAGGGCATTATGTGTATCCCCTCTTGCTTCCATATTTCTCGCTGCTGTCCTCGAATTTTTAACTTCAAACTTTATCACAGCATACTTTATGTTTCCGAATAAAAGATTAACGGTTAATTTGACGAGACGCCTGTTAGGTTTAAGATATGCTTCGGATTTAGAACCGCATGCATAAAATGCTGTATTTCTCTGTAAACTAAAGGCCCTTTTCAGGGCCATACAATTGTTTTTTTTTTCATATTAGAGCTTTATAATATAAAGTTGTTTATCATCAATCAGTAATGTGGGAGACTGTGCATACTTTTAAATTTGAAACGTATTTTCGGTGGATGAAATACTGTGGAGTGGGATATGCTGGCAAAAAATACTGAATTTCAGCAGTTACAAAAAAAGGCCCTTCTCAGGGCCATACAAATATATCTTTTTTTTTCTTTTCAAAATTGAGACCCATATTATGAAGGTTCTCTATAAGATACTTAACAACGACGGAGACTGAATCATATTATAGTTCGATTTTTTGATTGTCAATACTTGCACCGAAATACATATATATTAAATGGTCTAAATATGCGCTAAAAATACAAACCTCCAAGTCAACAAAATAGCATAAAGGCATAACTTGCTGTATGTAAAGAAAGGCCATTTTTTGAACCTTACTAATATATATATATAGATATATTCACAGTTTATTATTTTTTTTTTTCAAAAGTGAGGTCTATGTTTTTGAACGACTTGAAGAACATTTAGTAATAACAAAAAATGTGTATCTTTTTAAGTTTTGCCTTTTACTTTGAAAATAAATACGATTTTTGAAGATCTAAAGACATTTAATTAACAGAAATATCCACAGCAACAAAATAACTAGGGTGCTTATTCCAGGATGATTTATTGTATTTTTGCAGTGTTTCTTTTATACACATTTTCAAATATTATAAAAAATTTTGTAAATAACATTGCTAAGCAGAGGTATGAGTATAAAACCACTTCATTATTATTTCCAAAGACCAAAATTTTGGTTTAAAAAAATCTCTTTATTAGATGCATGAAATATAGCTTTTTCGTAATTACAAATAAAATTGTTTCCAAATTCTGATGTCTAACATAAACTTCAACACTTAAAGAATGGAAGTGCCCATTTAAAGATTTCTACAAAAAATACATTCATATATTGAAATGTAGACGAAATGACACATGCTTAGTTAAATATTTTATACATCTTAATGTTTGCAATGTTTTTAATGTGTGGTACCTGAAAAGAGCCTTGTTTTTCGCTTTGCCGCCCTTAGCTGTTTACTTCGATCTTGTTGATCTTGAATTCCATATTTTTAGACTTAAACTAATTTTCTTCTTCTGCGGGCTTGCCCCGCCCTCCTTTCTTCGGATTGGCTGCTCCGGCAGACACCCCGCATAAATACCCTTTCCTCAACTTCTTCCTCTCATTTCCGTCTCCAACTCTCCAGCGTGCAGACATTCGTTCCGGGAGCTGCCGACATTTCGAGCCTTCACATCTCTTATTCTAACTTGAATCCTCGTCTAGCCTGCCTCGTCATTTAGTGAATATGACAGTTAAAATTCGGAAACAATCGAGATCGACAAGAGCGGGTACACTCTTTCCAGTCGGTCGCAGTCACAGGCTTTTGACAAATAGTCGTTTCTCACGTAGAAGGGCATTATGTGTATCCCCTCTTGCTTCCATATTTCTCGCTGCTGTCCTCGAATTTTTAACTTCAAACTTTATCACAGCATACTTTATGTTTCCGAATAAAAGATTAACGGTTAATTTGACGAGACGCCTGTTAGGTTTAAGATATGCTTCGGATTTAGAACCGCATGCATAAAATGCTGGATTTCTCTGTAAACTAAAGGCCCTTTTCAGGGCCATACAATTGTTTTTTTTTTCATATTAGAGCTTTATAATATAAAGTTGTTTATCATCAATCAGTAATGTGGGAGACTGTGCATACTTTTAAATTTGAAACGTATTTTCGGTGGATGAAATACTGTGGAGTGGGATATGCTGGCAAAAAATACTGAATTTCAGCAGTTACAAAAAAAGGCCCTTCTCAGGGCCATACAAATATATCTTTTTTTTTCTTTTCAAAATTGAGACCCATATTATGAAGGTTCTCTATAAGATACTTAACAACGACGGAGACTGAATCATATTATAGTTCGATTTTTTGATTGTCAATACTTGCACCGAAATACATATATATTAAATGGTCTAAATATGCGCTAAAAATACAAACCTCCAAGTCAACAAAATAGCATAAAGGCATAACTTGCTGTATGTAAAGAAAGGCCATTTTTTGAACCTTACTAATATATATATATAGATATATTCACAGTTTATTATTTTTTTTTTTCAAAAGTGAGGTCTATGTTTTTGAACGACTTGAAGAACATTTAGTAATAACAAAAAATGTGTATCTTTTTAAGTTTTGCCTTTTACTTTGAAAATAAATACGATTTTTGAAGATCTAAAGACATTTAATTAACAGAAATATCCACAGCAACAAAATAACTAGGGTGCTTATTCCAGGATGATTTATTGTATTTTTGCAGTGTTTCTTTTATACACATTTTCAAATATTATAAAAAATTTTGTAAATAACATTTCTAAGCAGAGGTATGAGTATAAAACCACTTCATTATTATTTCCAAAGACCAAAATTTTGGTTTAAAAAAATCTCTTTATTAGATGCATGAAATAT
Source organism: Maratus speculifer (assembly GCA_964019185.1). NCBI lineage: Eukaryota > Metazoa > Arthropoda > Arachnida > Araneae > Salticidae > Maratus > Maratus speculifer. Next base: position 98,300 of record CAXHSM010001510.1, read on the forward strand.
AGCTTTTTCGTAATTTCAAATAAAATTGTTTCCAAATTCTGATGTCTAACATAAACTTCAACACTTAAAGAATGGAAGTGCCCATTTAAAGATTTCTACAAAAAATACATTCATATATTGAAATGTAGACGAAATGACACATGCTTAGTTAAATATTTTATACATCTTAATGTTTGCAATGTTTTTAATGTGTGGTACCTGAAATGAGCCTTGTTTTTCGCTTTGCCGCCCTTAGCTGTTTACTTCGATCTTGTTGATCTTGAATTCCATATTTTTAGACTTAAACTAATTTTCTTCTTCTGCGGGCTTGCCCCGTCCTCCTTTCTTCGGATTGGCTGCTCCGGCAGACACCCCGCATAAATACCCTTTCCTCAACTTCTTCCTCTCATTTCCGTCTCCAACTCTCCAGCGTGCAGACATTCGTTCCGGGAGCTGCCGACATTTCGAGCCTTCACATCTCTTATTCTAACTTGAATCCTCGTCTAGCCTGCCTCGTCATTTAGTGAATATGACAGTTAAAATTCGGAAACAATCGAGATCGACAAGAGCGGGTACACTCTTTCCAGTCGGTCGCAGTCACAGGCTTTTGACAAATAGTCGTTTCTCACGTAGAAGGGCATTATGTGTATCCCCTCTTGCTTCCATATTTCTCGCTGCTGTCCTCGAATTTTTAACTTCAAACTTTATCACAGCATACTTTATGTTTCCGAATAAAAGATTAACGGTTAATTTGACGAGACGCCTGTTAGGTTTAAGATATGCTTCGGATTTAGAACCGCATGCATAAAATGCTGTATTTCTCTGTAAACTAAAGGCCCTTTTCAGGGCCATACAATTGTTTTTTTTTTCATATTAGAGCTTTATAATATAAAGTTGTTTATCATCAATCAGTAATGTGGGAGACTGTGCATACTTTTAAATTTGAAACGTATTTTCGGTGGATGAAATACTGTGGAGTGGGATATGCTGGCAAAAAATACTGAATTTCAGCAGTTACAAAAAAAGGCCCTTCTCAGGGCCATACAAATATATCTTTTTTTTTCTTTTCAAAATTGAGACCCATATTATGAAGGTTCTCTATAAGATACTTAACAACGACGGAGACTGAATCATATTATAGTTCGATTTTTTGATTGTCAATACTTGCACCGAAATACATATATATTAAATGGTCTAAATATGCGCTAAAAATACAAACCTCCAAGTCAACAAAATAGCATAAAGGCATAACTTGCTGTATGTAAAGAAAGGCCATTTTTTGAACCTTACTAATATATATATATAGATATATTCACAGTTTATTATTTTTTTTTTTCAAAAGTGAGGTCTATGTTTTTGAACGACTTGAAGAACATTTAGTAATAACAAAAAATGTGTATCTTTTTAAGTTTTGCCTTTTACTTTGAAAATAAATACGATTTTTGAAGATCTAAAGACATTTAATTAACAGAAATATCCACAGCAACAAAATAACTAGGGTGCTTATTCCAGGATGATTTATTGTATTTTTGCAGTGTTTCTTTTATACACATTTTCAAATATTATAAAAAATTTTGTAAATAACATTTCTAAGCAGAGGTATGAGTATAAAACCACTTCATTATTATTTCCAAAGACCAAAATTTTGGTTTAAAAAAATCTCTTTATTAGATGCATGAAATATAGCTTTTTCGTAATTACAAATAAAATTGTTTCCAAATTCTGATGTCTAACATAAACTTCAACACTTAAAGAATGGAAGTGCCCATTTAAAGATTTCTACAAAAAATACATTCATATATTGAAATGTAGACGAAATGACACATGCTTAGTTAAATATTTTATACATCTTAATGTTTGCAATGTTTTTAATGTGTGGTACCTGAAAAGAGCCTTGTTTTTCGCTTTGCCGCCCTTAGCTGTTTACTTCGATCTTGTTGATCTTGAATTCCATATTTTTAGACTTAAACTAATTTTCTTCTTCTGCGGGCTTGCCCCGCCCTCCTTTCTTCGGATTGGCTGCTCCGGCAGACACCCCGCATAAATACCCTTTCCTCAACTTCTTCCTCTCATTTCCGTCTCCAACTCTCCAGCGTGCAGACATTCGTTCCGGGAGCTGCCGACATTTCGAGCCTTCACATCTCTTATTCTAACTTGAATCCTCGTCTAGCCTGCCTCGTCATTTAGTGAATATGACAGTTAAAATTCGGAAACAATCGAGATCGACAAGAGCGGGTACACTCTTTCCAGTCGGTCGCATTCACAGGCTTTTGACAAATAGTCGTTTCTCACGTAGAAGGGCATTATGTGTATCCCCTCTTGCTTCCATATTTCTCGCTGCTGTCCTCGAATTTTTAACTTCAAACTTTATCACAGCATACTTTATGTTTCCGAATAAAAGATTAACGGTTAATTTGACGAGACGCCTGTTAGGTTTAAGATATGCTTCGGATTTAGAACCGCATGCATAAAATGTTGGATTTCTCTGTATAACTAAAGGCCCTTTTCAGGGCCATACAATTGTTTTTTTTTTCATATTAGAGCTTTATAATATAAAGTTGTTTATCATCAATCAGTAATGTGGGAGACTGTGCATACTTTTAAATTTGAAACGTATTTTCGGTGGATGAAATACTGTGGAGTGGGATATGCTGGCAAAAAATACTGAATTTCAGCAGTTACAAAAAAAGGCCCTTCTCAGGGCCATACAAATATATCTTTTTTTTTCTTTTCAAAATTGAGACCCATATTATGAAGGTTCTCTATAAGATACTTAACAACGACAGAGTCTGAATCATATTATAGTTCGATTTTTTGATTGTCAATACTTGCACCGAAATACATATATATTAAAAGGTCTAAATATGCGCTAAAAATACAAACCTCCAAGTCAACAAAATAGCATAAAGGCATAACTTGCTGTATATAAAGAAAGGCCATTTTTTGAACCTTACTAATATATATATATATATATATATATTCACAGTTTATATATTTTTTTTTTCAAAAGTGAATTCTATGTTTTTGAACGACTTGAAGAACATTTAGTAATAACAAAAAATGTGTATCTTTTTAAGTTTTGCCTTTTACTTTGAAAATAAATACGATTTTTGAAGATCTAAAGACATTTAATTAACAGAAATATCCACAGCAACAAAATAACTAGGGTGCTTATTCCAGGATGATTTATTGTATTTTTGCAGTGTTTCTTTTATACACATTTTCAAATATTATAAAAAATTTTGTAAATAACATTGCTAAGCAGAGGTATGAGTATAAAACCACTTCATTATTATTTCCAAAGACCAAAATTTTGGTTTAAAAAAATCTCTTTATTAGATGCATGAAATATAGCTTTTTCGTAATTACAAATAAAATTGTTTCCAAATTCTGATGTCTAACATAAACTTCAACACTTAAAGAATAGAAGTGCCCATTTAAAGATTTCTACAAAAAATACATTCATATATTGAAATGTAGACGAAATGACACATGCTTAGTTAAATATTTTATACATCTTAATGTTTGCAATGTTTTTAATGTGTGGTACCTGAAAAGAGCCTTGTTTTTCGCTTTGCCGCCCTTAGCTGTTTACTTCGATCTTGTTGATCTTGAATTCCATATTTTTAGACTTAAACTAATTTTCTTCTTCTGCGGGCTTGCCCCGCCCTCCTTTCTTCGGATTGGCTGCTCCGGCAGACACCCCGCATAAATACCCTTTCCTCAACTTCTTCCTCTCATTTCCGTCTCCAACTCTCCAGCGTGCAGACATTCGTTCCGGGAGCTGCCGACATTTCGAGCCTTCACATCTCTTATTCTAACTTGAATCCTCGTCTAGCCTGCCTCGTCATTTAGTGAATATGACAGTTAAAATTCGGAAACAATCGAGATCGACAAGAGCGGGTACACTCTTTCCAGTCGGTCGCAGTCACAGGCTTTTGACAAATAGTCGTTTCTCACGTAGAAGGGCATTATGTGTATCCCCTCTTGCTTCCATATTTCTCGCTGCTGTCCTCGAATTTTTAACTTCAAACTTTATCACAGCATACTTTATGTTTCCGAATAAAAGATTAACGGTTAATTTGACGAGACGCCTGTTAGGTTTAAGATATGCTTCGGATTTAGAACCGCATGCATAAAATGCTGGATTTCTCTGTATAACTAAAGGCCCTTTTCAGGGCCATACAATTGTTTTTTTTTCATATTAGAGCTTTATAATATAAAGTTGTTTATCATCAATCAGTAATGTGGGAGACTGTGCATACTTTTAAATTTGAAACGTATTTTCGGTGGATGAAATACTGTGGAGTGGGATATGCTGGCAAAAAATACTGAATTTCAGCAGTTACAAAAAAAGGCCCTTCTCAGGGCCATACAAATATATCTTTTTTTTTCTTTTCAAAATTGAGACCCATATTATGAAGGTTCTCTATAAGATACTTAACAACGACGGAGACTGAATCATATTATAGTTCGATTTTTTTATTGTCAATACTTGCACCGAAATACATATATATTAAATGGTCTAAATATGCGCTAAAAATACAAACCTCCAAGTCAACAAAATAGCATAAAGGCATAACTTGCTGTATGTAAAGAAAGGCCATTTTTTGAACCTTACTAATATATATATATAGATATATTCACAGTTTATTATTTTTTTTTTTTCAAAAGTGAGGTCTATGTTTTTGAACGACTTGAAGAACATTTAGTAATAACAAAAAATGTGTATCTTTTTAAGTTTTGCCTTTTACTTTGAAAATAAATACGATTTTTGAAGATCTAAAGACATTTAATTAACAGAAATATCCACAGCAACAAAATAACTAGGGTGCTTATTCCAGGATGATTTATTGTATTTTTGCAGTGTTTCTTTTATACACATTTTCAAATATTATAAAAAATTTTGTAAATAACATTTCTAAGCAGAGGTATGAGTATAAAACCACTTCATTATTATTTCCAAAGACCAAAATTTTGGTTTAAAAAAATCTCTTTATTAGATGCATGAAATATAGCTTTTTCGTAATTACAAATAAAATTGTTTCCAAATTCTGATGTCTAACATAAACTTCAACACTTAAAGAATGGAAGTGCCCATTTAAAGATTTCTACAAAAAATACATTCATATATTGAAATGTAGACGAAATGACACATGCTTAGTTAAATATTTTATACATCTTAATGTTTGCAATGTTTTTAATGTGTGGTACCTGAAAAGAGCCTTGTTTTTCGCTTTGCCGCCCTTAGCTGTTTACTTCGATCTTGTTGATCTTGAATTCCATATTTTTAGACTTAAACTAATTTTCTTCTTCTGCGGGCTTGCCCCGCCCTCCTTTCTTCGGATTGGCTGCTCCGGCAGACACCCCGCATAAATACCCTTTCCTCAACTTCTTCCTCTCATTTCCGTCTCCAACTCTCCAGCGTGCAGACATTCGTTCCGGGAGCTGCCGACATTTCGAGCCTTCACATCTCTTATTCTAACTTCAATCCTCGTCTAGCCTGCCTCGTCATTTAGTGAATATGACAGTTAAAATTCGGAAACAATCGAGATCGACAAGATCGGGTACACTCTTTCCAGTCGGTCGCATTCACAGGCTTTTGACAAATAGTCGTTTCTCACGTAGAAGGGCATTATGTGTATCCCCTCTTGCTTCCATATTTCTCGCTGCTGTCCTCGAATTTTTAACTTCAAACTTTATCACAGCATACTTTATGTTTCCGAATAAAAGATTAACGGTTAATTTGACGAGACGCCTGTTAGGTTTAAGATATGCTTCGGATTTAGAACCGCATGCATAAATTGCTGGATTTCACTGTATAACTAAAGGCCCTTTTCAGGGCCATACAATTGTTTTTTTTTTCATATTAGAGCTTTATAATATAAAGTTGTTTATCATCAATCAGTAATGTGGGAGACTGTGCATACTTTTAAATTTGAAACGTATTTTCGGTGGATGAAATACTGTGGAGTGGGATATGCTGGCAAAAAATACTGAATTTCAGCAGTTACAAAAAAAGGCCATTCTCAGGGCCATACAAATATATCTTTTTTTTCTTTTCAAAATTGAGACCCATATTATGAAGGTTCTCTATAAGATACTTAACAACGACAGAGACTGAATCATATTATAGTTCGATTTTTTGATTGTCAATACTTGCACCGAAATACATATATATTAAAAGGTCTAAATATGCGCTAAAAATACTAACCTCCAACTCAACAAAATAGCATAAAGGCATAACTTGCTGTATTTAAAGAAAGGCCATTTTTTGAACCTTACTAATATATATATATAGATATATTCACAGTTTATTATTTTTTTTTTTTTCAAAAGTGAGGTCTATGTTTTTGAACGACTTGAAGAACATTTAGTAATAACAAAAAATGTGTATCCTTTTAAGTTTTGCCTTTTACTTTGAAAATAAATACGATTTTTGAAGATCTAAAGACATTTAATTAACAGAAATATCCACAGCAACAAAATAACTAGGGTGCTTATTCCAGGATGATTTATTGTATTTTTGCAGTGTTTCTTTTATACACATTTTCAAATATTATAAAAAATTTTGTAAATAACATTTCTAAGCAGAGGTATGAGTATAAAACCACTTCATTATTATTTCCAAAGACCAAAATTTTGGTTTAAAAAAATCTCTTTATTAGATGCATGAAATATAGCTTTTTCGTAATTACAAATAAAATTGTTTCCAAATTCTGATGTCTAACATAAACTTCAACACTTAAAGAATGGAAGTGCCCATTTAAAGATTTCTACAAAAAATACATTCATATATTGAAATGTAGACGAAATGACACATGCTTAGTTAAATATTTTATACATCTTAATGTTTGCAATGTTTTTAATGTGTGGTACCTGAAAAGAGCCTTGTTTTTCTCTTTGCCTCCCTTAGCTGTTTACTTCGATCTTGTTGATCTTGAATTCCATATTTTTAGACTTAAACTAATTTTCTTCTTCTGCGGGCTTGCCCCGCCCTCCTTTCTTCGGATTGGCTGCTCCGGCAGACACCCCGCATAAATACCCTTTCCTCAACTTCTTCCTCTCATTTCCGTCTACAACTCTCCAGCGTGCAGACATTCGTTCCGGGAGCTGCCGACATTTCGAGCCTTCACATCTCTTATTCTAACTTGAATCCTCGTCTAGCCTGCCTCGTCATTTAGTGAATATGACAGTTAAAATTCGGAAACAATCGAGATCGACAAGAGCGGGTACACTCTTTCCAGTCGGTCGCATTCACAGGCTTTTGACAAATAGTCGTTTCTCACGTAGAAGGGCATTATGTGTATCCCCTCTTGCTTCCATATTTCTCGCTGCTGTCCTCGAATTTTTAACTTCAAACTTTATCACAGCATACTTTATGTTTCCGAATAAAAGATTAACGGTTAATTTGACGAGACGCCTGTTAGGTTTAAGATATGCTTCGGATTTAGAACCGCATGCATAAAATGCTGGATTTCTCTGTATAACTAAAGGCCCTTTTCAGGGCCATACAATTGTTTTTTTTTTCATATTAGAGCTTTATAATATAAAGTTGTTTATCATCAATCAGTAATGTGGGAGACTGTGCATACTTTTAAATTTGAAACGTATTTTCGGTGGATGAAATACTGTGGAGTGGGATATGCTGGCAAAAAATACTGAATTTCAGCAGTTACAAAAAAAGGCCATTCTCAGGGCCATACAAATATATCTTTTTTTTTCTTTTCAAAATTGAGACCCATATTATGAAGGTTCTCTATAAGATACTTAACAACGACAGAGACTGAATCATATTATAGTTCGATTTTTTGATTGTCAATACTTGCACCGAAATACATATATATTAAAAGGTCTAAATATGCGCTAAAAATACAAACCTCCAAGTCAACAAAATAGCATAAAGGCATAACTTGCTGTATTTAAAGAAAGGCCATTTTTTGAACCTTACTAATATATATATAGATATATTCACAGTTTATTTTTTTTTTTTTCAAAAGTGAATTCTATGTTTTTGAACGACGTGAAGAACATTTAGTAATAACAAAAAATGTGTATCTTTTTAAGTTTTGCCTTTTACTTGGAAAATAAATACGATTTTTGAAGATCTAAATACATTTAATTAACAGAAATATCCACAGCAACAAAATAACTAGGGTGCTTATTCCAGGATGATTTATTGTATTTTTGCAGTGTTTCTTTTATACACATTTTCAAATATTATAAAAAATTTTGTAAATAACATTTCTAAGCAGAGGTATGAGTATAAAACCACTTCATTATTATTTCCAAAGACCAAAATTTTGGTTTAAAAAAATCTCTTTATTAGATGCATGAAATATAGCTTTTTCGTAATTACAAATAAAATTGTTTCCAAATTCTGATGTCTAACATAAACTTCAACACTTAAAGAATGGAAGTGCCCATTTAAAGATTTCTACAAAAAATACATTCATATATTGAAATGTAGACGAAATGACACATGCTTAGTTAAATATTTTATACATCTTAATGTTTGCAATGTTTTTAATGTGTGGTACCTGAAAAGAGCCTTGTTTTTCTCTTTGCCGCCCTTAGCTGTTTACTTCGATCTTGTTGATCTTGAATTCCATATTTTTAGACTTAAACTAATTTTCTTCTTCTGCGGGCTTGCCCCGCCCTCCTTTCTTCGGATTGGCTGCTCCGGCAGACACCCCGCATAAATACCCTTTCCTCAACTTCTTCCTCTCATTTCCGTCTCCAACTCTCCAGCGTGCAGACATTCGTTCCGGGAGCTGCCGACATTTCGAGCCTTCACATCTCTTATTCTAACTTCAATCCTCGTCTAGCCTGCCTCGTCATTTAGTGAATATGACAGTTAAAATTCGGAAACAATCGAGATCGACAAGATCGGGTACACTCTTTCCAGTCGGTCGCATTCACAGGCTTTTGACAAATAGTCGTTTCTCACGTAGAAGGGCATTATGTGTATCCCCTCTTGCTTCCATATTTCTCGCTGCTGTCCTCGAATTTTTAACTTCAAACTTTATCACAGCATACTTTATGTTTCCGAATAAAAGATTAACGGTTAATTTGACGAGACGCCTGTTAGGTTTAAGATATGCTTCGGATTTAGAACCGCATGCATAAATTGCTGGATTTCACTGTATAACTAAAGGCCCTTTTCAGGGCCATACAATTGTTTTTTTTTTCATATTAGAGCTTTATAATATAAAGTTGTTTATCATCAATCAGTAATGTGGGAGACTGTGCATACTTTTAAATTTGAAACGTATTTTCGGTGGATGAAATACTGTGGAGTGGGATATGCTGGCAAAAAATACTGAATTTCAGCAGTTACAAAAAAAGGCCATTCTCAGGGCCATACAAATATATCTTTTTTTTCTTTTCAAAATTGAGACCCATATTATGAAGGTTCTCTATAAGATACTTAACAACGACAGAGACTGAATCATATTATAGTTCGATTTTTTGATTGTCAATACTTGCACCGAAATACATATATATTAAAAGGTCTAAATATGCGCTAAAAATACTAACCTCCAACTCAACAAAATAGCATAAAGGCATAACTTGCTGTATTTAAAGAAAGGCCATTTTTTGAACCTTACTAATATATATATATAGATATATTCACAGTTTATTATTTTTTTTTTTTTCAAAAGTGAGGTCTATGTTTTTGAACGACTTGAAGAACATTTAGTAATAACAAAAAATGTGTATCCTTTTAAGTTTTGCCTTTTACTTTGAAAATAAATACGATTTTTGAAGATCTAAAGACATTTAATTAACAGAAATATCCACAGCAACAAAATAACTAGGGTGCTTATTCCAGGATGATTTATTGTATTTTTGCAGTGTTTCTTTTATACACATTTTCAAATATTATAAAAAATTTTGTAAATAACATTTCTAAGCAGAGGTATGAGTATAAAACCACTTCATTATTATTTCCAAAGACCAAAATTTTGGTTTAAAAAAATCTCTTTATTAGATGCATGAAATATAGCTTTTTCGTAATTACAAATAAAATTGTTTCCAAATTCTGATGTCTAACATAAACTTCAACACTTAAAGAATGGAAGTGCCCATTTAAAGATTTCTACAAAAAATACATTCATATATTGAAATGTAGACGAAATGACACATGCTTAGTTAAATATTTTATACATCTTAATGTTTGCAATGTTTTTAATGTGTGGTACCTGAAAAGAGCCTTGTTTTTCTCTTTGCCTCCCTTAGCTGTTTACTTCGATCTTGTTGATCTTGAATTCCATATTTTTAGACTTAAACTAATTTTCTTCTTCTGCGGGCTTGCCCCGCCCTCCTTTCTTCGGATTGGCTGCTCCGGCAGACACCCCGCATAAATACCCTTTCCTCAACTTCTTCCTCTCATTTCCGTCTACAACTCTCCAGCGTGCAGACATTCGTTCCGGGAGCTGCCGACATTTCGAGCCTTCACATCTCTTATTCTAACTTGAATCCTCGTCTAGCCTGCCTCGTCATTTAGTGAATATGACAGTTAAAATTCGGAAACAATCGAGATCGACAAGAGCGGGTACACTCTTTCCAGTCGGTCGCATTCACAGGCTTTTGACAAATAGTCGTTTCTCACGTAGAAGGGCATTATGTGTATCCCCTCTTGCTTCCATATTTCTCGCTGCTGTCCTCGAATTTTTAACTTCAAACTTTATCACAGCATACTTTATGTTTCCGAATAAAAGATTAACGGTTAATTTGACGAGACGCCTGTTAGGTTTAAGATATGCTTCGGATTTAGAACCGCATGCATAAAATGCTGGATTTCTCTGTATAACTAAAGGCCCTTTTCAGGGCCATACAATTGTTTTTTTTTTCATATTAGAGCTTTATAATATAAAGTTGTTTATCATCAATCAGTAATGTGGGAGACTGTGCATACTTTTAAATTTGAAACGTATTTTCGGTGGATGAAATACTGTGGAGTGGGATATGCTGGCAAAAAATACTGAATTTCAGCAGTTACAAAAAAAGGCCATTCTCAGGGCCATACAAATATATCTTTTTTTTTCTTTTCAAAATTGAGACCCATATTATGAAGGTTCTCTATAAGATACTTAACAACGACAGAGACTGAATCATATTATAGTTCGATTTTTTGATTGTCAATACTTGCACCGAAATACATATATATTAAAAGGTCTAAATATGCGCTAAAAATACAAACCTCCAAGTCAACAAAATAGCATAAAGGCATAACTTGCTGTATTTAAAGAAAGGCCATTTTTTGAACCTTACTAATATATATATAGATATATTCACAGTTTATTTTTTTTTTTTTCAAAAGTGAATTCTATGTTTTTGAACGACGTGAAGAACATTTAGTAATAACAAAAAATGTGTATCTTTTTAAGTTTTGCCTTTTACTTGGAAAATAAATACGATTTTTGAAGATCTAAATACATTTAATTAACAGAAATATCCACAGCAACAAAATAACTAGGGTGCTTATTCCAGGATGATTTATTGTATTTTTGCAGTGTTTCTTTTATACACATTTTCAAATATTATAAAAAATTTTGTAAATAACATTTCTAAGCAGAGGTATGAGTATAAAACCACTTCATTATTATTTCCAAAGACCAAAATTTTGGTTTAAAAAAATCTCTTTATTAGATGCATGAAATATAGCTTTTTCGTAATTACAAATAAAATTGTTTCCAAATTCTGATGTCTAACATAAACTTCAACACTTAAAGAATGGAAGTGCCCATTTAAAGATTTCTACAAAAAATACATTCATATATTGAAATGTAGACGAAATGACACATGCTTAGTTAAATATTTTATACATCTTAATGTTTGCAATGTTTTTAATGTGTGGTACCTGAAAAGAGCCTTGTTTTTCTCTTTGCCGCCCTTAGCTGTTTACTTCGATCTTGTTGATCTTGAATTCCATATTTTTAGACTTAAACTAATTTTCTTCTTCTGCGGGCTTGCCCCGCCCTCCTTTCTTCGGATTGGCTGCTCCGGCAGACACCCCGCATAAATACCCTTTCCTCAACTTCTTCCTCTCATTTCCGTCTCCAACTCTCCAGCGTGCAGACATTCGTTCCGGGAGCTGCCGACATTTCGAGCCTTCACATCTCTTATTCTAACTTGAATCCTCGTCTAGCCTGCCTCGTCATTTAGTGAATATGACAGTTAAAATTCGGAAACAATCGAGATCGACAAGAGCGGGTACACTCTTTCCAGTCGGTCGCATTCACAGGCTTTTGATAAATAGTCGTTTCTCACGTAGAAGGGCATTATGTGTATCCCCTCTTGCTTCCATATTTCTCGCTGCTGTCCTCGAATTTTTAACTTCAAACTTTATCACAGCATACTTTATGTTTCCGAATAAAAGATTAACGGTTAATTTGATGAGACGCCTGTTAGGTTTAAGATATGCTTCGGATTTAGAACCGCATGCATAAAATGTTGGATTTCTCTGTATAACTAAAGGCCCTTTTCAGGGCCATACAATTGTTTTTTTTTTCATATTAGAGCTTTATAATATAAAGTTGTTTATCATCAATCAGTAATGTGGGAGACTGTGCATACTTTTAGATTTGAAACGTATTTTCGGTGGATGAAATACTGTGGAGTGGGATATGCTGGCAAAAAATACTGAATTTCAGCAGTTACAAAAAAAGGCCCTTCTCAGGGCCATACAAATATATCTTTTTTTTTCTTTTCAAAATTGAGACCCATATTATGAAGGTTCTCTATAAGATACTTAACAACGACTGAGACTGAATCATATTATAGTTCGATTTTTTTATTGTCAATACTTGCACCGAAATACATATATATTAAATGGTCTAAATATGCGCTAAAAATACAAACCTCCAAGTCAACAAAATAGCATAAAGGCATAACATGCTGTATGTAAAGAAAGGCCATTTTTTGAACCTTACTAATATATATATATAGATATATTCACAGTTTATTATTTTTTTTTTTTCAAAAGTGAGGTCTATGTTTTTGAACGACTTGAAGAACATTTAGTAATAACAAAAAATGTGTATCTTTTTAAGTTTTGCCTTTTACTTTGAAAATAAATACGATTTTTGAAGATCTAAAGACATTTAATTAACAGAAATATCCACAGCAACAAAATAACTAGGGTGCTTATTCCAGGATGATTTATTGTATTTTTGCAGTGTTTCTTTTATACACATTTTCAAATATTATAAAAAATTTTGTAAATAACATTTCTAAGCAGAGGTATGAGTATAAAACCACTTCATTATTATTTCCAAAGACCAAAATTTTGGTTTAAAAAAATCTCTTTATTAGATGCATGAAATATAGCTTTTTCGTAATTACAAATAAAATTGTTTCCAAATTCTGATGTCTAACATAAACTTCAACACTTAAAGAATGGAAGTGCCCATTTAAAGATTTCTACAAAAAATACATTCATATATTGAAATGTAGACGAAATGACACATGCTTAGTTAAATATTTTATACATCTTAATGTTTGCAATGTTTTTAATGTGTGGTACCTGAAAAGAGCCTTGTTTTTCGCTTTGCCGCCCTTAGCTGTTTACTTCGATCTTGTTGATCTTGAATTCCATATTTTTAGACTTAAACTAATTTTCTTCTTCTGCGGGCTTGCCCCGCCCTCCTTTCTTCGGATTGGCTGCTCCGGCAGACACCCCGCATAAATACCCTTTCCTCAACTTCTTCCTCTCATTTCCGTCTCCAACTCTCCAGCGTGCAGACATTCGTTCCGGGAGCTGCCGACATTTCGAGCCTTCACATCTCTTATTCTAACTTCAATCCTCGTCTAGCCTGCCTCGTCATTTAGTGAATATGACAGTTAAAATTCGGAAACAATCGAGATCGACAAGATCGGGTACACTCTTTCCAGTCGGTCGCATTCACAGGCTTTTGACAAATAGTCGTTTCTCACGTAGAAGGGCATTATGTGTATCCCCTCTTGCTTCCATATTTCTCGCTGCTGTCCTCGAATTTTTAACTTCAAACTTTATCACAGCATACTTTATGTTTCCGAATAAAAGATTAACGGTTAATTTGACGAGACGCCTGTTAGGTTTAAGATATGCTTCGGATTTAGAACCGCATGCATAAATTGCTGGATTTCACTGTATAACTAAAGGCCCTTTTCAGGGCCATACAATTGTTTTTTTTTTCATATTAGAGCTTTATAATATAAAGTTGTTTATCATCAATCAGTAATGTGGGAGACTGTGCATACTTTTAAATTTGAAACGTATTTTCGGTGGATGAAATACTGTGGAGTGGGATATGCTGGCAAAAAATACTGAATTTCAGCAGTTACAAAAAAAGGCCCTTCTCAGGGCCATACAAATATATCTTTTTTTTTCTTTTCAAAATTGAGACCCATATTATGAAGGTTCTCTATAAGATACTTAACAACGACAGAGACTGAATCATATTATAGTTCGATTTTTTGATTGTCAATACTTGCACCGAAATACATATATATTAAAAGGTCTAAATATGCGCTAAAAATACAAACCTCCAAGTCAACAAAATAGCATAAAGGCATAACTTGCTGTATTTAAAGAAAGGCCATTTTTTGAGCCTTACTAATATATATATATAGATATATTCACAGTTTATTATTATTTTTTTTTCAAAAGTGAGGTCTATGTTTTTGAACGACTTGAAGAACATTTAGTAATAACAAAAAATGTGTATCCTTTTAAGTTTTGCCTTTTACTTTGAAAATAAATACGATTTTTGAAGATCTAAAGACATTTAATTAACAGAAATATCCACAGCAACAAAATAACTAGGGTGCTTATTCCAGGATGATTTATTGTATTTTTGCAGTGTTTCTTTTATACACATTTTCAAATATTATAAAAAATTTTGTAAATAACATTTCTAAGCAGAGGTATGAGTATAAAACCACTTCATTATTATTTCCAAAGACCAAAATTTTGGTTTAAAAAAATCTCTTTATTAGATGCATGAAATATAGCTTTTTCGTAATTACAAATAAAATTGTTTCCAAATTCTGATGTCTAACATAAACTTCAACACTTAAAGAATGGAAGTGCCCATTTAAAGATTTCTACAAAAAATACATTCATATATTGAAATGTAGACGAAATGACACATGCTTAGTTAAATATTTTATACATCTTAATGTTTGCAATGTTTTTAATGTGTGGTACCTGAAAAGAGCCTTGTTTTTCTCTTTGCCACCCTTAGCTGTTTACTTCGATCTTGTTGATCTTGAATTCCATATTTTTAGACTTAAACTAATTTTCTTCTTCTGCGGGCTTGCCCCGCCCTCCTTTCTTCGGATTGGCTGCTCCGGCAGACACCCCGCATAAATACCCTTTCCTCAACTTCTTCCTCTCATTTCCGTCTACAACTCTCCAGCGTGCAGACATTCGTTCCGGGAGCTGCCGACATTTCGAGCCTTCACATCTCTTATTCTAACTTGAATCCTCGTCTAGCCTGCCTCGTCATTTAGTGAATATGACAGTTAAAATTCGGAAACAATCGAGATCGACAAGAGCGGGTACACTCTTTCCAGTCGGTCGCATTCACAGGCTTTTGACAAATAGTCGTTTCTCACGTAGAAGGGCATTATGTGTATCCCCTCTTGCTTCCATATTTCTCGCTGCTGTCCTCGAATTTTTAACTTCAAACTTTATCACAGCATACTTTATGTTTCCGAATAAAAGATTAACGGTTAATTTGACGAGACGCCTGTTAGGTTTAAGATATGCTTCGGATTTAGAACCGCATGCATAAAATGCTGGATTTCTCTGTATGACTAAAAGCCCTTTTCAGGGCCATACAATTGTTTTTTTTTTCATATTAGAGCTTTATAATATAAAGTTGTTTATCATCAATCAGTAATGTGGGAGACTGTGCATACTTTTAAATTTGAAACGTATTTTCGGTGGATGAAATACTGTGGAGTGGGATATGCTGGCAAAAAATACTGAATTTCAGCAGTTACAAAAAAAGGCCATTCTCAGGGCCATACAAATATATCTTTTTTTTTCTTTTCAAAATTGAGACCCATATTATGAAGGTTCTCTATAAGATACTTAACAACGACAGAGACTGAATCATATTATAGTTCGATTTTTTGATTGTCAATACTTGCACCGAAATACATATATATTGAATGGTCTAAATATGCGCTAAAAATACAAACCTCCAAGTCAACAAAATAGCATAAAGGCATAACTTGCTGTATTTAAAGAAAGGCCATTTTTTGAACCTTACTAATATATATATATATAGATATATTCACAGTTTATTTTTTATTTTTTTCAAAAGTGAATTCTATGTTTTTGAACGACGTGAAGAACATTTAGTAATAACAAAAAATGTGTATCTTTTTAAGTTTTGCCTTTTACTTTGAAAATAAATACGATTTTTGAAGATCTAAAGACATTTAATTAACAGAAATATCCACAGCAACAAAATAACTAGGGTGCTTATTCCAGGATGATTTATTGTATTTTTGCAGTGTTTCTTTTATACACATTTTCAAATATTATAAAAAATTTTGTAAATAACATTTCTAAGCAGAGGTATGAGTATAAAACCACTTCATTATTATTTCCAAAGACCAAAATTTTGGTTTAAAAAAATCTCTTTATTAGATGCATGAAATATAGCTTTTTCGTAATTACAAATAAAATTGTTTCCAAATTCTGATTTCTAACATAAACTTCAACACTTAAAGAATGGAAGTGCCCATTTAAAGATTTCTACAAAAAATACATTCATATATTGAAATGTAGACGAAATGACACATGCTTAGTTAAATATTTTATACATCTTAATGTTTGCAATGTTTTTAATGTGTGGTACCTGAAAAGAGCCTTGTTTTTCGCTTTGCCGCCCGTAGCTGTTTACTTCGATCTTGTTGATCTTGAATTCCATATTTTTAGACTTAAACTAATTTTCTTCTTCTGCGGGCTTGCCCCGCCCTCCTTTCTTCGGATTGGCTGCTCCGGCAGACACCCCGCATAAATACCCTTTCCTCAACTTCTTCCTCTCATTTCCGTCTCCAACTCTCCAGCGTGCAGACATTCGTTCCGGGAGCTGCCGACATTTCGAGCCTTCACATCTCTTATTCTAACTTGAATCCTCGTCTAGCCTGCCTCGTCATTTAGTGAATATGACAGTTAAAATTCGGAAACAATCGAGATCGACAAGAGCGGGTACACTCTTTCCAGTCGGTCGCATTCACAGGCTTTTGACAAATAGTCGTTTCTCACGTAGAAGGGCATTATGTGTATCCCCTCTTGCTTCCATATTTCTCGCTGCTGTCCTCGAATTTTTAACTTCAAACTTTATCACAGCATACTTTATGTTTCCGAATAAAAGATTAACGGTTAATTTGACGAGACGCCTGTTAGGTTTAAGATATGCTTCGGATTTAGAACCGCATGCATAAAATGCTGGATTTCTCTGTATAACTAAAGGCCCTTTTCAGGGCCATACAATTGTTTTTTTTTTCATATTAGAGCTTTATAATATAAAGTTGTTTATCATCAATCAGTAATGTGGGAGACTGTGCATACTTTTAAATTTGAAACGTATTTTCGGTGGATGAAATACTGTGGAGTGGGATATGCTGGCAAAAAATACTGAATTTCAGCAGTTACAAAAAAAGGCCATTCTCAGGGCCATACAAATATATCTTTTTTTTTCTTTTCAAAATTGAGACCCATATTATGAAGGTTCTCTATAAGATACTTAACAACGACAGAGACTGAATCATATTATAGTTCGATTTTTTGATTGTCAATACTTGCACCGAAATACATATATATTGAATGGTCTAAATATGCGCTAAAAATACAAACCTCCAAGTCAACAAAATAGCATAAAGGCATAACTTGCTGTATTTAAAGAAAGGCCATTTTTTGAGCCTTACTAATATATATATATATAGATATATTCACAGTTTATTTTTTTTTTTTTTCAAAAGTGAGGTCTATGTTTTTGAACGACTTGAAGAACATTTAGTAATAACAAAAAATGTGTATCCTTTTAAGTTTTGCCTTTTACTTTGAAAATAAATACGATTTTTGAAGATCTAAAGACATTTAATTAACAGAAATATCCACAGCAACAAAATAACTAGGGTGCTTATTCCAGGATGATTTATTGTATTTTTGCAGTGTTTCTTTTATACACATTTTCAAATATTATAAAAAATTTTGTAAATAACATTTCTAAGCAGAGGTATGAGTATAAAACCACTTCATTATTATTTCCAAAGACCAAAATTTTGGTTTAAAAAAATCTCTTTATTAGATGCATGAAATATAGCTTTTTCGTAATTACAAATAAAATTGTTTCCAAATTCTGATGTCTAACATAAACTTCAACACTTAAAGAATGGAAGTGCCCATTTAAAGATTTCTACAAAAAATACATTCATATATTGAAATGTAGACGAAATGACACATGCTTAGTTAAATATTTTATACATCTTAATGTTTGCAATGTTTTTAATGTGTGGTACCTGAAAAGAGCCTTGTTTTTCTCTTTGCCACCCTTAGCTGTTTACTTCGATCTTGTTGATCTTGAATTCCATATTTTTAGACTTAAACTAATTTTCTTCTTCTGCGGGCTTGCCCCGCCCTCCTTTCTTCGGATTGGCTGCTCCGGCAGACACCCCGCATAAATACCCTTTCCTCAACTTCTTCCTCTCATTTCCGTCTACAACTCTCCAGCGTGCAGACATTCGTTCCGGGAGCTGCCGACATTTCGAGCCTTCACATCTCTTATTCTAACTTGAATCCTCGTCTAGCCTGCCTCGTCATTTAGTGAATATGACAGTTAAAATTCGGAAACAATCGAGATCGACAAGAGCGGGTACACTCTTTCCAGTCGGTCGCATTCACAGGCTTTTGACAAATAGTCGTTTCTCACGTAGAAGGGCATTATGTGTATCCCCTCTTGCTTCCATATTTCTCGCTGCTGTCCTCGAATTTTTAACTTCAAACTTTATCACAGCATACTTTATGTTTCCGAATAAAAGATTAACGGTTAATTTGACGAGACGCCTGTTAGGTTTAAGATATGCTTCGGATTTAGAACCGCATGCATAAAATGCTGGATTTCTCTGTATGACTAAAAGCCCTTTTCAGGGCCATACAATTGTTTTTTTTTTCATATTAGAGCTTTATAATATAAAGTTGTTTATCATCAATCAGTAATGTGGGAGACTGTGCATACTTTTAAATTTGAAACGTATTTTCGGTGGATGAAATACTGTGGAGTGGGATATGCTGGCAAAAAATACTGAATTTCAGCAGTTACAAAAAAAGGCCATTCTCAGGGCCATACAAATATATCTTTTTTTTTCTTTTCAAAATTGAGACCCATATTATGAAGGTTCTCTATAAGATACTTAACAACGACAGAGACTGAATCATATTATAGTTCGATTTTTTGATTGTCAATACTTGCACCGAAATACATATATATTGAATGGTCTAAATATGCGCTAAAAATACAAACCTCCAAGTCAACAAAATAGCATAAAGGCATAACTTGCTGTATTTAAAGAAAGGCCATTTTTTGAACCTTACTAATATATATATATATAGATATATTCACAGTTTATTTTTTATTTTTTTCAAAAGTGAATTCTATGTTTTTGAACGACGTGAAGAACATTTAGTAATAACAAAAAATGTGTATCTTTTTAAGTTTTGCCTTTTACTTTGAAAATAAATACGATTTTTGAAGATCTAAAGACATTTAATTAACAGAAATATCCACAGCAACAAAATAACTAGGGTGCTTATTCCAGGATGATTTATTGTATTTTTGCAGTGTTTCTTTTATACACATTTTCAAATATTATAAAAAATTTTGTAAATAACATTTCTAAGCAGAGGTATGAGTATAAAACCACTTCATTATTATTTCCAAAGACCAAAATTTTGGTTTAAAAAAATCTCTTTATTAGATGCATGAAATATAGCTTTTTCGTAATTACAAATAAAATTGTTTCCAAATTCTGATTTCTAACATAAACTTCAACACTTAAAGAATGGAAGTGCCCATTTAAAGATTTCTACAAAAAATACATTCATATATTGAAATGTAGACGAAATGACACATGCTTAGTTAAATATTTTATACATCTTAATGTTTGCAATGTTTTTAATGTGTGGTACCTGAAAAGAGCCTTGTTTTTCGCTTTGCCGCCCGTAGCTGTTTACTTCGATCTTGTTGATCTTGAATTCCATATTTTTAGACTTAAACTAATTTTCTTCTTCTGCGGGCTTGCCCCGCCCTCCTTTCTTCGGATTGGCTGCTCCGGCAGACACCCCGCATAAATACCCTTTCCTCAACTTCTTCCTCTCATTTCCGTCTCCAACTCTCCAGCGTGCAGACATTCGTTCCGGGAGCTGCCGACATTTCGAGCCTTCACATCTCTTATTCTAACTTGAATCCTCGTCTAGCCTGCCTCGTCATTTAGTGAATATGACAGTTAAAATTCGGAAACAATCGAGATCGACAAGAGCGGGTACACTCTTTCCAGTCGGTCGCATTCACAGGCTTTTGACAAATAGTCGTTTCTCACGTAGAAGGGCATTATGTGTATCCCCTCTTGCTTCCATATTTCTCGCTGCTGTCCTCGAATTTTTAACTTCAAACTTTATCACAGCATACTTTATGTTTCCGAATAAAAGATTAACGGTTAATTTGACGAAACGCCTGTTAGGTTTAAGATATGCTTCGGATTTAGAACCGCATGCATAAAATGCTGGATTTCTCTGTATAACTAAAGGCCCTTTTCAGGGCCATACAATTGTTTTTTTTTTCATATTAGAGCTTTATAATATAAAGTTGTTTATCATCAATCAGTAATGTGGGAGACTGTGCATACTTTTAAATTTGAAACGTATTTTCGGTGGATGAAATACTGTGGAGTGGGATATGCTGGCAAAAAATACTGAATTTCAGCAGTTACAAAAAAAGGCCATTCTCAGGGCCATACAAATATATCTTTTTTTTTCTTTTCAAAATTGAGACCCATATTATGAAGGTTCTCTATAAGATACTTAACAACGACAGAGACTGAATCATATTATAGTTCGATTTTTTGATTGTCAATACTTGCACCGAAATACATATATATTGAATGGTCTAAATATGCGCTAAAAATACAAACCTCCAAGTCAACAAAATAGCATAAAGGCATAACTTGCTGTATTTAAAGAAAGGCCATTTTTTGAACCTTACTAATATATATATATATAGATATATTCACAGTTTATTTTTTTTTTTTTCAAAAGTGAATTCTATGTTTTTGAACGACGTGAAGAACATTTAGTAATAACAAAAAATGTGTATCTTTTTAAGTTTTGCCTTTTACTTTGAAAATAAATACGATTTTTGAAGATCTAAAGACATTTAATTAACAGAAATATCCACAGCAACAAAATAACTAGGGTGCTTATTCCAGGATGATTTATTGTATTTTTGCAGTGTTTCTTTTATACACATTTTCAAATATTATAAAAAATTTTGTAAATAACATTTCTAAGCAGAGGTATGAGTATAAAACCACTTCATTATTATTTCCAAAGACCAAAATTTTGGTTTAAAAAAATCTGTTTATTAGATGCATGAAATATAGCTTTTTCGTAATTACAAATAAAATTGTTTCCAAATTCTGATGTCTAACATAAACTTCAACACTTAAAGAATGGAAGTGCCCATTTAAAGATTTCTACAAAAATACATTCATATATTGAAATGTAGACGAAATGACACATGCTTAGTTAAATATTTTATACATCTTAATGTTTGCAATGTTTTTAATGTGTGGTACCTGAAAAGAGCCTTGTTTTTCGCTTTGCCGCCCTTAGCTGTTTACTTCGATCTTGTTGATCTTGAATTCCATATTTTTAGACTTAAACTAATTTTCTTCTTCTGCGGGCTTGCCCCGCCCTCCTTTCTTCGGATTGGCTGCTCCGGCAGACACCCCGCATAAATACCCTTTCCTCAACTTCTTCCTCTCATTTCCGTCTCCAACTCTCCAGCGTGCAGACATTCGTTCCGGGAGCTGCCGACATTTCGAGCCTTCACATCTCTTATTCTAACTTGAATCCTCGTCTAGCCTGCCTCGTCATTTAGTGAATATGACAGTTAAAATTCGGAAACAATCGAGATCGACAAGAGCGGGTACACTCTTTCCAGTCGGTCGCATTCACAGGCTTTTGACAAATAGTCGTTTCTCACGTAGAAGGGCATTATGTGTATCACCTCTTGCTTCCATATTTCTCGCTGCTGTCCTCGAATTTTTAACTTCAAACTTTATCACAGCATACTTTATGTTTCCGAATAAAAGATTAACGGTTAATTTGACGAGACGCCTGTTAGGTTTAAGATATGCTTCGGATTTAGAACCGCATGCATAAAATGCTGGATTTCTCTGTATAACTAAAGGCCCTTTTCAGGGCCATACAATTGTTTTTTTTTTCATATTAGAGCTTTATAATATAAAGTTGTTTATCATCAATCAGTAATGTGGGAGACTGTGCATACTTTTAAATTTGAAACGTATTTTCGGTGGATGAAATACTGTGGAGTGGGAGATGCTGGCAAAAAATACTGAATTTCAGCAGTTACAAAAAAAGGCCCTTCTCAGGGCCATACAAATATATCTTTTTTTTTTTTTCAAAATTGAGACCCATATTATGAAGGTTCTCTATAAGATACTTAACAACGACAGAGACTGAATCATATTATAGTTCGATTTTTTGATTGTCAATACTTGCACCGAAATACATATATATTAAAAGGTCTAAATATGCGCTAAAAATACAAACCTCCAAGTCAACAAAATAGCATAAAGGCATAACTTGCTGTATTTAAAGAAAGGCCATTTTTTGAGCCTTACTAATATATATATATAGATATATTCACAGTTTATTATTATTTTTTTTTCAAAAGTGAGGTCTATGTTTTTGAACGACTTGAAGAACATTTAGTAATAACAAAAAATGTGTATCCTTTTAAGTTTTGCCTTTTACTTTGAAAATAAATACGATTTTTGAAGATCTAAAGACATTTAATTAACAGAAATATCCACAGCAACAAAATAACTAGGGTGCTTATTCCAGGATGATTTATTGTATTTTTGCAGTGTTTCTTTTATACACATTTTCAAATATTATAAAAAATTTTGTAAATAACATTTCTAAGCAGAGGTATGAGTATAAAACCACTTCATTATTATTTCCAAAGACCAAAATTTTGGTTTAAAAAAATCTGTTTATTAGATGCATGAAATATAGCTTTTTCGTAATTACAAATAAAATTGTTTCCAAATTCTGATGTCTAACATAAACTTCAACACTTAAAGAATGGAAGTGCCCATTTAAAGATTTCTACAAAAAATACATTCATATATTGAAATGTAGACGAAATGACACATGCTTAGTTAAATATTTTATACATCTTAATGTTTGCAATGTTTTTAATGTGTGGTACCTGAAAAGAGCCTTGTTTTTCGCTTTGCCGCCCTTAGCTGTTTACTTCGATCTTGTTGATCTTGAATTCCATATTTTTAGACTTAAACTAATTTTCTTCTTCTGCGGGCTTGCCCCGCCCTCCTTTCTTCGGATTGGCTGCTCCGGCAGACACCCCGCATAAATACCCTTTCCTCAACTTCTTCCTCTCATTTCCGTCTCCAACTCTCCAGCGTGCAGACATTCGTTCCGGGAGCTGCCGACATTTCGAGCCTTCACATCTCTTATTCTATCTTGAATCCTCGTCTAGCCTGCCTCGTCATTTAGTGAATATGACAGTTAAAATTCGGAAACAATCGAGATCGACAAGAGCGGGTACACTCTTTCCAGTCGGTCGCATTCACAGGCTTTTGACAAATAGTCGTTTCTCACGTAGAAGGGCATTACGTGTATCCCCTCTTGCTTCCATATTTCTCGCTGCTGTCCTCGAATTTTTAACTTCAAACTTTATCACAGCATACTTTATGTTTCCGAATAAAAGATTAACGGTTAATTTGACGAGACGCCTGTTAGGTTTAAGATATGCTTCGGATTTAGAACCGCATGCATAAAATGCTGGATTTCTCTGTATAACTAAAAGCCCTTTTCAGGGCCATACAATTGTTTTTTTTTTTCATATTAGAGCTTTATAATATAAAGTTGTTTATCATCAATCAGTAATGTGGGAGACTGTGCATACTTTTAAATTTGAAACGTATTTTCGGTGGATGAAATACTGTGGAGTGGGATATGCTGGCAAAAAATACTGAATTTCAGCAGTTACAAAAAAAGGCCATTCTCAGGGCCATACAAATATATCTTTTTTTTTCTTTTCAAAATTGAGACCCATATTATGAAGGTTCTCTATAAGATACTTAACAACGACAGAGACTGAATCATATTATAGTTCGATTTTTTGATTGTCAATACTTGCACCGAAATACATATATATTGAATGGTCTAAATATGCGCTAAAAATACAAACCTCCAAGTCAACAAAATAGCATAAAGGCATAACTTGCTGTATTTAAAGAAAGGCCATTTTTTGAACCTTACTAATATATATATATATAGATATATTCACAGTTTATTTTTTTTTTTTTTCAAAAGTGAATTCTATGTTTTTGAACGACGTGAAGAACATTTAGTAATAACAAAAAATGTGTATCTTTTTAAGTTTTGCCTTTTACTTTGAAAATAAATACGATTTTTGAAGATCTAAAGACATTTAATTAACAGAAATATCCACAGCAACAAAATAACTAGGGTGCTTATTCCAGGATGATTTATTGTATTTTTGCAGTGTTTCTTTTATACACATTTTCAAATATTATAAAAAATTTTGTAAATAACATTTCTAAGCAGAGGTATGAGTATAAAACCACTTCATTATTATTTCCAAAGACCAAAATTTTGGTTTAAAAAAATCTGTTTATTAGATGCATGAAATATAGCTTTTTCGTAATTACAAATAAAATTGTTTCCAAATTCTGATGTCTAACATAAACTTCAACACTTAAAGAATGGAAGTGCCCATTTAAAGATTTCTACAAAAATACATTCATATATTGAAATGTAGACGAAATGACACATGCTTAGTTAAATATTTTATACATCTTAATGTTTGCAATGTTTTTAATGTGTGGTACCTGAAAAGAGCCTTGTTTTTCGCTTTGCCGCCCTTAGCTGTTTACTTCGATCTTGTTGATCTTGAATTCCATATTTTTAGACTTAAACTAATTTTCTTCTTCTGCGGGCTTGCCCCGCCCTCCTTTCTTCGGATTGGCTGCTCCGGCAGACACCCCGCATAAATACCCTTTCCTCAACTTCTTCCTCTCATTTCCGTCTCCAACTCTCCAGCGTGCAGACATTCGTTCCGGGAGCTGCCGACATTTCGAGCCTTC
This sequence comes from Maratus speculifer, assembly GCA_964019185.1. Classification (NCBI taxonomy): domain Eukaryota; kingdom Metazoa; phylum Arthropoda; class Arachnida; order Araneae; family Salticidae; genus Maratus; species Maratus speculifer. The sequence goes on from CAXHSM010001510.1 coordinate 123,722, forward strand.
ACATCTCTTATTCTAACTTGAATCCTCGTCTAGCCTGCCTCGTCATTTAGTGAATATGACAGTTAAAATTCGGAAACAATCGAGATCGACAAGAGCGGGTACACTCTTTCCAGTCGGTCGCATTCACAGGCTTTTGACAAATAGTCGTTTCTCACGTAGAAGGGCATTATGTGTATCACCTCTTGCTTCCATATTTCTCGCTGCTGTCCTCGAATTTTTAACTTCAAACTTTATCACAGCATACTTTATGTTTCCGAATAAAAGATTAACGGTTAATTTGACGAGACGCCTGTTAGGTTTAAGATATGCTTCGGATTTAGAACCGCATGCATAAAATGCTGGATTTCTCTGTATAACTAAAGGCCCTTTTCAGGGCCATACAATTGTTTTTTTTTTCATATTAGAGCTTTATAATATAAAGTTGTTTATCATCAATCAGTAATGTGGGAGACTGTGCATACTTTTAAATTTGAAACGTATTTTCGGTGGATGAAATACTGTGGAGTGGGAGATGCTGGCAAAAAATACTGAATTTCAGCAGTTACAAAAAAAGGCCCTTCTCAGGGCCATACAAATATATCTTTTTTTTTCTTTTCAAAATTGAGACCCATATTATGAAGGTTCTCTATAAGATACTTAACAACGACAGAGACTGAATCATATTATAGTTCGATTTTTTGATTGTCAATACTTGCACCGAAATACATATATATTAAAAGGTCTAAATATGCGCTAAAAATACAAACATCCAAGTCAACAAAATAGCATAAAGGCATAACTTGCTGTATTTAAAGAAAGGCCATTTTTTGAGCCTTACTAATATATATATATAGATATATTCACAGTTTATTATTATTTTTTTTTCAAAAGTGAGGTCTATGTTTTTGAACGACTTGAAGAACATTTAGTAATAACAAAAAATGTGTATCCTTTTAAGTTTTGCCTTTTACTTTGAAAATAAATACGATTTTTGAAGATCTAAAGACATTTAATTAACAGAAATATCCACAGCAACAAAATAACTAGGGTGCTTATTCCAGGATGATTTATTGTATTTTTGCAGTGTTTCTTTTATACACATTTTCAAATATTATAAAAAATTTTGTAAATAACATTTCTAAGCAGAGGTATGAGTATAAAACCACTTCATTATTATTTCCAAAGACCAAAATTTTGGTTTAAAAAAATCTCTTTATTAGATGCATGAAATATAGCTTTTTCGTAATTACAAATAAAATTGTTTCCAAATTCTGATGTCTAACATAAACTTCAACACTTAAAGAATGGAAGTGCCCATTTAAAGATTTCTACAAAAAATACATTCATATATTGAAATGTAGACGAAATGACACATGCTTAGTTAAATATTTTATAGATCTTAATGTTTGCAATGTTTTTAATGTGTGGTACCTGAAAAGAGCCTTGTTTTTCGCTTTGCCGCCCGTAGCTGTTTACTTCGATCTTGTTGATCTTGAATTCCATATTTTTAGACTTAAACTAATTTTCTTCTTCTGCGGGCTTGCCCCGCCCTCCTTTCTTCGGATTGGCTGCTCCGGCAGACACCCCGCATAAATACCCTTTCCTCAACTTCTTCCTCTCATTTCCGTCTCCAACTCTCCAGCGTGCAGACATTCGTTCCGGGAGCTGCCGACATTTCGAGCCTTCACATCTCTTATTCTAACTTGAATCCTCGTCTAGCCTGCCTCGTCATTTAGTGAATATGACAGTTAAAATTCGGAAACAATCGAGATCGACAAGAGCGGGTACACTCTTTCCAGTCGGGCGCATTCACAGGCTTTTGACAAATAGTCGTTTCTCACGTAGAAGGGCATTATGTGTATCCCCTCTTGCTTCCATATTTCTCGCTGCTGTCCTCGAATTTTTAACTTCAAACTTTATCACAGCATACTTTATGTTTCCGAATAAAAGATTAACGGTTAATTTGACGAGACGCCTGTTAGGTTTAAGATATGCTTCGGATTTAGAACCGCATGCATAAAATGCTGGATTTCTCTGTATAACTAAAGGCCCTTTTCAGGGCCATACAATTGTTTTTTTTTTCATATTAGAGCTTTATAATATAAAGTTGTTTATCATCAATCAGTAATGTGGGAGACTGTGCATACTTTTAAATTTGAAACGTATTTTCGGTGGATGAAATACTGTGGAGTGGGACATGCTGGCAAAAAATACTGAATTTCAGCAGTTACAAAAAAAGGCCCTTCTCAGGGCCATACAAATATATCTTTTTTTTTCTTTTCAAAATTGAGACCCATATTATGAAGGTTCTCTATAAGATACTTAACAACGACAGAGACTGAATCATATTATAGTTCGATTTTTTGATTGTCAATACTTGCACCGAAATACATATATATTAAAAGGTCTAAATATGCGCTAAAAATACAAACCTCCAAGTCAACAAAATAGCATAAAGGCATAACTTGCTGTATTTAAAGAAAGGCCATTTTTTGAACCTTACTAATATATATATATAGATATATTCACAGTTTATTATTTTTTTCTTTTTTTCAAAAGTGAGGTCTATGTTTTTGAACGACTTGAAGAACATTTAGTAATAACAAAAAATGTGTATCTTTTTAAGTTTTGCCTTTTACTTTGAAAATAAATACGATTTTTGAAGATCTAAAGACATTTAATTAACAGAAATATCCACAGCAACAAAATAACTAGGGTGCTTATTCCAGGATGATTTATTGTATTTTTGCAGTGTTTCTTTTATACACATTTTCAAATATTATAAAAAATTTTGTAAATAACATTTCTAAGCAGAGGTATGAGTATAAAACCACTTCATTATTATTTCCAAAGACCAAAATTTTGGTTTAAAAAAATCTGTTTATTAGATGCATGAAATATAGCTTTTTCGTAATTACAAATAAAATTGTTTCCAAATTCTGATGTCTAACATAAACTTCAACACTTAAAGAATGGAAGTGCCCATTTAAAGATTTCTACAAAAAATACATTCATATATTGAAATGTAGACGAAATGACACATGCTTAGTTAAATATTTTATACATCTTAATGTTTGCAATGTTTTTAATGTGTGGTACCTGAAAAGAGCCTTGTTTTTCGCTTTGCCGCCCTTAGCTGTTTACTTCGATCTTGTTGATCTTGAATTCCATATTTTTAGACTTAAACTAATTTTCTTCTTCTGCGGGCTTGCCCCGCCCTCCTTTCTTCGGATTGGCTGCTCCGGCAGACACCCCGCATAAATACCCTTTCCTCAACTTCTTCCTCTCATTTCCGTCTCCAACTCTCCAGCGTGCAGACATTCGTTCCGGGAGCTGCCGACATTTCGAGCCTTCACATCTCTTATTCTAACTTGAATCCTCGTCTAGCCTGCCTCGTCATTTAGTGAATATGACAGTTAAAATTCGGAAACAATCGAGATCGACAAGAGCGGGTACACTCTATCCAGTCGGTCGCATTCACAGGCTTTTGACAAATAGTCGTTTCTCACGTAGAAGGGCATTATGTGTATCACATCTTGCTTCCATATTTCTCGCTGCTGTCCTCGAATTTTTAACTTCAAACTTTATCACAGCATACTTTATGTTTCCGAATAAAAGATTAACGGTTAATTTGACGAGACGCCTGTTAGGTTTAAGATATGCTTCGGATTTAGAACCGCATGCATAAAATGCTGGATTTCTCTGTATAACTAAAGGCCCTTTTCAGGGCCATACAATTGTTTTTTTTTTCATATTAGAGCTTTATAATATAAAGTTGTTTATCATCAATCAGTAATGTGGGAGACTGTGCATACTTTTAAATTTGAAACGTATTTTCGGTGGATGAAATACTGTGGAGTGGGATATGCTGGCAAAAAATACTGAATTTCAGCAGTTACAAAAAAAGGCCCTTCTCAGGGCCATACAAATATATCTTTTTTTTTCTTTTCAAAATTGAGACCCATATTATGAAGGTTCTCTATAAGATACTTAACAACGACAGAGACTGAATCATATTATAGTTCGATTTTTTGATTGTCAATACTTGCACCGAAATACATATATATTAAAAGGTCTAAATATGCGCTAAAAATACAAACCTCCAAGTCAACAAAATAGCATAAAGGCATAACTTGCTGTATTTAAAGAAAGGCCATTTTTTGAGCCTTACTAATATATATATATAGATATATTCACAGTTTATTATTATTTTTTTTTCAAAAGTGAGGTCTATGTTTTTGAACGACTTGAAGAACATTTAGTAATAACAAAAAATGTGTATCCTTTTAAGTTTTGCCTTTTACTTTGAAAATAAATACGATTTTTGAAGATCTAAAGACATTTAATTAACAGAAATATCCACAGCAACAAAATAACTAGGGTGCTTATTCCAGGATGATTTATTGTATTTTTGCAGTGTTTCTTTTATACACATTTTCAAATATTATAAAAAAATTTGTAAATAACATTTCTAAGCAGAGGTATGAGTATAAAACCACTTCATTATTATTTCCAAAGACCAAAATTTTGGTTTAAAAAAATCTCTTTATTAGATGCATGAAATATAGCTTTTTCGTAATTACAAATAAAATTGTTTCCAAATTCTGATGTCTAACATAAACTTCAACACTTAAAGAATGGAAGTGCCCATTTAAAGATTTCTACAAAAAATACATTCATATATTGAAATGTAGACGAAATGACACATGCTTAGTTAAATATTTTATACATCTTAATGTTTGCAATGTTTTTAATGTGTGGTACCTGAAAAGAGCCTTGTTTTTCGCTTTGCCGCCCTTAGCTGTTTACTTCGATCTTGTTGATCTTGAATTCCATATTTTTAGACTTAAACTAATTTTCTTCTTCTGCGGGCTTGCCCCGCCCTCCTTTCTTCGGATTGGCTGCTCCGGCAGACACCCCGCATAAATACCCTTTCCTCAACTTCTTCCTCTCATTTCCGTCTCCAACTCTCCAGCGTGCAGACATTCGTTCAAGGAGCTGCCGACATTTCGAGCCTTCACATCTCTTATTCTATCTTGAATCCTCGTCTAGCCTGCCTCGTCATTTAGTGAATATGACAGTTAAAATTCGGAAACAATCGAGATCGACAAGAGCGGGTACACTCTTTCCAGTCGGTCGCATTCACAGGCTTTTGACAAATAGTCGTTTCTCACGTAGAAGGGCATTATGTGTATCCCCCCTTGCTTCCATATTTCTCGCTGCTGTCCTCGAATTTTTAACTTCAAACTTTATCACAGCATACTTTGTTTCCGAATAAAAGATTAACGGTTAATTTGACGAGACGCCTGTTAGGTTTAAGATATTCTTCGGATTTAGAACCGCATGCATAAAATGCTGGATTTCTCTGTATGACTAAAGGCCCTTTTCAGGGCCATACAATTGTTTTTTTTTTCATATTAGAGCTTTATAATATAAAGTTGTTTATCATCAATCAGTAATGTGGGAGACTGTGCATACTTTTAAATTTGAAACGTATTTTCGGTGGATGAAATACTGTGGAGTGGGATATGCTGGCAAAAAATACTGAATTTCAGCAGTTACAAAAAAAGGCCCTTCTCAGGGCCATACAAATATATCTTTTTTTTTCTTTTCAAAATTGAGACCCATATTATGAAGGTTCTCTATAAGATACTTAACAACGACAGAGACTGAATCATATTATAGTTCGATTTTTTGATTGTCAATACTTGCACCGAAATACATATATATTAAAAGGTCTAAATATGCGCTAAAAATACAAACCTCCAAGTCAACAATATAGCATAAAGGCATAACTTGCTGTATTTAAAGAAAGGCCATTTTTTGAACCTTACTAATATATATATATATAGATATATTCACAGTTTATTTTTTTTTTTTTTTCAAAAGTGAATTGTATGTTTTTGAACGACGTGAAGAACATTTAGTAATAACAAAAAATGTGTATCTTTTTAAGTTTTGCCTTTTACTTTGAAAATAAATACGATTTTTGAAGATCTAAAGACATTTAATTAACAGAAATATCCACAGCAACAAAATAACTAGGGTGCTTATTCCAGGATGATTTATTGTATTTTTGCAGTGTTTCTTTTATACACATTTTCAAATATTATAAAAAATTTTGTAAATAACATTTCTAAGCAGAGGTATGAGTATAAAACCACTTCATTATTATTTCCAAAGACCAAAATTTTGGTTTAAAAAAATCTCTTTATTAGATGCATGAAATATAGCTTTTTCGTAATTACAAATAAAATTGTTTCCAAATTCTGATGTCTAACATAAACTTCAACACTTAAAGAATGGAAGTGCCCATTTAAAGATTTCTACAAAAAATACATTCATATATTGAAATGTAGACGAAATGACACATGCTTAGTTAAATATTTTATACATCTTAATGTTTGCAATGTTTTTAATGTGTGGTACCTGAAAAGAGCCTTGTTTTTCGCTTTGCCGCCCTTAGCTGTTTACTTCGATCTTGTTGATCTTGAATTCCATATTTTTAGACTTAAACTAATTTTCTTCTTCGGCGGGATTGCCCCGCCCTCCTTTCTTCGGATTGGCTGCTCCGGCAGACACCCCGCATAAATACCCTTTCCTCAACTTCTTCCTCTCATTTCCGTCTCCAACTCTCCAGCGTGAAGACATTCGTTCCGGGAGCTGCCGACATTTCGAGCCTTCACATCTCTTATTTTAACTTGAATCCTCGTCTAGACTGCCTCGTCATTTAGTGAATATGACAGTTAAAATTCGGAAACAATCGAGATCGACAAGAGCGGGTACACTCTTTCCAGTCGGTCGCATTCACAGGCTTTTGACAAATAGTCGTTTCTCACGTAGAAGGGCATTATGTGTATCCCCTCTTGCTTCCATATTTCTCGCTGCTGTCCTCGAATTTTTAACTTCAAACTTTATCACAGCATACTTTATGTTTCCGAATAAAAGATTAACGGTTAATTTGACGAGACGCCTGTTAGGTTTAAGATATGCTTCGGATTTAGAACCGCATGCATAAAATGCTGGATTTCTCTGTATAACTAAAGGCCCTTTTCAGGGCCATACAATTGTTTTTTTTTTCATATTAGAGCTTTATAATATAAAGTTGTTTATCATCAATCAGTAATGTGGGAGACTGTGCATACTTTTAAATTTGAAACGTATTTTCGGTGGATGAAATACTGTGGAGTGGGACATGCTGGCAGAAAATACTGAATTTCAGCAGTTACAAAAAAAGGCCCTTCTCAGGGCCATACAAATATATCTTTTTTTTTCTTTTCAAAATTGAGACCCATATTATGAAGGTTCTCTATAAGATACTTAACAACGACAGAGACTGAATCATATTATAGTTCGATTTTTTGATTGTCAATACTTGCACCGAAATACATATATATTAAAAGGTCTAAATATGCGCTAAAAATACAAACCTCCAAGTCAACAAAATAGCATAAAGGCATAACTTGCTGTATTTAAAGAAAGGCCATTTTTTGAACTTTACTAATATATATATATATAGATATATTCACAGTTTATTTTTTTTTTCTTTTTTCAAAAGTGAGGTCTATGTTTTTGAACGACTTGAAGAACATTTAGTAATAACAAAAAATGTGTATCTTTTTAAGTTTTGCCTTTTACTTTGAAAATAAATACGATTTTTGAAGATCTAAAGACATTTAATTAACAGAAATATCCACAGCAACAAAATAACTAGGGTGCTTATTCCAGGATGATTTATTGTATTTTTGCAGTGTTTCTTTTATACACATTTTCAAATATTATAAAAAATTTTGTAAATAACATTTCTAAGCAGAGGTATGAGTATAAAACCACTTCATTATTATTTCCAAAGACCAAAATTTTGGTTTAAAAAAATCTGTTTATTAGATGCATGAAATATAGCTTTTTCGTAATTACAAATAAAATTGTTTCCAAATTCTGATGTCTAACATAAACTTCAACACTTAAAGAATGGAAGTGCCCATTTAAAGATTTCTACAAAAAATACATTCATATATTGAAATGTAGACGAAATGACACATGCTTAGTTAAATATTTTATACATCTTAATGTTTGCAATGTTTTTAATGTGTGGTACCTGAAAAGAGCCTTGTTTTTCGCTTTGCCGCCCTTAGCTGTTTACTTCGATCTTGTTGATCTTGAATTCCATATTTTTAGACTTAAACTAATTTTCTTCTTCTGCGGGCTTGCCCCGCCCTCCTTTCTTCGGATTGGCTGCTCCGGCAGACACCCCGCATAAATACCCTTTCCTCAACTTCTTCCTCTCATTTCCGTCTCCAACTCTCCAGCGTGCAGACATTCGTTCCGGGAGCTGCCGACATTTCGAGCCTTCACATCTCTTATTCTAACTTGAATCCTCGTCTAGCCTGCCTCGTCATTTAGTGAATATGACAGTTAAAATTCGGAAACAATCGAGATCGACAAGAGCGGGTACACTCTTTCCAGTCGGTCGCATTCACAGGCTTTTGACAAATAGTCGTTTCTCACGTAGAAGGGCATTATGTGTATCACCTCTTGCTTCCATATTTCTCGCTGCTGTCCTCGAATTTTTAACTTCAAACTTTATCACAGCATACTTTATGTTTCCGAATAAAAGATTAACGGTTAATTTGACGAGACGCCTGTTAGGTTTAAGATATGCTTCGGATTTAGAACCGCATGCATAAAATGCTGGATTTCTCTGTATAACTAAAGGCCCTTTTCAGGGCCATACAATTGTTTTTTTTTTCATATTAGAGCTTTATAATATAAAGTTGTTTATCATCAATCAGTAATGTGGGAGACTGTGCATACTTTTAAATTTGAAACGTATTTTCGGTGGATGAAATACTGTGGAGTTGGATATGCTGGCAAAAAATACTGAATTTCAGCAGTTACAAAAAAAGGCCATTCTCAGGGCCATACAAATATATCTTTTTTTTTCTTTTCAAAATTGAGACCCATATTATGAAGGTTCTCTATAAGATACTTAACAACGACAGAGACTGAATCATATTATAGTTCGATTTTTTGATTGTCAATACTTGCACCGAAATACATATATATTAAAAGGTCTAAATATGCGCTAAAAATACAAACCTCCAAGTCAACAATATAGCATAAAGGCATAACTTGCTGTATTTAAAGAAAGGCCATTTTTTGAACCTTACTAATATATATATATATAGATATATTCACAGTTTATTTATTTTTTTTTCAAAAGTGAATTCTATGTTTTTGAACGACGTGAAGAACATTTAGTAATAACAAAAAATGTGTATCTTTTTAAGTTTTGCCTTTTACTTTGAAAATAAATACGATTTTTGAAGATCTAAAGACATTTAATTAACAGAAATATCCACAGCAACAAAATAACTAGGGTGCTTATTCCAGGATGATTTATTGTATTTTTGCAGTGTTTCTTTTATACACATTTTCAAATATTATAAAAAATTTTGTAAATAACATTTCTAAGCAGAGGTATGAGTATAAAACCACTTCATTATTATTTCCAAAGACCAAAATTTTGGTTTAAAAAAATCTCTTTATTAGATGCATGAAATATAGCTTTTTCGTAATTACAAATAAAATTGTTTCCAAATTCTGATGTCTAACATAAACTTCAACACTTAAAGAATGGAAGTGCCCATTTAAAGATTTCTACAAAAAATACATTCATATATTGAAATGTAGACGAAATGACACATGCTTAGTTAAATATTTTATACATCTTAATGTTTGCAATGTTTTTAATGTGTGGTACCTGAAAAGAGCCTTGTTTTTCGCTTTGCCGCCCTTAGCTGTTTACTTCGATCTTGTTGATCTTGAATTCCATATTTTTAGACTTAAACTAATTTTCTTCTTCTGCGGGCTTGCCCCGCCCTCCTTTCTTCGGATTGGCTGCTCCGGCAGACACCCCGCATAAATACCCTTTCCTCAACTTCTTCCTCTCATTTCCGTCTCCAACTCTCCAGCGTGCAGACATTCGTTCCGGGAGCTGCCGACATTTCGAGCCTTCACATCTCTTATTCTAACTTGAATCCTCGTCTAGCCTGCCTCGTCATTTAGTGAATATGACAGTTAAAATTCGGAAACAATCGAGATCGACAAGAGCGGGTACACTCTTTCCAGTCGGTCGCATTCACAGGCTTTTGACAAATAGTCGTTTCTCACGTAGAAGGGCATTATGTGTATCACCTCTTGCTTCCATATTTCTCGCTGCTGTCCTCGAATTTTTAACTTCAAACTTTATCACAGCATACTTTATGTTTCCGAATAAAAGATTAACGGTTAATTTGACGAGACGCCTGTTAGGTTTAAGATATGCTTCGGATTTAGAACCGCATGCATAAAATGCTGGATTTCTCTGTATAACTAAAGGCCCTTTTCAGGGCCATACAATTGTTTTTTTTTTCATATTAGAGCTTTATAATATAAAGTTGTTTATCATCAATCAGTAATGTGGGAGACTGTGCATACTTTTAAATTTGAAACGTATTTTCGGTGGATGAAATACTGTGGAGTTGGATATGCTGGCAAAAAATACTGAATTTCAGCAGTTACAAAAAAAGGCCATTCTCAGGGCCATACAAATATATCTTTTTTTTTCTTTTCAAAATTGAGACCCATATTATGAAGGTTCTCTATAAGATACTTAACAACGACAGAGACTGAATCATATTATAGTTCGATTTTTTGATTGTCAATACTTGCACCGAAATACATATATATTAAAAGGTCTAAATATGCGCTAAAAATACAAACCTCCAAGTCAACAATATAGCATAAAGGCATAACTTGCTGTATTTAAAGAAAGGCCATTTTTTGAACCTTACTAATATATATATATATAGATATATTCACAGTTTATTTTTTTTTTTTTCAAAAGTGAATTCTATGTTTTTGAACGACGTGAAGAACATTTAGTAATAACAAAAAATGTGTATCTTTTTAAGTTTTGCCTTTTACTTTGAAAATAAATACGATTTTTGAAGATCTAAAGACATTTAATTAACAGAAATATCCACAGCAACAAAATAACTAGGGTGCTTATTCCAGGATGATTTATTGTATTTTTGCAGTGTTTCTTTTATACACATTTTCAAATATTATAAAAAATTTTGTAAATAACATTTCTAAGCAGAGGTATGAGTATAAAACCACTTCATTATTATTTCCAAAGACCAAAATTTTGGTTTAAAAAAATCTCTTTATTAGATGCATGAAATATAGCTTTTTCGTAATTACAAATAAAATTGTTTCCAAATTCTGATGTCTAACATAAACTTCAACACTTAAAGAATGGAAGTGCCCATTTAAAGATTTCTACAAAAAATACATTCATATATTGAAATGTAGACGAAATGACACATGCTTAGTTAAATATTTTATACATCTTAATGTTTGCAATGTTTTTAATGTGTGGTACCTGAAAAGAGCCTTGTTTTTCGCTTTGCCGCCCTTAGCTGTTTACTTCGATCTTGTTGATCTTGAATTCCATATTTTTAGACTTAAACTAATTTTCTTCTTCTGCGGGCTTGCCCCGCCCTCCTTTCTTCGGATTGGCTGCTCCGGCAGACACCCCGCATAAATACCCTTTCCTCAACTTCTTCCTCTCATTTCCGTCTCCACATTCGAACGAGATTCGCTCGCCAGATGCGGAAGGAGTAAGACGTGTTATACCCGTCTTCCCGTATCTGTGCCTAGTATATATAGTGTGGGTGTGGCCTATTACCGTGCCTATTTTCGGATTGGCTGAGCTGGATGACGTCGTCTGCCTTGCCTGACAGCGTCTGCAGCATCCTAGACGGTGGTCTGATGGGAAGTAAAACCCAAGTTCCTTTAGAGAATGGTATGATGAATGCTTTTGATATGTCTTTTTCTATTTTGGGGCGTTCTGGTTATCCAGATGTGAGAGATCTCTCTGAGATTGATTTAGAAGCGCTTTTCGTTAAGACGAAAGCGGATTTATTTTCCATTAGAGGTGAAATCACCAAGCTACAGAGAAATAAAGATCTTACTGATGTTCAATCGAAAAAATTGTCAGAGCTACTTGAAAAGTATGCTATTTTGGTGAAAGATGATCAGACCATCTTAAAGATTCGTCCTAAGGACACTTTCACTTATGATTACCTGGTGCCAAAATCTGTTAAATTAGTTTCTACTGTTTCGGCAATCTCTAAGTCTGTCATTCCGATTTCTGACTCGAGCAAGTCGGGTGAGGTGGCGCCATCTAGTATCGCGGATGAAATCCAAACTCCCTCGACTAGCAAGAGAAGGTTTGAGGATGATTCAGACATTCCAAATTTAAATCAATCCGAGCAGGAAAAATTTAAAATTGTTAAATCTAAAAAAAGTAAACAAATTTCTAAAGCTACTACTAATGATAATAATGATATTTTGGATAATTCTGTTGATATGGAAGTGACTGAAATTGAACCAAAAGGTTCTCAAAAGAAAAATTCTAGGGTTCCCCCTTTCAAAATTGTACCTCCAGATAACTGGAGAGAACTTATTTTTAGAATAAAAAAAATAGTACCCACAGCCACCTCTAAACTAAAAGGTAAATTTCTGAATATTAAGGTTGAAAGTGCTGAGGATTATAGACTTGTACAAAAATATCTTATTGATGTAAATATTCAATTTCAATCGTATCTTTTGGAAGATGCAAAACCACTAAAAGTGGTTCTTCGGGGGTTACCCGTCAACACAGCAGTCCAAGAAATACATCAAGCCCTAGAATTAGAAGATTTCTTGGACTTCACGGTGACCCAAATGTACAGAGGTCCCGTGAGCAACAAAAGATATATGCCTCTATTTTATGTTTCGATCCAAAAAGAGCCTGATGTTGACCGCATCTTCCAAATTACTGAAATTATGGATACTGAGGTCAGTTTCGAAAAATATCGCGGGCAAAAAGGTCCCTCACAGTGTCACAATTGTCAGGGATTTTTCCATTCATCAATTTCGTGCAATTTACCATCAAAATGTCTTAAATGTGCCGGTGCACATAAGACGAAAGAATGCGTAAAATCTTTTGACACTCCCTGTCGATGCTGTCACTGTGGCGGTGATCATCCCGCGAATTTTAGGAACTGTCCAAAGTTCCCTAAAACAACCCCCCCTAAGAAAGGCAAAAACTTAAATTCAAATTCTAATGTTATTCCAAAATCAAAGGCCAACACTAAAACTGTTGTTTCTGTGAACTCTAATCGTTCTTTTTCCAACAGGAAAGCTGAAAATTCCCTGTCTTTCAGGGAAGCTGCTATTGGACAAAAGGTTGCTCCACCCACCACCCCTTCTGTTCCTCAAAATTCAAATTCGGCCCCAGTAACGGATGCATTTTCGATCGCCGAGTTCATTACAAATTTATTTCTTTTTTGTGATAGATATGGAGAAGTTACTGTTATGACTGCTCTTAATAAAGCCCTCCCGGATCTGCGCAAAGCATCCACGCAGATTGACCGGGTCAGCATTCTTCTAAATAATATTTACTCTGTCTCTAAAAATGTTTAGGTAGCACCATCCATTGATGGTTGCATCCCCATTTTCGACTTATCTTTCCTATCGTCATGTTCCCAGCTAATAGTAATTTGGACACCTTCTCTATTGGTATATTTAATGCCAATGGACTAAAAAGACAGGCTACTGAATTCAGCGCTTGGGTTTATAGTAACAATTTAGACATCGTTTTGGTCAGTGAGACTTATTTTTCCCAGGGAAATATCTCCAGAATTGCCAACTACGAGTTATTCAATGTTGACAGGGCTCGTAGGGGCGATAACTCCCGCAGCTTTGGCGGCACTGCAATCTATGTTAAAAGAGGTTTTAATGCTACTTTTATTAATATTCCCCCTACAAATTGTATTGAAGTTACTCCTATTGTCTTGGACTTTCCCAATATTCCAAAACTTCTTATAGCAGCCATTTATGTACCACCTTTAAATGATAGAAATCTGCTGGAGCAAGACTTATCCCGGCTCACTAATACTTTTCCAAATTTTATTCTTGCGGGTGATTTTAATGCTACTCATCCCTCTTGGCACTGCAGATCTACAAATGGGTTTGGAACCAAACTCAGGAAATGGGTGAATCAAAATTTTGCGCAAATTATAGCGCCCCCCTCACCCACTTTCCCCTTTTCTAATAATTACTTGGACTTAGCGATCACCCGCAATTTTCCTTATCCTTACTGCATTCAAACGCAGAACGAACTGAGTTCGGACCACTTGCCGGTTCTGCTCCGGTACCAAGTTGACTCTTACAACCTCGATCTTGGCAAGCAAATTCATACTAGATGGGAAGATTTCAAATTCCTACTTGAACAGCGTGAAACTCCGCCCACTCTGCCGGAAACGAAAGAGCAGGCGGAACTTGCCATCAGTCAACTTGGTGACGTCTTGAGAGATACATTCGAGCAGTGTTCTCAGCCGAGAAAAACCACTGCTGCATTTCTCAGACTACCGGAGGAGGTCAGGCAATTGATAACCGAGCGAAATCGTGCTCGCAGGATATGGCAGATCTATCGCACGCAATATTTTAGGACCCAGTTAAATCATCTCAATAGAAAAATTAAGGCTGCTATCTCCAAGTTTAGAAACGAACGCTGGAACACTTTTGTCGAATCTCTTTCGACTGAAGACAACACCATTTGGAAGGCTGCTTCCCGCATTCGTAGGGCACAAACACACATTCCGGCCATCAGATGCCCAAATGGCATGGCTTATATTAACACTGAAAAGGCCGAAGCAATTGCTGAAAGTCTTAGAAGTCAGTTTACACCTAATTCTGGTATGGACAACCCCAGGGTTGCAACTGTGTTGGAGACCACAGTCCAAAATTTCTTAAACAAAAACACACCAAACACGCTACCCCCGGCCACGCCTACCGAGGTACGGGAGTACATCTCAGGCTTAAAAAAGAATAAGTCTCCGGGTGAGGACCGCATTTCTAATAATATGCTTATTAATTTACCTAACAAATTTATTCTTTATATTGTTCTTTTAATTAATTGCATGATGTCTTTAAATGTTTTTCCTGATTGCTGGAAAAAGGCTATTGTCGTTCCCCTACTGAAAAGTGGGGCGGAGGACAGCCACGCCCCAACCAGCTTTCGACCTATCTCTTTACTCTCATGTCTATCTAAAGTTTATGAATATGTTCTCGTCAACCGCCTGAAGGAGTTCTTAAACTCTAACGACGTACTGATTCCGGAGCAATTCGGATTTCGAGTGCGTCACTCAACAAACCATCAGATTTGGAGAGTTTCTGAACTCATTCATGACGGTTTCACGTCCGGCGGTGTGACGGGAGCAATCTTTCTCGATATCCAAAAGGCTTTTGATAAAGTCTGGCATATCGCTCTTCTTTTTAAACTAATTAAACTAAAAGTTCCTGCACAACTAATTAAAATCTATGCAGACTACTTTAAAAATAGATCCTTCTCTGTTAGAGTAGGAAGTTCCTACTCTAACCCTAAACCTATTGCTAGCTCTGTACCACAAGGTTCTCTGAGCGGTCCCACTCTATTTAACGTCTTTATTAATGACATTCCTAAAGAGCCTGACATCGACTTAGCGATTTTCGCCGATGACACAGCCATGCTTTACAAACACAAACAAGCACAAAGAGTGTTCTCTAAACTGCAAAATTATCTTGTTATACTTTCGGCTTGGTTTAAAAAATGGAAAATTAAAGTGAATAGTGCCAAAAGTGCCGCCATTCTTTTCACCAACCAACGTTCAAACCCCATTGCTAATTTAAATTTCAAACTGAATGACGAACCAATTCCCTGGAGGTCAGATTATAAGTACCTAGGCATTCACCTAGATTCTAAATTAACCTGGCGTACGCACATCACAGAAACTCTGGATCGTGCAAACCGCGCCGTGGGCTCCCTTAATCCCCTCTTGGCTTGGAACAGCCCCCTGTCTATGAAAAATAAATTGTTACTATATAAATCCATGATCAGACCGATCATAACTTATGGTTCGGTTGTATATGGAAGTGCAGTCAAAACTAGAATGGAAAAAATCCAAACTTTTCAAAATAAACTTCTCCGTAGATTCACCAAAGCAACCCGTTATGTCCGAAATGACGTCATTCATCGTGACCTTAAAATTAAACCGATTTTTACGGAAATCAAGAAACTTACATTGAAGTTTCATAGGTCAATCCCTGCCGTGCGGAATCCTGCTTTAAATGCCATCAGGCGTTATGACGGATCTGTTGGGAAAAACCGGAAACGGCCCCTAGCAATCCTCTCACGGGATGATAACTTCGTCCAATGCTCCAAAACATCCAGAAGGAATCCTTCTGCCGTCACTTAAAGCAGAATTCCCGGGAAAAATTTATACGTCCCCTAGTTTGAAAGAAATTTTCAACTAGATTTGGAATTACCCCTGACGTCATGCAGCATTCTGTAGTTTTGTACAGTCGCGTTTTTCAGCTTTCCTAATTAATTGTATAATTTTAATTTTATTACTTGTTTTATTATTTCGGCTTCCCTTTACTTTCTTTTAAATATTTTTTAATTGTAATTGAAATTGGGTACTCTATCTTTCTCAAAATTTCAGTTATTTACGAAGTCACTTCCAACTTTGAGGATAGGCACGCCTTCCTCATATTCCTATTGGCCAATGAGGTGCTTGCTCACTGTACCTCGGCTATTTAAGACCTTTTCTTCCCCTTTTTGGCTCATTCTACCCTCGACCGCTGGTGTGTGAGGAACTCGCCGCCGATATGGTCGCAAAATTTCTTGTCACAGTTGAAGCTTTTTCAGTTTTTAAAATTTTTCTAAATTTTACCCCCCTTTTAGACCAGGCATGGACCGAAAAACTTGTTTACTGGAGTTGTGGACCTGCGCGAGCGTAGTGTGTACAGGAACTTCGTTTGGTAGTGCGGTCCAGGTGGCCGATAACATATGCCAGTAAAACGCGGGACCTGTGCCGCTATGTTAGCCGATGGGAAACTTCGAAGGTGAACGGGTTTCAGGTGATTGTCACCAAAATTAGTGAGCTATGTGGCCCCCTTTTTTTTGGTTCTTAGAGTTAGACGTGGGCTGGGATACCTTATGCTATGCTTTTCTGTGCTTCTTGGTACCATACTGCCTTTTCACTCTCCGATTTTTGCCGACGCCAGTCAGTGAAATGACATCGAAGTATGGGGCAACCAAACTCGTTTGGATGCCACATGCGCCCCTTCTTTGGAGGTTATATTTAACCTCGTGCTTCCAGCTCTGGAATAATCTTAGGATTTCCACCAGAGACTCTAAATTATACTTTTTGACCGTGCTTTGCTTCGAAATTCATCCCTTTATGTTCATTTCTAATATTTAGTTGGAGGTTACGCGCAATGGACCCACATTGTGTTGGCACTCCGTAAGCACCGCGATGTCATGTCATTTCCGTCTCCAACTCTCCAGCGTGCAGACATTCGTTCCGGGAGCTGCCGACATTTCGAGCCTTCACATCTCTTATTCTAACTTGAATCCTCGTCTAGCCTGCCTCGTCATTTAGTGAATATGACAGTTAAAATTCGGAAACAATCGAGATCGACAAGAGCGGGTACACTCTTTCCAGTCGGTCGCATTCACAGGCTTTTGACAAATAGTCGTTTCTCACGTAGAAGGGCATTATGTGTATCCCCTCTTGCTTCCATATTTCTCGCTGCTGTCCTCGAATTTTTAACTTCAAACTTTATCACAGCATACTTTATGTTTCCGAATAAAAGATTAACGGTTAATTTGACGAGACGCCTGTTAGGTTTAAGATATGCTTCGGATTTAGAACCGCATGCATAAAATGCTGGATTTCTCTGTATAACTAAAGGCCCTTTTCAGGGCCATACAATTGTTTTTTTTTTCATATTAGAGCTTTATAATATAAAGTTGTTTATCATCAATCAGTAATGTGGGAGACTGTGCATACTTTTAAATTTGAAACGTATTTTCGGTGGATGAAATACTGTGGAGTGGGATATGCTGGCAAAAAATACTGAATTTCAGCAGTTACAAAAAAAGGCCCTTCTCAGGGCCATACAAATATATCTTTTTTTTTCTTTTCAAAATTGAGACCCATATTATGAAGGTTCTCTATAAGATACTTAACAACGACAGAGACTGAATCATATTATAGTTCGATTTTTTGATTGTCAATACTTGCAACGAAATACATATATATTAAAAGGTCTAAATATGCGCTAAAAATACAAACCTCCAAGTCAACAAAATAGCATAAAGGCATAACTTGCTGTATTTAAAGAAAGGCCATTTTTTGAACCTTACTAATATATATATATAGATATATTCACAGTTTATTATTATTTTTTTTTTTTCAAAAGTGAGGTCTATGTTTTTGAACGACTTGAAGAACATTTAGTAATAACAAAAAATGTGTATCTTTTTAAGTTTTGCCTTTTACTTTGAAAATGAATACGATTTTTGAAGATCTAAAGACATTTAATTAACAGAAATATCCACAGCAACAAAATAACTAGGGTGCTTATTCCAGGATGATTTATTGTATTTTTGCAGTGTTTCTTTTATACACATTTTCAAATATTATAAAAAATTTTGTAAATAACATTTCTAAGCAGAGGTATGAGTATAAAACCACTTCATTATTATTTCCAAAGACCAAAATTTTGGTTTAAAAAAATCTCTTTATTAGATGCATGAAATATAGCTTTTTCGTAATTACAAATAAAATTGTTTCCAAATTCTGATGTCTAACATAAACTTCAACACTTAAAGAATGGAAGTGCCCATTTAAAGATTTCTACAAAAAATACATTCATATATTGAAATGTAGACGAAATGACACATGCTTAGTTAAATATTTTATACATCTTAATGTTTGCAATGTTTTTAATGTGTGGTACCTGAAAAGAGCCTTGTTTTTCGCTTTGCCGCCCTTTGCTGTTTACTTCGATCTTGTTGATCTTGAATTCCATATTTTTAGACTTAAACTAATTTTCTTCTTCTGCGGGCTTGCCCCGCCCTCCTTTCTTCGGATTGGCTGCTCCGGCAGACACCCCGCATAAATACCCTTTCCTCAACTTCTTCCTCTCATTTCCGTCTCCAACTCTCCAGCGTGCAGACATTCGTTCCGGGAGCTGCCGACATTTCGAGCCTTCACATCTCTTATTCTAACTTGAATCCTCGTCTAGCCTGCCTCGTCATTTAGTGAATATGACAGTTAAAATTCGGAAACAATCGAGATCGACAAGAGCGGGTACACTCTTTCCAGTCGGTCGCATTCACAGGCTTTTGACAAATAGTCGTTTCTCACGTAGAAGGGCATTATGTGTATCCCCTCTTGCTTCCATATTTCTCGCTGCTGTCCTCGAATTTTTAACTTCAAACTTTATCACAGCATACTTTATGTTTCCGAATAAAAGATTAACGGTTAATTTGACGAGACGCCTGTTAGGTTTAAGATATGCTTCGGATTTAGAACCGCATGCATAAAATGCTGGATTTTTCTGTATGACTAAAGGCCCTTTTCAGGGCCATACAATTGTTTTTTTTTTCATATTAAAGCTTTATAATATAAAGTTGTTTATCATCAATCAGTAATGTGGGAGACTGTGCATACTTTTAAATTTGAAACGTATTTTCGGTGGATGAAATACTGTGGAGTGGGATATGCTGGCAAAAAATACTGAATTTCAGCAGTTACAAAAAAAGGCCCTTCTCAGGGCCATACAAATATATCTTTTTTTTTTCTTTTCAAAATTGAGACCCATATTATGAAGGTTCTCTATAAGATACTTAACAACGACAGAGACTGAATCATATTATAGTTCGATTTTTTGATTGTCAATACTTGCACCGAAATACATATATATTAAAAGGTCTAAATATGCGCTAAAAATACAAACCTCCAAGTCAACAATATAGCATAAAGGCATAACTTGCTGTATTTAAAGAAAGGCCATTTTTTGAACCTTACTAATATATAGATATATTCACAGTTTATTTTATTTTTTTTTTCAAAAGTGAATTCTATGTTTTTGAACGACTTGAAGAACATTTAGTAATAACAAAAAATGTGTATCTTTTTAAGTTTTGCCTTTTACTTTGAAAATTAATACGATTTTTGAAGATGTAAGGACATTTAATTAACAGAAATATCCACAGCAACAAAATAACTAGGGTGCTTATTCCAGGATGATTTATTGTATTTTTGCAGTGTTTCTTTTATACACATTTTCAAATATTATAAAAAATTTTGTAAATAACATTTCTAAGCAGAGGTATGTGTATAAAACCACTTCATTATTATTTCCAAAGACCAAAATTTTGGTTTAAAAAAATCTGTTTATTAGATTCATGAAATATAGCTTTTTCGTAATTACAAATAAAATTGTTTCCAAATTCTGATGTCTAACATAAACTTCAACACTTAAAGAATGGAAGTGCCCATTTAAATATTTCTACAAAAAATACATTCATATATTGAGATGTAGACGAAATGACACATGCTTAGTTAAATATTTTATACATCTTAATGTTTGCAATGTTTTTAATGTTTGGTACCTGAAGAGAGCCTTTTTTTTCGCTTTGCCGCCCTTAGCTGTTTACTTCGATCTTGTTGATCTTGAATTCCATATTTTTAGACTTAAACTAATTTTCTTCTTCTGCGGGCTTGCCCCGCCCTCCTTTCTTCGGATTGGCTGCTCCGGCAGACACCCCGCATAAATACCCTTTCCTCAACTTCTTCCTCTCATAAGACTCGGGTAGGATTTGAGACAGATTCTCGTCCGTGCGTTCTTGGAAGGAGGACGTGTTACTCCCGCCTCCTATAGTTACCGCTATTTTATTTTATTCTCTGCGCTTATCGACATGGCTTCGGCCGTGCCGGATGATCGAGTGAGGGAACTCACAAATGATGTCATGTCATCCAGGGGTTTATTGGAAACATTTGTTATGACCTACCCTGACCTCAACCATGATTTGAATGATGTAATCGTCGAATTACTCACCAATATTGACAACGAGATTAACTCTCTCCGAACCAAGCAGGATTTTCTGGCACCTGACTCACCTTCTTATAAACGGGTAAGAGCACATTGTGTTTTTTATCTGATGTTTACTTCATATATCATTAAGCCTGATGATTGTACTTTTGTTGATAAGGTTATGATTAATTATAATCCTTACTTTAACGATTTTCCTATTGATAAACTCTCTGCTTTTAAGAATCTTAGCTATTCTAATGTTAATCCCCGCCCTAATAAAAGAAAAATGTCCGATTCTGAAATCACTATTCCAATTAAAAATAGATATAATGTTTTAAGTAATGATAATTCTGATAACCCAAGTAATGACATTGATATGGCTGCAAGCAGCGAGTCTGAGGACAAAAAAGACTTTCACCCTTTTTATGTGGAATTTGATAGCACTTCCCACGTAACTATTACTAATGAAATTGTTAATTTAGATACTGAAAATAAACCTAGCATAAAATTATCTGGCGATCTTCTAAAAATAACTCCAAAAAATGAAAACCACTTCAGAATAATCCAGAGATATCTTACCACTAAAAATCTTAAATTTACTACCCTCAACCCAAAAGATCAAAGACCCAAAAAAGTATGTATTAGAGGAATCCCCCCCCATACCGACCCCCAAATAATCATTGATGAACTTGGAAAACTTAACTATAAAGCCACTAGGGCTGCTATGCTGAAAAATAAAATCACCGGAAAAGGTATGCCATTATATATGGTCAATGTTCTTCCACGTAAAGACTTTGAAAAAATCTATGATATACAGGAACTCTGCAATATTAGTGTAAAAATTGAACATTTTAGGAACTCTAATAATCCCAAACAATGCTATCGTTGTCAAAATTTTGGCCATGCCAGTGAGGTATGTAATTTAACCCCCAAATGTGTTAAATGTGCCGGCGACCACCTTAGCGGTGATTGCGCGCATAAGGGCAGGATTACCCCTACTTGTGCTAATTGCAAGGGGCAACATCCTGCCTCTTACCGGGGATGCCCTAAAAACCCTAAAAATGCAAATAAAATATCCCAGAGAACTATTGTCAATACTAACTTAAACCAGACTAAATCAAAACCCCAAAAAACTAATGACTTTACTGATCTTGTTAATGCTCTTAAATCATATAATTATACTAAAAAACCCGCCGCTACTGTTGAAAATACTAAAGCTAACCTTGATAAAAATGTCAATCAAGAGATTACGCAGGATACTCCCAGCACGGATTTTCCCCCTCTTAGTAATCCTTCTAACAATAGTAACAATAATCCTCTCCTTACCTCCCCTATTCAATCTGAACTGTCAAATTATTTTTGTGATATATTCTCTGCTATTACTGATGTTAAAGAAATGTTCCACTTAACTACTCTTCTTAAATGTATTACTAATATGACCAAAAGATTTAAAGAATGTAAAGATCCCTTTGGGAAAGTGTTTATTATTATTGAAGAACTTTCGTCTTTTGCAAAGGAGTTTAACCTAACTGACAATGAATAATTCTAACAATAGTTACTCTTCTCTACTTATCCTCACCTGGAATTGCAATGGGTTGCAATCCAGGATTAACGAACTCAGATCTTTTATTTCTACTAATCCTAACTTTGACATTCTTCTTATCCAGGAAACACACAGAATCACTCACAGCATCAACATTCCAGGCTACAAACACTATCACACATCGCGGGCCGACTCTGAAAGGCATGGCGGCACCGCGGTTTACATAAAACACTACATTCCGCACTACACAATACAGCACACACCCCTTCCTGGCGTTGATTACACAACCATAATAGTTAATCTACCTAATTACAATATTAATTTTACATCCTTATACGCCAGGCATGTCAGGCCTTACCCGGTCAATGACATTACACACATTGTTTCTCAACACAACCATGCTTTCATTGCAGGTGACTTTAATGCTCAAAGTAGACGGTGGAATTGCCGTACTACTTCCTGCAATGGAAGCGCTTTACACAATTTAATTAGCAACAATAATCTTAACTTACATGCACCCAACACACCCACACACATTCCTGGATATCACAGACATCACCCTTCAATAATTGACTTAGCTATCTCTAAAAACCTACCTTTTCCAATCTCCACTAATGTAATTAATGAACTAAGCTCAGACCATCTTCCTGTATCTTTTAAAATTGATCTAATTAATCCTCTCTCTCCTCCTCCGTCCTTTGCAATTGACTGGAAGAAATTTAATACTACTCTTGCTAATTCCAATATTGTGTGTCCTGATTTAACTTCTAATGATGATATTGATTCTGCTGTAAATAACCTTGATAAAACTATTAATAATGCTCTTAAATCCTCTACCTATCCTACTTTTAAAAATAATAACTCTTATTTCATGCCTAACTATATTCGTAATTACTGTAAACAACGCAATAACCTCCGGCGACTTTATCAGTCCACCCGGGACCCCACCCTTAAAACTTCCATTAATAGATTAAATAATAAAATTAAGTCCCTTATTCAAAAAGATAAAAATCAAAATTGGTCTAAATTTCTTGAAAGCCTTACTTGCGAGGATAATTCTCTTTGGCGTATTAAAAAGAAACTGAACAATAACTTTACCCCCATCCCCCCCTTAACTGTCAATAATATCACTGCTTATACTGATGAGGAGAAGACAGAATGTCTTGCCAACTCATATGAGACCCAGTTCTCACCTAATCCCTTCCTCGCAAGTCAAGCACATCTTAATCTTGTCAATGATACTGTCAATCAATACCTCTCCACCCCAACCACCCCTCTCCCTAGCATTCAACCCTTTGTAATAGATAATATCATTCAGAAACTTAAAAATAGAAAATCCCCGGGGTACGGTGGCATCTCTAACTATGCTCTCAAACATTTACCTATTAATTGCATCCATTATATAACTGATCTTACTAATGCTATCCTTAAAAACTGTTACTTTCCTAAACCCTGGAAAACCTCTATTATTGCTCCTATTCCTAAACCTTGTACTAACCTTAACGATCCTACTAACTATCGCCCTATTAGCCTACTCTCTTCTTTAAGTAAAGTAATAGAACGTGTCATTAGATTGTATCTCCACGATTTTACACATGCTAACAACATTTTAATGCCGGAGCAATTCGGCTTCAGAGCCAAGCACTCCACCCAACATCAACTTCTGCGCGTTGTGGAATTCTTAACGGAAAACTTCAACGCAAAGAAACCCACTGCCGCTGTCTTATTGGACATCGCCAAGGCATTCGATAAAGTCTGGCACGAGGGCCTCATATACAAATTAATTCGGCTTAATTTCCCGTCCGGACTTATACACTTGATATACTCATACCTTGGCGATCGTAACTTCTACGTCCGCATCAACAACACACTATCTACACTACACATTATACTATGTGGGATTATCCAAGGATCAATCCTTGGCCCCTTTCTTTTTAACTTATATTTCAATGACATTCCACGTACACTTCTCACATTCCTTGCACTTTACGCGGATGATACTGCAATTTGCGGCACTGCATGGAACACTCTTACACTTTACAGATACCTACAAGAACACATCAACCTTTTCATGGAATGGTGCAATCTTTGGCGCATTAAAATCAACGAATCTAAAACCAATGCTATTTACTTCTCTCGCTCTTTTCAATATCCCAATAGACTAACAATTAACAATACCACCCTTGAGTGGAAAAATGATGCTAAGTACCTTGGGGTTATCATTGACAAAAGACTTACTTTCAGAAAACATATGATCAATACCCGGGGTAAAGTCGCTGGTATTTCTAAATCCCTCTCCCCCCTTCTCCGCAGTCGTAATCTTTCTATTCACAATAAACTTCTCATCTATAATGCATGCATTCTTTCTGTATTAACCTACGCTTGTCCCATCTGGGGTTTCCTGTGTAAGACTTCTATGAACTCCCTGGCAAGTTGCCATAATAAACAGCTTAGAATAATACGTAATGGTTCTAGGTTCCTAAGCAATAAAACTATTCGTAAAGATCTAAATACCTCATCCCTCCAAAAAAGAATAAAGTACCTGTCAACTAACTTTTTCAATAATATCAACCTAATCCCCAATGAGATAATCTTCGAGCTCCCGGACTACGATGCTTGCAGTCCTAACAATAGAAAACGCCCCAGGTATTCAACCATTGTTGAAGAGTGAATCAGCTGAGATTCTTATTCATACCTCCACCTGTTATTTTTTCCTTTCTTTTTTTTTGCCCTTTTTAACAACTTTGTTAACTAGAATTATTCAAAAAAAAAAAAAATACATAAAAAATTTTGTTTAGCCATTAATGCTATCTTCTTTTAATGCTATACAAAAAAAAAAAAAAAAAAAAAAAAAAAATATACCTAGTATAGCTCTTGCTATACTGTAAGAGTAAACAAAAAAAAAAAAAATGTATGGCAATGAATTGGGCCTTTGTTTTTGGGTTAACCTTTGCTTTTCCTCCTTTCGTCTTGCATGCGAACTGTTGTTTTTTGAACATTGAACTATTATATTTAGACTTTTAAATTTAATTTTAATAATATTTAATTTTAATAATATTTTATTATTTAACTTTAATTGTTACTATTATCTAATTTTTATATCTCCACTTCTCTTTATTTTTAAATTTGTTAGTCTTACTTTTTTAATTATTTTTAAATTCACTTTTTTAAATTCCTCTGCCAGCGAGCGTAGCTCACAGGAGTCTCCGAACGGTAGTGCCGGCCAGGTGCCCGGATCACATATGCCGATAATACGGGGAACCAGTGCGGCTGCGTTAGCTATGCCCTTTAAGCTTGCAATAACCATTTAACTTAGATTAATATTAAGTTTTAATTTTTATTTTTTGCTTTTTTATCCTTTTTATTTTTTCATATGTAGACTTGTTCTACAGCTATACAATATTCAGGCTTATTTTAAGATGTGCTCTACAATTACTCCTAGCCAGGGCGTGGAGTTGCTCCGCAACTGGGAAGCCCCTGAAGATGCCTAATCATGTTCATGTTCTTCCTCTCATTTCCGTCTCCAACTCTCCAGCGTGCAGACATTCGTTCCGGGAGCTGCCGACATTTCGAGCCTTCACATCTCTTATTCTAACTTGAATCCTCGTCTAGCCTGCCTCGTCATTTAGTGAATATGACAGTTAAAATTCGGAAACAATCGAGATCGACAAGAGCGGGTACACTCTTTCCAGTCGGTCGCATTCACAGGCTTTTGACAAATAGTCGTTTCTCACGTAGAAGGGCATTATGTGTATCCCCTCTTGCTTCCATATTTCTCGCTGCTGTCCTCGAATTTTTAACTTCAAACTTTATCACAGCATACTTTATGTTTCCGAATAAAAGATTAACGGTTAATTTGACGAGACGCCTGTTAGGTTTAAGATATGCTTCGGATTTAGAACCGCATGCATAAAATGCTGGAGTTCTCTGTGTGACTAAAGGCCCTTTTCAGGGCCATACAATTGTTTTTTTTTCATATTAGAGCTTTATAATATAAAGTTGTTTATCATCAATCAGTAATGTGGGAGACTGTGCATACTTTTAAATTTGAAACGTATTTTCGGCGGATGAAATACTGTGGAGTGGGATATGCTGGCAAAAAATACTGAATTTCAGCAGTTACAAAAAAAGGCCCTTCTCAGGGCCATACAAATATATCTTTTTTTTTCTTTTCAAAATTGAGACCCATATTATGAAGGTTCTCTATAAGATACTTAACAACGACAGACACTGAATCATATTATAGTTCGATTTTTTGATTGTCAATACTTGCACCGAAATACATATATATTAAAAGGTCTAAATATGCGCTAAAAATACAAACCTCCAAGTCAACAATATAGCATAAAGGCATAACTTGCTGTATTTAAAGAAAGGCCATTTTTTGAACCTTACTAATATATATATATATAGATATATTCACAGTTTATTTATTTTTTTTTTTTTTCAAAAGTGAATTCTATGTTTTTGAACGACTTGAAGAACATTTAGTAATAACAAAAAATGTGTATCTTTTTAAGTTTTGCCTTTTACTTTGAAAATAAATACGATTTTTGAAGATCTAAAGACATTTAATTAACAGAAATATCCACAGCAACAAAATAACTAGGGTGCTTATTCCAGGATGATTTATTGTATTTTTGCAGTGTTTCTTTTATACACATTTTCAAATATTATAAAAAATTTTGTAAATAACATTTCTAAGCAGAGGTATGTGTATAAAACCACTTCATTATTATTTCCAAAGACCAAAATTTTGGTTTAAAAAAATCTGTTTATTAGATGCATGAAATATAGCTTTTTCGTAATTACAAATAAAATTGTTTCCAAATTTTGATGTCTAACATAAACTTCAACACTTAAAGAATGGAAGTGCCCATTTAAAGATTTCTACAAAAAATACATTCATATATTGAGATGTAGACGAAATGACACATGCTTAGTTAAATATTTTATACATCTTAATGTTTGCAATGTTTTTAATGTGTGGTACCTGAAAAGAGCCTTGTTTTTCGCTTTGCCGCCCTTAGCTGTTTACTTCGATCTTGTTGATCTTGAATTCCATATTTTTAGACTTAAACTAATTTTCTTCTTCTGCGGGCTTGCCCCGCCCTCCTTTCTTCGGATTGGCTGCTCCGGCAGACACCCCGCATAAATACCCTTTCCTCAACTTCTTCCTCTCATTTCCGTCTCCAACTCTCCAGCGTGCAGACATTCGTTCCGGGAGCTGCCGACATTTCGAGCCTTCACATCTCTTATTCTAACTTGAATCCTCGTCTAGCTTGCCTCGTCATTTAGTGAATATGACAGTTAAAATTCGGAAACAATCGAGATCGACAAGAGCGGGTACACTCTTTCCAGTCGGTCGCATTCACAGGCTTTTGACAAATAGTCGTTTCTCACGTAGAAGGGCATTATGTGTATCCCCTCTTGCTTCCATATTTCTCGCTGCTGTCCTCGAATTTTTAACTTCAAACTTTATCACAGCATACTTTATGTTTCCGAATAAAAGATTAACGGTTAATTTGACGAGACGCCTGTTAGGTTTAAGATATGCTTCGGATTTAGAACCGCATGCATAAAATGCTGGATTTCTCTGTGTGACTAAAGGCCCTTTTCAGGGCCATACAATTGTTTTTTTTTCATATTAGAGCTTTATAATATAAAGTTGTTTATCATCAATCAGTAATGTGGGAGACTGTGCATACTTTTAAATTTGAAACGTATTTTCGGCGGATGAAATACTGTGGAGTGGGATATGCTGGCAAAAAATACTGAATTTCAGCAGTTACAAAAAAAGGCCCTTCTCAGGGCCATACAAATATATCTTTTTTTTTCTTTTCAAAATTGAGACCCATATTATGAAGGTTCTCTATAAGATACTTAACAACGACAGAGACTGAATCATATTATAGTTCGATTTTTTGATTGTCAATACTTGCAACGAAATACATATATATTAAAAGGTCTAAATATGCGCTAAAAATACAAACCTCCAAGTCAACAATATAGCATAAAGGCATAACTTGCTGTATTTAAAGAAAGGCCATTTTTTGAACCTTACTAATATATATATATAGATATATTCACAGTTTATTATTATTTTTTTTTTCAAAAGTGAGGTCTATGTTTTTGAACGACTTGAAGAACATTTAGTAATAACAAAAAATGTGTATCTTTTTAAGTTTTGCCTTTTACTTTGAAAATGAATACGATTTTTGAAGATCTAAAGACATTTAATTAACAGAAATATCCACAGCAACAAAATAACTAGGGTGCTTATTCCAGGATGATTTATTGTATTTTTGCAGTGTTTCTTTTATACACATTTTCAAATATTATAAAAAATTTTGTAAATAACATTTCTAAGCAGAGGTATGAGTATAAAACCACTTCATTATTATTTCCAAAGACCAAAATTTTGGTTTAAAAAAAATCTCTTTATTAGATGCATGAAATATAGCTTTTTCGTAATTACAAATAAAATTGTTTCCAAATTCTGATGTCTAACATAAACTTCAACACTTAAAGAATGGAAGTGCCCATTTAAAGATTTCTACAAAAAATACATTCATATATTGAAATGTAGACGAAATGACACATGCTTAGTTAAATATTTTATACATCTTAATGTTTGCAATGTTTTTAATGTGTGGTACCTGAAAAGAGCCTTGTTTTTCGCTTTGCCGCCCTTTGCTGTTTACTTCGATCTTGTTGATCTTGAATTCCATATTTTTAGACTTAAACTAATTTTCTTCTTCTGCGGGCTTGCCCCGCCCTCCTTTCTTCGGATTGGCTGCTCCGGCAGACACCCCGCATAAATACCCTTTCCTCAACTTCTTCCTCTCATTTCCGTCTCCAACTCTCCAGCGTGCAGACATTCGTTCCGGGAGCTGCCGACATTTCGAGCCTTCACATCTCTTATTCTAACTTGAATCCTCGTCTAGCCTGCCTCGTCATTTAGTGAATATGACAGTTAAAATTCGGAAACAATCGAGATCGACAAGAGCGGGTACACTCTTTCCAGTCGGTCGCATTCACAGGCTTTTGACAAATAGTCGTTTCTCACGTAGAAGGGCATTATGTGTATCCCCTCTTGCTTCCATATTTCTCGCTGCTGTCCTCGAATTTTTAACTTCAAACTTTATCACAGCATACTTTATGTTTCCGAATAAAAGATTAACGGTTAATTTGACGAGACGCCTGTTAGGTTTAAGATATGCTTCGGATTTAGAACCGCATGCATAAAATGCTGGATTTCTCTGTATGACTAAAGGCCCTTTTCAGGGCCATACAATTGTTTTTTTTTCATATTAAAGCTTTATAATATAAAGTTGTTTATCATCAATCAGTAATGTGGGAGACTGTGCATACTTTTAAATTTGAAACGTATTTTCGGTGGATGAAATACTGTGGAGTGGGTTACGCTGGCAAAAAATACTGAATTTCAGCAGTTACAAAAAAAGGCCCTTCTCAGGGCCATACAAATATATCTTTTTTTTTTCTTTTCAAAATTGAGACCCATATTATGAAGGTTCTCTATAAGATACTTAACAACGACAGAGACTGAATCATATTATAGTTCGATTTTTTGATTGTCAATACTTGCACCGAAATACATATATATTAAAAGGTCTAAATATGCGCTAAAAATACAAACCTCCAAGTCAACAATATAGCATAAAGGCATAACTTGCTGTATTTAAAGAAAGGCCATTTTTTGAACCTTACTAATATATAGATATATTCACAGTTTATTTTATTTTTTTTTTCAAAAGTGAATTCTATGTTTTTGAACGACTTGAAGAACATTTAGTAATAACAAAAAATGTGTATCTTTTTAAGTTTTGCCTTTTACTTTGAAAATTAATACGATTTTTGAAGATGTAAGGACATTTAATTAACAGAAATATCCACAGCAACAAAATAACTAGGGTGCTTATTCCAGGATGATTTATTGTATTTTTGCAGTGTTTCTTTTATACACATTTTCAAATATTATAAAAAATTTTGTAAATAACATTTCTAAGCAGAGGTATGTGTATAAAACCACTTCATTATTATTTCCAAAGACCAAAATTTTGGTTTAAAAAAATCTGTTTATTAGATTCATGAAATATAGCTTTTTCGTAATTACAAATAAAATTGTTTCCAAATTCTGATGTCTAACATAAACTTCAACACTTAAAGAATGGAAGTGCCCATTTAAATATTTCTACAAAAAATACATTCATATATTGAGATGTAGACGAAATGACACATGCTTAGTTAAATATTTTATACATCTTAATGTTTGCAATGTTTTTAATGTTTGGTACCTGAAGAGAGCCTTTTTTTTCGCTTTGCCGCCCTTAGCTGTTTACTTCGATCTTGTTGATCTTGAATTCCATATTTTTAGACTTAAACTAATTTTCTTCTTCTGCGGGCTTGCCCCGCCCTCCTTTCTTCGGATTGGCTGCTCCGGCAGACACCCCGCATAAATACCCTTTCCTCAACTTCTTCCTCTCATAAGACTCGGGTAGGATTTGAGACAGATTCTCGTCCGTGCGTTCTTGGAAGGAGGACGTGTTACTCCCGCCTCCTATAGTTACCGCTATTTTATTTTATTCTCTGCGCTTATCGACATGGCTTCGGCCGTGCCGGATGATCGAGTGAGGGAACTCACAAATGATGTCATGTCATCCAGGGGTTTATTGGAAACATTTGTTATGACCTACCCTGACCTCAACCATGATTTGAATGATGTAATCGTCGAATTACTCACCAATATTGACAACGAGATTAACTCTCTCCGAACCAAGCAGGATTTTCTGGCACCTGACTCACCTTCTTATAAACGGGTAAGAGCACATTGTGTTTTTTATCTGATGTTTACTTCATATATCATTAAGCCTGATGATTGTACTTTTGTTGATAAGGTTATGATTAATTATAATCCTTACTTTAACGATTTTCCTATTGATAAACTCTCTGCTTTTAAGAATCTTAGCTATTCTAATGTTAATCCCCGCCCTAATAAAAGAAAAATGTCCGATTCTGAAATCACTATTCCAATTAAAAATAGATATAATGTTTTAAGTAATGATAATTCTGATAACCCAAGTAATGACATTGATATGGCTGCAAGCAGCGAGTCTGAGGACAAAAAAGACTTTCACCCTTTTTATGTGGAATTTGATAGCACTTCCCACGTAACTATTACTAATGAAATTGTTAATTTAGATACTGAAAATAAACCTAGCATAAAATTATCTGGCGATCTTCTAAAAATAACTCCAAAAAATGAAAACCACTTCAGAATAATCCAGAGATATCTTACCACTAAAAATCTTAAATTTACTACCCTCAACCCAAAAGATCAAAGACCCAAAAAAGTATGTATTAGAGGAATCCCCCCCCATACCGACCCCCAAATAATCATTGATGAACTTGGAAAACTTAACTATAAAGCCACTAGGGCTGCTATGCTGAAAAATAAAATCACCGGAAAAGGTATGCCATTATATATGGTCAATGTTCTTCCATGTAAAGACTTTGAAAAAATCTATGATATACAGGAACTCTGCAATATTAGTGTAAAAATTGAACATTTTAGGAACTCTAATAATCCCAAACAATGCTATCGTTGTCAAAATTTTGGCCATGCCAGTGAGGTATGTAATTTAACCCCCAAATGTGTTAAATGTGCCGGCGACCACCTTAGCGGTGATTGCGCGCATAAGGGCAGGATTACCCCTACTTGTGCTAATTGCAAGGGGCAACATCCTGCCTCTTACCGGGGATGCCCTAAAAACCCTAAAAATGCAAATAAAATATCCCAGAGAACTATTGTCAATACTAACTTAAACCAGACTAAATCAAAACCCCAAAAAACTAATGACTTTACTGATCTTGTTAATGCTCTTAAATCATATAATTATACTAAAAAACCCGCCGCTACTGTTGAAAATACTAAAGCTAACCTTGATAAAAATGTCAATCAAGAGATTACGC
Organism: Maratus speculifer; assembly: GCA_964019185.1. NCBI lineage: Eukaryota > Metazoa > Arthropoda > Arachnida > Araneae > Salticidae > Maratus > Maratus speculifer. Next base: position 156,198 of record CAXHSM010001510.1, read on the forward strand.
AGGATACTCCCAGCACGGATTTTCCCCCTCTTAGTAATCCTTCTAACAATAGTAACAATAATCCTCTCCTTACCTCCCCTATTCAATCTGAACTGTCAAATTATTTTTATGATATATTCTCTGCTATTACTGATGTTAAAGAAATGTTCCACTTAACTACTCTTCTTAAATGTATTACTAATATGACCAAAAGATTTAAAGAATGTAAAGATCCCTTTGGGAAAGTGTTTATTATTATTGAAGAACTTTCGTCTTTTGCAAAGGAGTTTAACCTAACTGACAATGAATAATTCTAACAATAGTTACTCTTCTCTACTTATCCTCACCTGGAATTGCAATGGGTTGCAATCCAGGATTAACGAACTCAGATCTTTTATTTCTACTAATCCTAACTTTGACATTCTTCTTATCCAGGAAACACACAGAATCACTCACAGCATCAACATTCCAGGCTACAAACACTATCACACATCGCGGGCCGACTCTGAAAGGCATGGCGGCACCGCGGTTTACATAAAACACTACATTCCGCACTACACAATACAGCACACACCCCTTCCTGGCGTTGATTACACAACCATAATAGTTAATCTACCTAATTACAATATTAATTTTACATCCTTATACGCCAGGCATGTCAGGCCTTACCCGGTCAATGACATTACACACATTGTTTCTCAACACAACCATGCTTTCATTGCAGGTGACTTTAATGCTCAAAGTAGACGGTGGAATTGCCGTACTACTTCCTGCAATGGAAGCGCTTTACACAATTTAATTAGCAACAATAATCTTAACTTACATGCACCCAACACACCCACACACATTCCTGGATATCACAGACATCACCCTTCAATAATTGACTTAGCTATCTCTAAAAACCTACCTTTTCCAATCTCCACTAATGTAATTAATGAACTAAGCTCAGACCATCTTCCTGTATCTTTTAAAATTGATCTAATTAATCCTCTCTCTCCTCCTCCGTCCTTTGCAATTGACTGGAAGAAATTTAATACTACTCTTGCTAATTCCAATATTGTGTGTCCTGATTTAACTTCTAATGATGATATTGATTCTGCTGTAAATAACCTTGATAAAACTATTAATAATGCTCTTAAATCCTCTACCTATCCTACTTTTAAAAATAATAACTCTTATTTCATGCCTAACTATATTCGTAATTACTGTAAACAACGCAATAACCTCCGGCGACTTTATCAGTCCACCCGGGACCCCACCCTTAAAACTTCCATTAATAGATTAAATAATAAAATTAAGTCCCTTATTCAAAAAGATAAAAATCAAAATTGGTCTAAATTTCTTGAAAGCCTTACTTGCGAGGATAATTCTCTTTGGCGTATTAAAAAGAAACTGAACAATAACTTTACCCCCATCCCCCCCTTAACTGTCAATAATATCACTGCTTATACTGATGAGGAGAAGACAGAATGTCTTGCCAACTCATATGAGACCCAGTTCTCACCTAATCCCTTCCTCGCAAGTCAAGCACATCTTAATCTTGTCAATGATACTGTCAATCAATACCTCTCCACCCCAACCACCCCTCTCCCTAGCATTCAACCCTTTGTAATAGATAATATCATTCAGAAACTTAAAAATAGAAAATCCCCGGGGTACGGTGGCATCTCTAACTATGCTCTCAAACATTTACCTATTAATTGCATCCATTATATAACTGATCTTACTAATGCTATCCTTAAAAACTGTTACTTTCCTAAACCCTGGAAAACCTCTATTATTGCTCCTATTCCTAAACCTTGTACTAACCTTAACGATCCTACTAACTATCGCCCTATTAGCCTACTCTCTTCTTTAAGTAAAGTAATAGAACGTGTCATTAGATTGTATCTCCACGATTTTACACATGCTAACAACATTTTAATGCCGGAGCAATTCGGCTTCAGAGCCAAGCACTCCACCCAACATCAACTTCTGCGCGTTGTGGAATTCTTAACGGAAAACTTCAACGCAAAGAAACCCACTGCCGCTGTCTTATTGGACATCGCCAAGGCATTCGATAAAGTCTGGCACGAGGGCCTCATATACAAATTAATTCGGCTTAATTTCCCGTCCGGACTTATACACTTGATATACTCATACCTTGGCGATCGTAACTTCTACGTCCGCATCAACAACACACTATCTACACTACACATTATACTATGTGGGATTATCCAAGGATCAATCCTTGGCCCCTTTCTTTTTAACTTATATTTCAATGACATTCCACGTACACTTCTCACATTCCTTGCACTTTACGCGGATGATACTGCAATTTGCGGCACTGCATGGAACACTCTTACACTTTACAGATACCTACAAGAACACATCAACCTTTTCATGGAATGGTGCAATCTTTGGCGCATTAAAATCAACGAATCTAAAACCAATGCTATTTACTTCTCTCGCTCTTTTCAATATCCCAATAGACTAACAATTAACAATACCACCCTTGAGTGGAAAAATGATGCTAAGTACCTTGGGGTTATCATTGACAAAAGACTTACTTTCAGAAAACATATGATCAATACCCGGGGTAAAGTCGCTGGTATTTCTAAATCCCTCTCCCCCCTTCTCCGCAGTCGTAATCTTTCTATTCACAATAAACTTCTCATCTATAATGCATGCATTCTTTCTGTATTAACCTACGCTTGTCCCATCTGGGGTTTCCTGTGTAAGACTTCTATGAACTCCCTGGCAAGTTGCCATAATAAACAGCTTAGAATAATACGTAATGGTTCTAGGTTCCTAAGCAATAAAACTATTCGTAAAGATCTAAATACCTCATCCCTCCAAAAAAGAATAAAGTACCTGTCAACTAACTTTTTCAATAATATCAACCTAATCCCCAATGAGATAATCTTCGAGCTCCCGGACTACGATGCTTGCAGTCCTAACAATAGAAAACGCCCCAGGTATTCAACCATTGTTGAAGAGTGAATCAGCTGAGATTCTTATTCATACCTCCACCTGTTATTTTTTCCTTTCTTTTTTTTGCCCTTTTTAACAACTTTGTTAACTAGAATTATTCAAAAAAAAAAAAAAATACATAAAAAATTTTGTTTAGCCATTAATGCTATCTTCTTTTAATGCTATACAAAAAAAAAAAAAAAAAAAAAATATATACCTAGTATAGCTCTTGCTATACTGTAAGAGTAAACAAAAAAAAAAAAAAAATGTATGGCAATGAATTGGGCCTTTGTTTTTGGGTAACCTTTGCTTTTCCTCCTTTCGTCTTGCATGCGAACTGTTGTTTTTTGAACATTGAACTATTATATTTAGACTTTTAAATTTAATTTTAATAATATTTAATTTTAATAATATTTTATTATTTAACTTTAATTGTTACTATTATCTAATTTTTATATCTCCACTTCTCTTTATTTTTAAATTTGTTAGTCTTACTTTTTTAATTATTTTTAAATTCACTTTTTTAAATTCCTCTGCCAGCGAGCGTAGCTCACAGGAGTCTCCGAACGGTAGTGCCGGCCAGGTGCCCGGATCACATATGCCGATAATACGGGGAACCAGTGCGGCTGCGTTAGCTATGCCCTTTAAGCTTGCAATAACCATTTAACTTAGATTAATATTAAGTTTTAATTTTTATTTTTTGCTTTTTTATCCTTTTTATTTTTTCATATGTAGACTTGTTCTACAGCTATACAATATTCAGGCTTATTTTAAGATGTGCTCTACAATTACTCCTAGCCAGGGCGTGGAGTTGCTCCGCAACTGGGAAGCCCCTGAAGATGCCTAATCATGTTCATGTTCTTCCTCTCATTTCCGTCTCCAACTCTCCAGCGTGCAGACATTCGTTCCGGGAGCTGCCGACATTTCGAGCCTTCACATCTCTTATTCTAACTTGAATCCTCGTCTAGCCTGCCTCGTCATTTAGTGAATATGACAGTTAAAATTCGGAAACAATCGAGATCGACAAGAGCGGGTACACTCTTTCCAGTCGGTCGCATTCACAGGCTTTTGACAAATAGTCGTTTCTCACGTAGAAGGGCATTATGTGTATCCCCTCTTGCTTCCATATTTCTCGCTGCTGTCCTCGAATTTTTAACTTCAAACTTTATCACAGCATACTTTATGTTTCCGAATAAAAGATTAACGGTTAATTTGACGAGACGCCTGTTAGGTTTAAGATATGCTTCGGATTTAGAACCGCATGCATAAAATGCTGGAGTTCTCTGTGTGACTAAAGGCCCTTTTCAGGGCCATACAATTGTTTTTTTTTCATATTAGAGCTTTATAATATAAAGTTGTTTATCATCAATCAGTAATGTGGGAGACTGTGCATACTTTTAAATTTGAAACGTATTTTCGGCGGATGAAATACTGTGGAGTGGGATATGCTGGCAAAAAATACTGAATTTCAGCAGTTACAAAAAAAGGCCCTTCTCAGGGCCATACAAATATATCTTTTTTTTTCTTTTCAAAATTGAGACCCATATTATGAAGGTTCTCTATAAGATACTTAACAACGACAGACACTGAATCATATTATAGTTCGATTTTTTGATTGTCAATACTTGCACCGAAATACATATATATTAAAAGGTCTAAATATGCGCTAAAAATACAAACCTCCAAGTCAACAATATAGCATAAAGGCATAACTTGCTGTATTTAAAGAAAGGCCATTTTTTGAACCTTACTAATATATATATATATAGATATATTCACAGTTTATTTATTTTTTTTTTTTTTCAAAAGTGAATTCTATGTTTTTGAACGACTTGAAGAACATTTAGTAATAACAAAAAATGTGTATCTTTTTAAGTTTTGCCTTTTACTTTGAAAATAAATACGATTTTTGAAGATCTAAAGACATTTAATTAACAGAAATATCCACAGCAACAAAATAACTAGGGTGCTTATTCCAGGATGATTTATTGTATTTTTGCAGTGTTTCTTTTATACACATTTTCAAATATTATAAAAAATTTTGTAAATAACATTTCTAAGCAGAGGTATGTGTATAAAACCACTTCATTATTATTTCCAAAGACCAAAATTTTGGTTTAAAAAAATCTGTTTATTAGATGCATGAAATATAGCTTTTTCGTAATTACAAATAAAATTGTTTCCAAATTTTGATGTCTAACATAAACTTCAACACTTAAAGAATGGAAGTGCCCATTTAAAGATTTCTACAAAAAATACATTCATATATTGAGATGTAGACGAAATGACACATGCTTAGTTAAATATTTTATACATCTTAATGTTTGCAATGTTTTTAATGTGTGGTACCTGAAAAGAGCCTTGTTTTTCGCTTTGCCGCCCTTAGCTGTTTACTTCGATCTTGTTGATCTTGAATTCCATATTTTTAGACTTAAACTAATTTTCTTCTTCTGCGGGCTTGCCCCGCCCTCCTTTCTTCGGATTGGCTGCTCCGGCAGACACCCCGCATAAATACCCTTTCCTCAACTTCTTCCTCTCATTTCCGTCTCCAACTCTCCAGCGTGCAGACATTCGTTCCGGGAGCTGCCGACATTTCGAGCCTTCACATCTCTTATTCTAACTTGAATCCTCGTCTAGCTTGCCTCGTCATTTAGTGAATATGACAGTTAAAATTCGGAAACAATCGAGATCGACAAGAGCGGGTACACTCTTTCCAGTCGGTCGCATTCACAGGCTTTTGACAAATAGTCGTTTCTCACGTAGAAGGGCATTATGTGTATCCCCTCTTGCTTCCATATTTCTCGCTGCTGTCCTCGAATTTTTAACTTCAAACTTTATCACAGCATACTTTATGTTTCCGAATAAAAGATTAACGGTTAATTTGACGAGACGCCTGTTAGGTTTAAGATATGCTTCGGATTTAGAACCGCATGCATAAAATGCTGGATTTCTCTGTGTGACTAAAGGCCCTTTTCAGGGCCATACAATTGTTTTTTTTTCATATTAGAGCTTTATAATATAAAGTTGTTTATCATCAATCAGTAATGTGGGAGACTGTGCATACTTTTAAATTTGAAACGTATTTTCGGCGGATGAAATACTGTGGAGTGGGATATGCTGGCAAAAAATACTGAATTTCAGCAGTTACAAAAAAGGCCCTTCTCAGGGCCATACAAATATATCTTTTTTTTTCTTTTCAAAATTGAGACCCATATTATGAAGGTTCTCTATAAGATACTTAACAACGACAGACACTGAATCATATTATAGTTCGATTTTTTGATTGTCAATACTTGCACCGAAATACATATATATTAAAAGGTCTAAATATGCGCTAAAAATACAAACCTCCAAGTCAACAATATAGCATAAAGGCATAACTTGCTGTATTTAAAGAAAGGCCATTTTTTGAACCTTACTAATATATATATATATAGATATATTCACAGTTTATTTATTTTTTTTTTTTTTTCAAAAGTGAATTCTATGTTTTTGAACGACTTGAAGAACATTTAGTAATAACAAAAAATGTGTATCTTTTTAAGTTTTGCCTTTTACTTTGAAAATAAATACGATTTTTGAAGATCTAAAGACATTTAATTAACAGAAATATCCACAGCAACAAAATAACTAGGGTGCTTATTCCAGGATGATTTATTGTATTTTTGCAGTGTTTCTTTTATACACATTTTCAAATATTATAAAAAATTTTGTAAATAACATTTCTAAGCAGAGGTATGTGTATAAAACCACTTCATTATTATTTCCAAAGACCAAAATTTTGGTTTAAAAAAATCTGTTTATTAGATGCATGAAATATAGCTTTTTCGTAATTACAAATAAAATTGTTTCCAAATTTTGATGTCTAACATAAACTTCAACACTTAAAGAATGGAAGTGCCCATTTAAAGATTTCTACAAAAAATACATTCATGTATTGAGATGTAGACGAAATGACACATGCTTAGTTAAATATTTTATACATCTTAATGTTTGCAATGTTTTTAATGTGTGGTACCTGAAAAGAGCCTTGTTTTTCGCTTTGCCGCCCTTAGCTGTTTACTTCGATCTTGTTGATCTTGAATTCCATATTTTTAGACTTAAACTAATTTTCTTCTTCTGCGGGCTTGCCCCGCCCTCCTTTCTTCGGATTGGCTGCTCCGGCAGACACCCCGCATAAATACCCTTTCCTCAACTTCTTCCTCTCATTTCCGTCTCCAACTCTCCAGCGTGCAGACATTCGTTCCGGGAGCTGCCGACATTTCGAGCCTTCACATCTCTTATTCTAACTTGAATCCTCGTCTAGCCTGCCTCGTCATTTAGTGAATATGACAGTTAAAATTCGGAAACAATCGAGATCGACAAGAGCGGGTACACTCTTTCCAGTCGGTCGCATTCACAGGCTTTTGACAAATAGTCGTTTCTCACGTAGAAGGGCATTATGTGTATCCCCTCTTGCTTCCATATTTCTCGCTGCTGTCCTCGAATTTTTAACTTCAAACTTTATCACAGCATACTTTATGTTTCCGAATAAAAGATTAACGGTTAATTTGACGAGACGCCTGTTAGGTTTAAGATATGCTTCGGATTTAGAACCGCATGCATAAAATGCTGGATTTCTCTGTATGACTAAAGGCCCTTTTCAGGGCCATACAATTGTTTTTTTTTTCATATTAGAGCTTTATAATATAAAGTTGTTTATCATCAATCAGTAATGTGGGAGACTGTGCATACTTTTAAATTTGAAACGTATTTTCGGTGGATGAAATACTGTGGAGTGGGATATGCTGGCAAAAAATACTGAATTTCAGCAGTTACAAAAAAAGGCCCTTCTCAGGGCCATACAAATATATCTTTTTTTTTCTTTTCAAAATTGAGACCCATATTATGAAGGTTCTCTATAAGATACTTAACAACGACAGAGACTGAATCATATTATAGTTCGATTTTTTGATTGTCAATACTTGCAACGAAATACATATATATTAAAAGGTCTAAATATGCGCTAAAAATACAAACCTCCAAGTCAACAAAATAGCATAAAGGCATAACTTGCTGTATTTAAAGAAAGGCCATTTTTTGAACCTTACTAATATATATATATAGATATATTCACAGTTTATTATTATTTTTTTTTTTTTCAAAAGTGAGGTCTATGTTTTTGAACGACTTGAAGAACATTTAGTAATAACAAAAAATGTGTATCTTTTTAAGTTTTGCCTTTTACTTTGAAAATGAATACGATTTTTGAAGATCTAAAGACATTTAATTAACAGAAATATCCACAGCAACAAAATAACTAGGGTGCTTATTCCAGGATGATTTATTGTATTTTTGCAGTGTTTCTTTTATACACATTTTCAAATATTATAAAAAATTTTGTAAATAACATTTCTAAGCAGAGGTATGAGTATAAAACCACTTCATTATTATTTCCAAAGACCAAAATTTTGGTTTAAAAAAATCTCTTTATTAGATGCATGAAATATAGCTTTTTCGTAATTACAAATAAAATTGTTTCCAAATTCTGATGTCTAACATAAACTTCAACACTTAAAGAATGGAAGTGCCCATTTAAAGATTTCTACAAAAAATACATTCATATATTGAAATGTAGACGAAATGACACATGCTTAGTTAAATATTTTATACATCTTAATGTTTGCAATGTTTTTAATGTGTGGTACCTGAAAAGAGCCTTGTTTTTCGCTTTGCCGCCCTTTGCTGTTTACTTCGATCTTGTTGATCTTGAATTCCATATTTTTAGACTTAAACTAATTTTCTTCTTCTGCGGGCTTGCCCCGCCCTCCTTTCTTCGGATTGGCTGCTCCGGCAGACACCCCGCATAAATACCCTTTCCTCAACTTCTTCCTCTCATTTCCGTCTCCAACTCTCCAGCGTGCAGACATTCGTTCCGGGAGCTGCCGACATTTCGAGCCTTCACATCTCTTATTCTAACTTGAATCCTCGTCTAGCCTGCCTCGTCATTTAGTGAATATGACAGTTAAAATTCGGAAACAATCGAGATCGACAAGAGCGGGTACACTCTTTCCAGTCGGTCGCATTCACAGGCTTTTGACAAATAGTCGTTTCTCACGTAGAAGGGCATTATGTGTATCCCCTCTTGCTTCCATATTTCTCGCTGCTGTCCTCGAATTTTTAACTTCAAACTTTATCACAGCATACTTTATGTTTCCGAATAAAAGATTAACGGTTAATTTGACGAGACGCCTGTTAGGTTTAAGATATGCTTCGGATTTAGAACCGCATGCATAAAATGCTGGATTTTTCTGTATGACTAAAGGCCCTTTTCAGGGCCATAAAATTGTTTTTTTTTTCATATTAAAGCTTTATAATATAAAGTTGTTTATCATCAATCAGTAATGTGGGAGACTGTGCATACTTTTAAATTTGAAACGTATTTTCGGTGGATGAAATACTGTGGAGTGGGATATGCTGGCAAAAAATACTGAATTTCAGCAGTTACAAAAAAAGGCCCTTCTCAGGGCCATACAAATATATCTTTTTTTTTTCTTTTCAAAATTGAGACCCATATTATGAAGGTTCTCTATAAGATACTTAACAACGACAGAGACTGAATCATATTATAGTTCGATTTTTTGATTGTCAATACTTGCACCGAAATACATATATATTAAAAGGTCTAAATATGCGCTAAAAATACAAACCTCCAAGTCAACAATATAGCATAAAGGCATAACTTGCTGTTTTTAAAGAAAGGCCATTTTTTGAACCTTACTAATATATAGATATATTCACAGTTTATTTTATTTTTTTTTTCAAAAGTGAATTCTATGTTTTTGAACGACTTGAAGAACATTTAGTAATAACAAAAAATGTGTATCTTTTTAAGTTTTGCCTTTTACTTTGAAAATTAATACGATTTTTGAAGATGTAAGGACATTTAATTAACAGAAATATCCACAGCAACAAAATAACTAGGGTGCTTATTCCAGGATGATTTATTGTATTTTTGCAGTGTTTCTTTTATACACATTTTCAAATATTATAAAAAATTTTGTAAATAACATTTCTAAGCAGAGGTATGTGTATAAAACCACTTCATTATTATTTCCAAAGACCAAAATTTTGGTTTAAAAAAATCTGTTTATTAGATTCATGAAATATAGCTTTTTCGTAATTACAAATAAAATTGTTTCCAAATTCTGATGTCTAACATAAACTTCAACACTTAAAGAATGGAAGTGCCCATTTAAATATTTCTACAAAAAATACATTCATATATTGAGATGTAGACGAAATGACACATGCTTAGTTAAATATTTTATACATCTTAATGTTTGCAATGTTTTTAATGTTTGGTACCTGAAGAGAGCCTTTTTTTTCGCTTTGCCGCCCTTAGCTGTTTACTTCGATCTTGTTGATCTTGAATTCCATATTTTTAGACTTAAACTAATTTTCTTCTTCTGCGGGCTTGCCCCGCCCTCCTTTCTTCGGATTGGCTGCTCCGGCAGACACCCCGCATAAATACCCTTTCCTCAACTTCTTCCTCTCATAAGACTCGGGTAGGATTTGAGACAGATTCTCGTCCGTGCGTTCTTGGAAGGAGGACGTGTTACTCCCGCCTCCTATAGTTACCGCTATTTTATTTTATTCTCTGCGCTTATCGACATGGCTTCGGCCGTGCCGGATGATCGAGTGAGGGAACTCACAAATGATGTCATGTCATCCAGGGGTTTATTGGAAACATTTGTTATGACCTACCCTGACCTCAACCATGATTTGAATGATGTAATCGTCGAATTACTCACCAATATTGACAACGAGATTAACTCTCTCCGAACCAAGCAGGATTTTCTGGCACCTGACTCACCTTCTTATAAACGGGTAAGAGCACATTGTGTTTTTTATCTGATGTTTACTTCATATATCATTAAGCCTGATGATTGTACTTTTGTTGATAAGGTTATGATTAATTATAATCCTTACTTTAACGATTTTCCTATTGATAAACTCTCTGCTTTTAAGAATCTTAGCTATTCTAATGTTAATCCCCGCCCTAATAAAAGAAAAATGTCCGATTCTGAAATCACTATTCCAATTAAAAATAGATATAATGTTTTAAGTAATGATAATTCTGATAACCCAAGTAATGACATTGATATGGCTGCAAGCAGCGAGTCTGAGGACAAAAAAGACTTTCACCCTTTTTATGTGGAATTTGATAGCACTTCCCACGTAACTATTACTAATGAAATTGTTAATTTAGATACTGAAAATAAACCTAGCATAAAATTATCTGGCGATCTTCTAAAAATAACTCCAAAAAATGAAAACCACTTCAGAATAATCCAGAGATATCTTACCACTAAAAATCTTAAATTTACTACCCTCAACCCAAAAGATCAAAGACCCAAAAAAGTATGTATTAGAGGAATCCCCCCCCATACCGACCCCCAAATAATCATTGATGAACTTGGAAAACTTAACTATAAAGCCACTAGGGCTGCTATGCTGAAAAATAAAATCACCGGAAAAGGTATGCCATTATATATGGTCAATGTTCTTCCACGTAAAGACTTTGAAAAAATCTATGATATACAGGAACTCTGCAATATTAGTGTAAAAATTGAACATTTTAGGAACTCTAATAATCCCAAACAATGCTATCGTTGTCAAAATTTTGGCCATGCCAGTGAGGTATGTAATTTAACCCCCAAATGTGTTAAATGTGCCGGCGACCACCTTAGCGGTGATTGCGCGCATAAGGGCAGGATTACCCCTACTTGTGCTAATTGCAAGGGGCAACATCCTGCCTCTTACCGGGGATGCCCTAAAAACCCTAAAAATGCAAATAAAATATCCCAGAGAACTATTGTCAATACTAACTTAAACCAGACTAAATCAAAACCCCAAAAAACTAATGACTTTACTGATCTTGTTAATGCTCTTAAATCATATAATTATACTAAAAAACCCGCCGCTACTGTTGAAAATACTAAAGCTAACCTTGATAAAAATGTCAATCAAGAGATTACGCAGGATACTCCCAGCACGGATTTTCCCCCTCTTAGTAATCCTTCTAACAATAGTAACAATAATCCTCTCCTTACCTCCCCTATTCAATCTGAACTGTCAAATTATTTTTGTGATATATTCTCTGCTATTACTGATGTTAAAGAAATGTTCCACTTAACTACTCTTCTTAAATGTATTACTAATATGACCAAAAGATTTAAAGAATGTAAAGATCCCTTTGGGAAAGTGTTTATTATTATTGAAGAACTTTCGTCTTTTGCAAAGGAGTTTAACCTAACTGACAATGAATAATTCTAACAATAGTTACTCTTCTCTACTTATCCTCACCTGGAATTGCAATGGGTTGCAATCCAGGATTAACGAACTCAGATCTTTTATTTCTACTAATCCTAACTTTGACATTCTTCTTATCCAGGAAACACACAGAATCACTCACAGCATCAACATTCCAGGCTACAAACACTATCACACATCGCGGGCCGACTCTGAAAGGCATGGCGGCACCGCGGTTTACATAAAACACTACATTCCGCACTACACAATACAGCACACACCCCTTCCTGGCGTTGATTACACAACCATAATAGTTAATCTACCTAATTACAATATTAATTTTACATCCTTATACGCCAGGCATGTCAGGCCTTACCCGGTCAATGACATTACACACATTGTTTCTCAACACAACCATGCTTTCATTGCAGGTGACTTTAATGCTCAAAGTAGACGGTGGAATTGCCGTACTACTTCCTGCAATGGAAGCGCTTTACACAATTTAATTAGCAACAATAATCTTAACTTACATGCACCCAACACACCCACACACATTCCTGGATATCACAGACATCACCCTTCAATAATTGACTTAGCTATCTCTAAAAACCTACCTTTTCCAATCTCCACTAATGTAATTAATGAACTAAGCTCAGACCATCTTCCTGTATCTTTTAAAATTGATCTAATTAATCCTCTCTCTCCTCCTCCGTCCTTTGCAATTGACTGGAAGAAATTTAATACTACTCTTGCTAATTCCAATATTGTGTGTCCTGATTTAACTTCTAATGATGATATTGATTCTGCTGTAAATAACCTTGATAAAACTATTAATAATGCTCTTAAATCCTCTACCTATCCTACTTTTAAAAATAATAACTCTTATTTCATGCCTAACTATATTCGTAATTACTGTAAACAACGCAATAACCTCCGGCGACTTTATCAGTCCACCCGGGACCCCACCCTTAAAACTTCCATTAATAGATTAAATAATAAAATTAAGTCCCTTATTCAAAAAGATAAAAATCAAAATTGGTCTAAATTTCTTGAAAGCCTTACTTGCGAGGATAATTCTCTTTGGCGTATTAAAAAGAAACTGAACAATAACTTTACCCCCATCCCCCCCTTAACTGTCAATAATATCACTGCTTATACTGATGAGGAGAAGACAGAATGTCTTGCCAACTCATATGAGACCCAGTTCTCACCTAATCCCTTCCTCGCAAGTCAAGCACATCTTAATCTTGTCAATGATACTGTCAATCAATACCTCTCCACCCCAACCACCCCTCTCCCTAGCATTCAACCCTTTGTAATAGATAATATCATTCAGAAACTTAAAAATAGAAAATCCCCGGGGTACGGTGGCATCTCTAACTATGCTCTCAAACATTTACCTATTAATTGCATCCATTATATAACTGATCTTACTAATGCTATCCTTAAAAACTGTTACTTTCCTAAACCCTGGAAAACCTCTATTATTGCTCCTATTCCTAAACCTTGTACTAACCTTAACGATCCTACTAACTATCGCCCTATTAGCCTACTCTCTTCTTTAAGTAAAGTAATAGAACGTGTCATTAGATTGTATCTCCACGATTTTACACATGCTAACAACATTTTAATGCCGGAGCAATTCGGCTTCAGAGCCAAGCACTCCACCCAACATCAACTTCTGCGCGTTGTGGAATTCTTAACGGAAAACTTCAACGCAAAGAAACCCACTGCCGCTGTCTTATTGGACATCGCCAAGGCATTCGATAAAGTCTGGCACGAGGGCCTCATATACAAATTAATTCGGCTTAATTTCCCGTCCGGACTTATACACTTGATATACTCATACCTTGGCGATCGTAACTTCTACGTCCGCATCAACAACACACTATCTACACTACACATTATACTATGTGGGATTATCCAAGGATCAATCCTTGGCCCCTTTCTTTTTAACTTATATTTCAATGACATTCCACGTACACTTCTCACATTCCTTGCACTTTACGCGGATGATACTGCAATTTGCGGCACTGCATGGAACACTCTTACACTTTACAGATACCTACAAGAACACATCAACCTTTTCATGGAATGGTGCAATCTTTGGCGCATTAAAATCAACGAATCTAAAACCAATGCTATTTACTTCTCTCGCTCTTTTCAATATCCCAATAGACTAACAATTAACAATACCACCCTTGAGTGGAAAAATGATGCTAAGTACCTTGGGGTTATCATTGACAAAAGACTTACTTTCAGAAAACATATGATCAATACCCGGGGTAAAGTCGCTGGTATTTCTAAATCCCTCTCCCCCCTTCTCCGCAGTCGTAATCTTTCTATTCACAATAAACTTCTCATCTATAATGCATGCATTCTTTCTGTATTAACCTACGCTTGTCCCATCTGGGGTTTCCTGTGTAAGACTTCTATGAACTCCCTGGCAAGTTGCCATAATAAACAGCTTAGAATAATACGTAATGGTTCTAGGTTCCTAAGCAATAAAACTATTCGTAAAGATCTAAATACCTCATCCCTCCAAAAAAGAATAAAGTACCTGTCAACTAACTTTTTCAATAATATCAACCTAATCCCCAATGAGATAATCTTCGAGCTCCCGGACTACGATGCTTGCAGTCCTAACAATAGAAAACGCCCCAGGTATTCAACCATTGTTGAAGAGTGAATCAGCTGAGATTCTTAGTCATACCTCCACCTGTTATTTTTTCCTTTCTTTTTTTTTGCCCTTTTTAACAACTTTGTTAACTAGAATTATTCAAAAAAAAAAATACATAAAAAATTTTGTTTAGCCATTAATGCTATCTTCTTTTAATGCTATACAAAAAAAAAAAAAAAAAAAAAATATACCTAGTATAGCTCTTGCTATACTGTAAGAGTAAACAAAAAAAAAAAAAATGTATGGCAATGAATTGGGCCTTTGTTTTTGGGTAACCTTTGCTTTTCCTCCTTTCGTCTTGCATGCGAACTGTTGTTTTTTGAACATTGAACTATTATATTTAGACTTTTAAATTTAATTTTAATAATATTTAATTTTAATAATATTTTATTATTTAACTTTAATTGTTACTATTATCTAATTTTTATATCTCCACTTCTCTTTATTTTTAAATTTGTTAGTCTTACTTTTTTAATTATTTTTAAATTCACTTTTTTAAATTCCTCTGCCAGCGAGCGTAGCTCACAGGAGTCTCCGAACGGTAGTGCCGGCCAGGTGCCCGGATCACATATGCCGATAATACGGGGAACCAGAGCGGCTGCGTTAGCTATGCCCTTTAAGTTTGCAATAACCATTTAACTTAGATTAATATTAAGTTTTAATTTTTATTTTTTGCTTTTTTATCCTTTTTATTTTTTCATATGTAGACTTGTTCTACAGCTATACAATATTCAGGCTTATTTTAAGATGTGCTCTACAATTACTCCTAGCCAGGGCGTGGAGTTGCTCCGCAACTGGGAAGCCCCTGAAGATGCCTAATCATGTTCATGTTCTTCCTCTCATTTCCGTCTCCAACTCTCCAGCGTGCAGACATTCGTTCCGGGAGCTGCCGACATTTCGAGCCTTCACATCTCTTATTCTAACTTGAATCCTCGTCTAGCCTGCCTCGTCATTTAGTGAATATGACAGTTAAAATTCGGAAACAATCGAGATCGACAAGAGCGGGTACACTCTTTCCAGTCGGTCGCATTCACAGGCTTTTGACAAATAGTCGTTTCTCACGTAGAAGGGCATTATGTGTATCCCCTCTTGCTTCCATATTTCTCGCTGCTGTCCTCGAATTTTTAACTTCAAACTTTATCACAGCATACTTTATGTTTCCGAATAAAAGATTAACGGTTAATTTGACGAGACGCCTGTTAGGTTTAAGATATGCTTCGGATTTAGAACCGCATGCATAAAATGCTGGATTTCTCTGTATGACTAAAGGCCCTTTTCAGGGCCATACAATTGTTTTTTTTTTCATATTAGAGCTTTATAATATAAAGTTGTTTATCATCAATCAGTAATGTGGGAGACTGTGCATACTTTTAAATTTGAAACGTATTTTCGGTGGATGAAATACTGTGGAGTGGGATATGCTGGCAAAAAATACTGAATTTCAGCAGTTACAAAAAAAGGCCCTTCTCAGGGCCATACAAATATATCTTTTTTTTTCTTTTCAAAATTGAGACCCATATTATGAAGGTTCTCTATAAGATACTTAACAACGACAGAGACTGAATCATATTATAGTTCGATTTTTTGATTGTCAATACTTGCACCGAAATACATATATATTAAAAGGTCTAAATATGCGCTAAAAATACAAACCTCCAAGTCAACAAAATAGCATAAAGGCATAACTTGCTGTATTTAAAGAAAGGCCATTTTTTGAACCTTACTAATATATATATATAGATATATTCACAGTTTATTATTTTTTTTTTTCAAAAGTGAGGTCTATGTTTTTGAACGACTTGAAGAACATTTAGTAATAACAAAAAATGTGTATCTTTTTAAGTTTTGCCTTTTACTTTGAAAATAAATACGATTTTTGAAGATCTAAAGACATTTAATTAACAGAAATATCCACAGCAACAAAATAACTAGGGTGCTTATTCCAGGATGATTTATTGTATTTTTGTAGTGTTTCTTTTATACACATTTTCAAATATTATAAAAAATTTTGTAAATAACATTTCTAAGCAGAGGTATGTGTATAAAACCACTTCATTATTATTTCCAAAGACCAAAATTTTGGTTTAAAAAAATCTGTTTATTAGATGCATGAAATATAGCTTTTTCGTAATTACAAATAAAATTGTTTCCAAATTTTGATGTCTAACATAAACTTCAACACTTAAAGAATGGAAGTGCCCATTTAAAGATTTCTACAAAAAATACATTCATATATTGAGATGTAGACGAAATGACACATGCTTAGTTAAATATTTTATACATATAATTGTTTGCAATGTTTTTAATGTGTGGTACCTGAAAAGAGCCTTGTTTTTCGCTTTGCCGCCCTTAGCTGTTTACTTCGATCTTGTTGATCTTGAATTCCATATTTTTAGACTTAAACTAATTTTCTTCTTCTGCGGGCTTGCCCCGCCCTCCTTTCTTCGGATTGGCTGCTCCGGCAGACACCCCGCATAAATACCCTTTCCTCAACTTCTTCCTCTCATTTCCGTCTCCAACTCTCCAGCGTGCAGACATTCGTTCCGGGAGCCGCCGACATTTCGAGCCTTCACATCTCTTATTCTAACTTGAATCCTCGTCTAGCCTGCCTCGTCATTTAGTGAATATGACAGTTAAAATTCGGAAACAATCGAGATCGACAAGAGCGGGTACACTCTTTCCAGTCGGTCGCATTCACAGGCTTTTGACAAATAGTCGTTTCTCACGTAGAAGGGCATTATGTGTATCCCCTCTTGCTTCCATATTTCTCGCTGCTGTCCTCGAATTTTTAACTTCAAACTTTATCACAGCATACTTTATGTTTCCGAATAAAAGATTAACGGTTAAATTGACGAGACGCCTGTTAGGTTTAAGATATGCTTCGGATTTAGAACCGCATGCATAAAATGCTGGATTTCTCTGTATGACTAAAGGCCCTTTTCAGGGCCATACAATTGTTTTTTTTTTCATATTAGAGCTTTATAATATAAAGTTGTTTATCATCAATCAGTAATGTGGGAGACTGTGCATACTTTTAAATTTGAAACGTATTTTCGGTGGATGAAATACTGTGGAGTGGGATATGCTGGCAAAAAATACTGAATTTCAGCAGTTACAAAAAAAGGCCCTTCTCAGGGCCATACAAATATATCTTTTTTTTTCTTTTCAAAATTGAGACCCATATTATGAAGGTTCTCTATAAGATACTTAACAACGACAGAGACTGAATCATATTATAGTTCGATTTTTTGATTGTCAATACTTGCACCGAAATACATATATATTAAAAGGTCTAAATATGCGCTAAAAATACAAACCTCCAAGTCAACAATATAGCATAAAGGCATAACTTGCTGTATTTAAAGAAAGGCCATTTTTTGAACCTTACTAATATATATATATATAGATATATTCACAGTTTTTTTTTTTTTTTTTTTTTTTCAAAAGTGAATTCTATGTTTTTGAACGACTTGAAGAACATTTAGTAATAACAAAAAATGTGTATCTTTTTAAGTTTTGCCTTTTACTTTGAAAATAAATACGATTTTTGAAGATCTAAAGACATTTAATTAACAGAAATATCCACAGCAACAAAATAACTAGGGTGCTTATTCCAGGATGATTTATTGTATTTTTGCAGTGTTTCTTTTATACACATTTTCAAATATTATAAAAAATTTTGTAAATAACATTTCTAAGCAGAGGTATGAGTATAAAACCACTTCATTATTTTTTCCAAAGACCAAAATTTTCATTTAAAAAAATCTCTTTATTAGATGCATGAAATATAGATTTTTCGTAATTACAAATAAAATTGTTTCCAAATTCTGATGTCTAACATAAACTTCAACACTTAAAGAATGGAAGTGCCCATTTAAAGATTTCTACAAAAAATACATTCATATATTGAGATGTAGACGAAATGACACATGCTTAGTTAAATATTTTATACATCTTAATGTTTGCAATGTTTTTAATGTGTGGTACCTGAAAAGAGCCTTGTTTTTCGCTTTGCCGCCCTTAGCTGTTTACTTCGATCTTGTTGATCTTGAATTCCATATTTTTAGACTTAAACTAATTTTCTTCTTCTGCGGGCTTGCCCCGCCCTCCTTTCTTCGGATTGGCTGCTCCGGCAGACACCCCGCATAAATACACTTTCCTCAACTTCTTCCTCTCATTTCCGTCTCCAACTCTCCAGCGTGCAGACATTCGTTCCGGGAGCTGCCGACATTTCGAGCCTTCACATCTCTTATTCTAACTTGAATCCTCGTCTAGCCTGCCTCGTCATTTAGTGAATATGACAGTTAAAATTCGGAAACAATCGAGATCGACAAGAGCGGGTACACTCTTTCCAGTCGGTCGCATTCACAGGCTTTTGACAAATAGTCGTTTCTCACGTAGAAGGGCATTATGTGTATCCCCTCTTGCTTCCATATTTCTCGCTGCTGTTCTCGAATTTTTAACTTCAAACTTTATCACAGCATACTTTATGTTTCCGAATAAAAGATTAACGGTTAATTTGACGAGACGCCTGTTAGGTTTAAGATATGCTTCGGATTTAGAACCGCATGCATAAAATGCTGGATTTCTCTGTGTGACTAAAGGCCCTTTTCAGGGCCATACAATTGTTTTTTTTTTCATATTAGAGCTTTATAATATAAAGTTGTTTATCATCAATCAGTAATGTGGGAGACTGTGCATACTTTTAAATTTGAAACGTATTTTCGGCGGATGAAATACTGTGGAGTGGGATATGCTGGCAAAAAATACTGAATTTCAGCAGTTACAAAAAAAGGCCCTTCTCAGGGCCATACAAATATATCTTTTTTTTTCTTTTCAAAATTGAGACCCATATTATGAAGGTTCTCTATAAGATACTTAACAACGACAGACACTGAATCATATTATAGTTCGATTTTTTGATTGTCAATACTTGCACCGAAATACATATATATTAAAAGGTCTAAATATGCGCTAAAAATACAAACCTCCAAGTCAACAATATACCATAAAGGCATAACTTGCTGTATTTAAAGAAAGGCCATTTTTTGAACCTTACTAATATATATATATATAGATATATTCACAGTTTATTTATTTTTTTTTTTTTTTCAAAAGTGAATTCTATGTTTTTGAACGACTTGAAGAACATTTAGTAATAACAAAAAATGTGTATCTTTTTAAGTTTTGCCTTTTACTTTGAAAATAAATACGATTTTTGAAGATCTAAAGACATTTAATTAACAGAAATATCCACAGCAACAAAATAACTAGGGTGCTTATTCCAGGATGATTTATTGTATTTTTGCAGTGTTTCTTTTATACACATTTTCAAATATTATAAAAAATTTTGTAAATAACATTTCTAAGCAGAGGTATGTGTATAAAACCACTTCATTATTATTTCCAAAGACCAAAATTTTGGTTTAAAAAAATCTGTTTATTAGATGCATGAAATATAGCTTTTTCGTAATTACAAATAAAATTGTTTCCAAATTTTGATGTCTAACATAAACTTCAACACTTAAAGAATGGAAGTGCCCATTTAAAGATTTCTACAAAAAATACATTCATATATTGAGATGTAGACGAAATGACACATGCTTAGTTAAATATTTTATACATCTTAATGTTTGCAATGTTTTTAATGTGTGGTACCTGAAAAGAGCCTTGTTTTTCGCTTTGCCGCCCTTAGCTGTTTACTTCGATCTTGTTGATCTTGAATTCCATATTTTTAGACTTGAACTAATTTTCTTCTTCTGCGGGCTTGCCCCGCCCTCCTTTCTTCGGATTGGCTGCTCCGGCAGACACCCCGCATAAATACCCTTTCCTCAACTTCTTCCTCTCATTTCCGTCTCCAACTCTCCAGCGTGCAGACATTCGTTCCGGGAGCTGCCGACATTTCGAGCCTTCACATCTCTTATTCTAACTTGAATCCTCGTCTAGCTTGCCTCGTCATTTAGTGAATATGACAGTTAAAATTCGGAAACAATCGAGATCGACAAGAGCGGGTACACTCTTTCCAGTCGGTCGCATTCACAGGCTTTTGACAAATAGTCGTTTCTCACGTAGAAGGGCATTATGTGTATCCCCTCTTGCTTCCATATTTCTCGCTGCTGTCCTCGAATTTTTAACTTCAAACTTTATCACAGCATACTTTATGTTTCCGAATAAAAGATTAACGGTTAATTTGACGAGACGCCTGTTAGGTTTAAGATATGCTTCGGATTTAGAACCGCATGCATAAAATGCTGGATTTCTCTGTGTGACTAAAGGCCCTTTTCAGGGCCATACAATTGTTTTTTTTTCATATTAGAGCTTTATAATATAAAGTTGTTTATCATCAATCAGTAATGTGGGAGACTGTGCATACTTTTAAATTTAAAACGTATTTTCGGCGGATGAAATACTGTGGAGTGGGATATGCTGGCAAAAAATACTGAATTTCAGCAGTTACAAAAAAAGGCCCTTCTCAGGGCCATACAAATATATCTTTTTTTTTCTTTTCAAAATTGAGACCCATATTATGAAGGTTCTCTATAAGATACTTAACAACGACAGACACTGAATCATATTATAGTTCGATTTTTTGATTGTCAATACTTGCACCGAAATACATATATATTAAAAGGTCTAAATATGCGCTAAAAATACAAACCTCCAAGTCAACAATATAGCATAAAGGCATAACTTGCTGTATTTAAAGAAAGGCCATTTTTTGAACCTTACTAATATATATATATATAGATATATTCACAGTTTATTTATTTTTTTTTTTTTTCAAAAGTGAATTCTATGTTTTTGAACGACTTGAAGAACATTTAGTAATAACAAAAAATGTGTATCTTTTTAAGTTTTGCCTTTTACTTTGAAAATAAATACGATTTTTGAAGATCTAAAGACATTTAATTAACAGAAATATCCACAGCAACAAAATAACTAGGGTGCTTATTCCAGGATGATTTATTGTATTTTTGCAGTGTTTCTTTTATACACATTTTCAAATATTATAAAAAATTTTGTAAATAACATTTCTAAGCAGAGGTATGTGTATAAAACCACTTCATTATTATTTCCAAAGACCAAAATTTTGGTTTAAAAAAATCTGTTTATTAGATGCATGAAATATAGCTTTTTCGTAATTACAAATAAAATTGTTTCCAAATTTTGATGTCTAACATAAACTTCAACACTTAAAGAATGGAAGTGCCCATTTAAAGATTTCTACAAAAAATACATTCATATATTGAGATGTAGACGAAATGACACATGCTTAGTTAAATATTTTATACATCTTAATGTTTGCAATGTTTTTAATGTGTGGTACCTGAAAAGAGCCTTGTTTTTCGCTTTGCCGCCCTTAGCTGTTTACTTCGATCTTGTTGATCTTGAATTCCATATTTTTAGACTTAAACTAATTTTCTTCTTCTGCGGGCTTGCCCCGCCCTCCTTTCTTCGGATTGGCTGCTCCGGCAGACACCCCGCATAAATACCCTTTCCTCAACTTCTTCCTCTCATTTCCGTCTCCAACTCTCCAGCGTGCAGACATTCGTTCCGGGAGCTGCCGACATTTCGAGCCTTCACATCTCTTATTCTAACTTGAATCCTCGTCTAGCCTGCCTCGTCATTTAGTGAATATGACAGTTAAAATTCGGAAACAATCGAGATCGACAAGAGCGGGTACACTCTTTCCAGTCGGTCGCATTCACAGGCTTTTGACAAATAGTCGTTTCTCACGTAGAAGGGCATTATGTGTATCCCCTCTTGCTTCCATATTTCTCGCTGCTGTCCTCGAATTTTTAACTTCAAACTTTATCACAGCATACTTTATGTTTCCGAATAAAAGATTAACGGTTAATTTGACGAGACGCCTGTTAGGTTTAAGATATGCTTCGGATTTAGAACCGCATGCATAAAATGCTGGATTTCTCTGTATGACTAAAGGCCCTTTTCAGGGCCATACAATTGTTTTTTTTTTCATATTAGAGCTTTATAATATAAAGTTGTTTATCATCAATCAGTAATGTGGGAGACTGTGCATACTTTTAAATTTGAAACGTATTTTCGGTGGATGAAATACTGTGGAGTGGGATATGCTGGCAAAAAATACTGAATTTCAGCAGTTACAAAAAAAGGCCCTTCTCAGGGCCATTCAAATATATCTTTTTTTTTCTTTTCAAAATTGAGACCCATATTATGAAGGTTCTCTATAAGATACTTAACAACGACAGAGACTGAATCATATTATAGTTCGATTTTTTGATTGTCAATACTTGCAACGAAATACATATATATTAAAAGGTCTAAATATGCGCTAAAAATACAAACCTCCAAGTCAACAAAATAGCATAAAGGCATAACTTGCTGTATTTAAAGAAAGGCCATTTTTTGAACCTTACTAATATATATATATAGATATATTCACAGTTTATTATTATTTTTTTTTTCAAAAGTGAGGTCTATGTTTTTGAACGACTTGAAGAACATTTAGTAATAACAAAAAATGTGTATCTTTTTAAGTTTTGCCTTTTACTTTGAAAATGAATACGATTTTTGAAGATCTAAAGACATTTAATTAACAGAAATATCCACAGCAACAAAATAACTAGGGTGCTTATTCCAGGATGATTTATTGTATTTTTGCAGTGTTTCTTTTATACACATTTTCAAATATTATAAAAAATTTTGTAAATAACATTTCTAAGCAGAGGTATGAGTATAAAACCACTTCATTATTATTTCCAAAGACCAAAATTTTGGTTTAAAAAAAATCTCTTTATTAGATGCATGAAATATAGCTTTTTCGTAATTACAAATAAAATTGTTTCCAAATTCTGATGTCTAACATAAACTTCAACACTTAAAGAATGGAAGTGCCCATTTAAAGATTTCTACAAAAAATACATTCATATATTGAAATGTAGACGAAATGACACATGCTTAGTTAAATATTTTATACATCTTAATGTTTGCAATGTTTTTAATGTGTGGTACCTGAAAAGAGCCTTGTTTTTCGCTTTGCCGCCCTTTGCTGTTTACTTCGATCTTGTTGATCTTGAATTCCATATTTTTAGACTTAAACTAATTTTCTTCTTCTGCGGGCTTGCCCCGCCCTCCTTTCTTCGGATTGGCTGCTCCGGCAGACACCCCGCATAAATACCCTTTCCTCAACTTCTTCCTCTCATTTCCGTCTCCAACTCTCCAGCGTGCAGACATTCGTTCCGGGAGCTGCCGACATTTCGAGCCTTCACATCTCTTATTCTAACTTGAATCCTCGTCTAGCCTGCCTCGTCATTTAGTGAATATGACAGTTAAAATTCGGAAACAATCGAGATCGACAAGAGCGGGTACACTCTTTCCAGTCGGTCGCATTCACAGGCTTTTGACAAATAGTCGTTTCTCACGTAGAAGGGCATTATGTGTATCCCCTCTTGCTTCCATATTTCTCGCTGCTGTCCTCGAATTTTTAACTTCAAACTTTATCACAGCATACTTTATGTTTCCGAATAAAAGATTAACGGTTAATTTGACGAGACGCCTGTTAGGTTTAAGAAATGCTTCGGATTTAGAACCGCATGCATAAAATGCTGGATTTTTCTGTATGACTAAAGGCCCTTTTCAGGGCCATACAATTGTTTTTTTTTTCATATTAAAGCTTTATAATATAAAGTTGTTTATCATCAATCAGTAATGTGGGAGACTGTGCATACTTTTAAATTTGAAACGTATTTTCGGTGGATGAAATACTGTGGAGTGGGATATGCTGGCAAAAAATACTGAATTTCAGCAGTTACAAAAAAAGGCCCTTCTCAGGGCCATACAAATATATCTTTTTTTTTTCTTTTCAAAATTGAGACCCATATTATGAAGGTTCTCTATAAGATACTTAACAACGACAGAGACTGAATCATATTATAGTTCGATTTTTTGATTGTCAATACTTGCACCGAAATACATATATATTAAAAGGTCTAAATATGCGCTAAAAATACAAACCTCCAAGTCAACAATATAGCATAAAGGCATAACTTGCTGTATTTAAAGAAAGGCCATTTTTTGAACCTTACTAATATATAGATATATTCACAGTTTATTTTATTTTTTTTTTCAAAAGTGAATTCTATGTTTTTGAACGACTTGAAGAACATTTAGTAATAACAAAAAATGTGTATCTTTTTAAGTTTTGCCTTTTACTTTGAAAATTAATACGATTTTTGAAGATGTAAGGACATTTAATTAACAGAAATATCCACAGCAACAAAATAACTAGGGTGCTTATTCCAGGATGATTTATTGTATTTTTGCAGTGTTTCTTTTATACACATTTTCAAATATTATAAAAAATTTTGTAAATAACATTTCTAAGCAGAGGTATGTGTATAAAACCACTTCATTATTATTTCCAAAGACCAAAATTTTGGTTTAAAAAAATCTGTTTATTAGATTCATGAAATATAGCTTTTTCGTAATTACAAATAAAATTGTTTCCAAATTCTGATGTCTAACATAAACTTCAACACTTAAAGAATGGAAGTGCCCATTTAAATATTTCTACAAAAAATACATTCATATATTGAGATGTAGACGAAATGACACATGCTTAGTTAAATATTTTATACATCTTAATGTTTGCAATGTTTTTAATGTTTGGTACCTGAAGAGAGCCTTTTTTTTCGCTTTGCCGCCCTTAGCTGTTTACTTCGATCTTGTTGATCTTGAATTCCATATTTTTAGACTTAAACTAATTTTCTTCTTCTGCGGGCTTGCCCCGCCCTCCTTTCTTCGGATTGGCTGCTCCGGCAGACACCCCGCATAAATACCCTTTCCTCAACTTCTTCCTCTCATAAGACTCGGGTAGGATTTGAGACAGATTCTCGTCCGTGCGTTCTTGGAAGGAGGACGTGTTACTCCCGCCTCCTATAGTTACCGCTATTTTATTTTATTCTCTGCGCTTATCGACATGGCTTCGGCCGTGCCGGATGATCGAGTGAGGGAACTCACAAATGATGTCATGTCATCCAGGGGTTTATTGGAAACATTTGTTATGACCTACCCTGACCTCAACCATGATTTGAATGATGTAATCGTCGAATTACTCACCAATATTGACAACGAGATTAACTCTCTCCGAACCAAGCAGGATTTTCTGGCACCTGACTCACCTTCTTATAAACGGGTAAGAGCACATTGTGTTTTTTATCTGATGTTTACTTCATATATCATTAAGCCTGATGATTGTACTTTTGTTGATAAGGTTATGATTAATTATAATCCTTACTTTAACGATTTTCCTATTGATAAACTCTCTGCTTTTAAGAATCTTAGCTATTCTAATGTTAATCCCCGCCCTAATAAAAGAAAAATGTCCGATTCTGAAATCACTATTCCAATTAAAAATAGATATAATGTT
Organism: Maratus speculifer; assembly: GCA_964019185.1. NCBI lineage: Eukaryota > Metazoa > Arthropoda > Arachnida > Araneae > Salticidae > Maratus > Maratus speculifer. Next base: position 182,513 of record CAXHSM010001510.1, read on the forward strand.
TTAAGTAATGATAATTCTGATAACCCAAGTAATGACATTGATATGGCTGCAAGCAGCGAGTCTGAGGACAAAAAAGACTTTCACCCTTTTTATGTGGAATTTGATAGCACTTCCCACGTAACTATTACTAATGAAATTGTTAATTTAGATACTGAAAATAAACCTAGCATAAAATTATCTGGCGATCTTCTAAAAATAACTCCAAAAAATGAAAACCACTTCAGAATAATCCAGAGATATCTTACCACTAAAAATCTTAAATTTACTACCCTCAACCCAAAAGATCAAAGACCCAAAAAAGTATGTATTAGAGGAATCCCCCCCCATACCGACCCCCAAATAATCATTGATGAACTTGGAAAACTTAACTATAAAGCCACTAGGGCTGCTATGCTGAAAAATAAAATCACCGGAAAAGGTATGCCATTATATATGGTCAATGTTCTTCCACGTAAAGACTTTGAAAAAATCTATGATATACAGGAACTCTGCAATATTAGTGTAAAAATTGAACATTTTAGGAACTCTAATAATCCCAAACAATGCTATCGTTGTCAAAATTTTGGCCATGCCAGTGAGGTATGTAATTTAACCCCCAAATGTGTTAAATGTGCCGGCGACCACCTTAGCGGTGATTGCGCGCATAAGGGCAGGATTACCCCTACTTGTGCTAATTGCAAGGGGCAACATCCTGCCTCTTACCGGGGATGCCCTAAAAACCCTAAAAATGCAAATAAAATATCCCAGAGAACTATTGTCAATACTAACTTAAACCAGACTAAATCAAAACCCCAAAAAACTAATGACTTTACTGATCTTGTTAATGCTCTTAAATCATATAATTATACTAAAAAACCCGCCGCTACTGTTGAAAATACTAAAGCTAACCTTGATAAAAATGTCAATCAAGAGATTACGCAGGATACTCCCAGCACGGATTTTCCCCCTCTTAGTAATCCTTCTAACAATAGTAACAATAATCCTCTCCTTACCTCCCCTATTCAATCTGAACTGTCAAATTATTTTTGTGATATATTCTCTGCTATTACTGATGTTAAAGAAATGTTCCACTTAACTACTCTTCTTAAATGTATTACTAATATGACCAAAAGATTTAAAGAATGTAAAGATCCCTTTGGGAAAGTGTTTATTATTATTGAAGAACTTTCGTCTTTTGCAAAGGAGTTTAACCTAACTGACAATGAATAATTCTAACAATAGTTACTCTTCTCTACTTATCCTCACCTGGAATTGCAATGGGTTGCAATCCAGGATTAACGAACTCAGATCTTTTATTTCTACTAATCCTAACTTTGACATTCTTCTTATCCAGGAAACACACAGAATCACTCACAGCATCAACATTCCAGGCTACAAACACTATCACACATCGCGGGCCGACTCTGAAAGGCATGGCGGCACCGCGGTTTACATAAAACACTACATTCCGCACTACACAATACAGCACACACCCCTTCCTGGCGTTGATTACACAACCATAATAGTTAATCTACCTAATTACAATATTAATTTTACATCCTTATACGCCAGGCATGTCAGGCCTTACCCGGTCAATGACATTACACACATTGTTTCTCAACACAACCATGCTTTCATTGCAGGTGACTTTAATGCTCAAAGTAGACGGTGGAATTGCCGTACTACTTCCTGCAATGGAAGCGCTTTACACAATTTAATTAGCAACAATAATCTTAACTTACATGCACCCAACACACCCACACACATTCCTGGATATCACAGACATCACCCTTCAATAATTGACTTAGCTATCTCTAAAAACCTACCTTTTCCAATCTCCACTAATGTAATTAATGAACTAAGCTCAGACCATCTTCCTGTATCTTTTAAAATTGATCTAATTAATCCTCTCTCTCCTCCTCCGTCCTTTGCAATTGACTGGAAGAAATTTAATACTACTCTTGCTAATTCCAATATTGTGTGTCCTGATTTAACTTCTAATGATGATATTGATTCTGCTGTAAATAACCTTGATAAAACTATTAATAATGCTCTTAAATCCTCTACCTATCCTACTTTTAAAAATAATAACTCTTATTTCATGCCTAACTATATTCGTAATTACTGTAAACAACGCAATAACCTCCGGCGACTTTATCAGTCCACCCGGGACCCCACCCTTAAAACTTCCATTAATAGATTAAATAATAAAATTAAGTCCCTTATTCAAAAAGATAAAAATCAAAATTGGTCTAAATTTCTTGAAAGCCTTACTTGCGAGGATAATTCTCTTTGGCGTATTAAAAAGAAACTGAACAATAACTTTACCCCCATCCCCCCCTTAACTGTCAATAATATCACTGCTTATACTGATGAGGAGAAGACAGAATGTCTTGCCAACTCATATGAGACCCAGTTCTCACCTAATCCCTTCCTCGCAAGTCAAGCACATCTTAATCTTGTCAATGATACTGTCAATCAATACCTCTCCACCCCAACCACCCCTCTCCCTAGCATTCAACCCTTTGTAATAGATAATATCATTCAGAAACTTAAAAATAGAAAATCCCCGGGGTACGGTGGCATCTCTAACTATGCTCTCAAACATTTACCTATTAATTGCATCCATTATATAACTGATCTTACTAATGCTATCCTTAAAAACTGTTACTTTCCTAAACCCTGGAAAACCTCTATTATTGCTCCTATTCCTAAACCTTGTACTAACCTTAACGATCCTACTAACTATCGCCCTATTAGCCTACTCTCTTCTTTAAGTAAAGTAATAGAACGTGTCATTAGATTGTATCTCCACGATTTTACACATGCTAACAACATTTTAATGCCGGAGCAATTCGGCTTCAGAGCCAAGCACTCCACCCAACATCAACTTCTGCGCGTTGTGGAATTCTTAACGGAAAACTTCAACGCAAAGAAACCCACTGCCGCTGTCTTATTGGACATCGCCAAGGCATTCGATAAAGTCTGGCACGAGGGCCTCATATACAAATTAATTCGGCTTAATTTCCCGTCCGGACTTATACACTTGATATACTCATACCTTGGCGATCGTAACTTCTACGTCCGCATCAACAACACACTATCTACACTACACATTATACTATGTGGGATTATCCAAGGATCAATCCTTGGCCCCTTTCTTTTTAACTTATATTTCAATGACATTCCACGTACACTTCTCACATTCCTTGCACTTTACGCGGATGATACTGCAATTTGCGGCACTGCATGGAACACTCTTACACTTTACAGATACCTACAAGAACACATCAACCTTTTCATGGAATGGTGCAATCTTTGGCGCATTAAAATCAACGAATCTAAAACCAATGCTATTTACTTCTCTCGCTCTTTTCAATATCCCAATAGACTAACAATTAACAATACCACCCTTGAGTGGAAAAATGATGCTAAGTACCTTGGGGTTATCATTGACAAAAGACTTACTTTCAGAAAACATATGATCAATACCCGGGGTAAAGTCGCTGGTATTTCTAAATCCCTCTCCCCCCTTCTCCGCAGTCGTAATCTTTCTATTCACAATAAACTTCTCATCTATAATGCATGCATTCTTTCTGTATTAACCTACGCTTGTCCCATCTGGGGTTTCCTGTGTAAGACTTCTATGAACTCCCTGGCAAGTTGCCATAATAAACAGCTTAGAATAATACGTAATGGTTCTAGGTTCCTAAGCAATAAAACTATTCGTAAAGATCTAAATACCTCATCCCTCCAAAAAAGAATAAAGTACCTGTCAACTAACTTTTTCAATAATATCAACCTAATCCCCAATGAGATAATCTTCGAGCTCCCGGACTACGATGCTTGCAGTCCTAACAATAGAAAACGCCCCAGGTATTCAACCATTGTTGAAGAGTGAATCAGCTGAGATTCTTAGTCATACCTCCACCTGTTATTTTTTCCTTTCTTTTTTTTTGCCCTTTTTAACAACTTTGTTAACTAGAATTATTCAAAAAAAAAAATACATAAAAAATTTTGTTTAGCCATTAATGCTATCTTCTTTTAATGCTATACAAAAAAAAAAAAAAAAAAAAAAATATACCTAGTATAGCTCTTGCTATACTGTAAGAGTAAACAAAAAAAAAAAAATGTATGGCAATGAATTGGGCCTTTGTTTTTGGGTAACCTTTGCTTTTCCTCCTTTCGTCTTGCATGCGAACTGTTGTTTTTTGAACATTGAACTATTATATTTAGACTTTTAAATTTAATTTTAATAATATTTAATTTTAATAATATTTTATTATTTAACTTTAATTGTTACTATTATCTAATTTTTATATCTCCACTTCTCTTTATTTTTAAATTTGTTAGTCTTACTTTTTTAATTATTTTTAAATTCACTTTTTTAAATTCCTCTGCCAGCGAGCGTAGCTCACAGGAGTCTCCGAACGGTAGTGCCGGCCAGGTGCCCGGATCACATATGCCGATAATACGGGGAACCAGAGCGGCTGCGTTAGCTATGCCCTTTAAGTTTGCAATAACCATTTAACTTAGATTAATATTAAGTTTTAATTTTTATTTTTTGCTTTTTTATCCTTTTTATTTTTTCATATGTAGACTTGTTCTACAGCTATACAATATTCAGGCTTATTTTAAGATGTGCTCTACAATTACTCCTAGCCAGGGCGTGGAGTTGCTCCGCAACTGGGAAGCCCCTGAAGATGCCTAATCATGTTCATGTTCTTCCTCTCATTTCCGTCTCCAACTCTCCAGCGTGCAGACATTCGTTCCGGGAGCTGCCGACATTTCGAGCCTTCACATCTCTTATTCTAACTTGAATCCTCGTCTAGCCTGCCTCGTCATTTAGTGAATATGACAGTTAAAATTCGGAAACAATCGAGATCGACAAGAGCGGGTACACTCTTTCCAGTCGGTCGCATTCACAGGCTTTTGACAAATAGTCGTTTCTCACGTAGAAGGGCATTATGTGTATCCCCTCTTGCTTCCATATTTCTCACTGCTGTCCTCGAATTTTTAACTTCAAACTTTATCACAGCATACTTTATGTTTCCGAATAAAAGATTAACGGTTAATTTGACGAGACGCCTGTTAGGTTTAAGATATGCTTCGGATTTAGAACCGCATGCATAAAATGCTGGATTTCTCTGTATGACTAAAGGCCCTTTTCAGGGCCATACAATTGTTTTTTTTTTCATATTAGAGCTTTATAATATAAAGTTGTTTATCATCAATCAGTAATGTGGGAGACTGTGCATACTTTTAAATTTGAAACGTATTTTCGGTGGATGAAATACTGTGGAGTGGGATATGCTGGCAAAAAATACTGAATTTCAGCAGTTACAAAAAAAGGCCCTTCTCAGGGCCATACAAATATATCTTTTTTTTTCTTTTCAAAATTGAGACCCATATTATGAAGGTTCTCTATAAGATACTTAACAACGACAGAGACTGAATCATATTATAGTTCGATTTTTTGATTGTCAATACTTGCACCGAAATACATATATATTAAAAGGTCTAAATATGCGCTAAAAATACAAACCTCCAAGTCAACAAAATAGCATAAAGGCATAACTTGCTGTATTTAAAGAAAGGCCATTTTTTGAACCTTACTAATATATATATATAGATATATTCACAGTTTATTATTTTTTTTTTTCAAAAGTGAGGTCTATGTTTTTGAACGACTTGAAGAACATTTAGTAATAACAAAAAATGTGTATCTTTTTAAGTTTTGCCTTTTACTTTGAAAATAAATACGATTTTTGAAGATCTAAAGACATTTAATTAACAGAAATATCCACAGCAACAAAATAACTAGGGTGCTTATTCCAGGATGATTTATTGTATTTTTGTAGTGTTTCTTTTATACACATTTTCAAATATTATAAAAAATTTTGTAAATAACATTTCTAAGCAGAGGTATGTGTATAAAACCACTTCATTATTATTTCCAAAGACCAAAATTTTGGTTTAAAAAAATCTGTTTATTAGATGCATGAAATATAGCTTTTTCGTAATTACAAATAAAATTGTTTCCAAATTTTGATGTCTAACATAAACTTCAACACTTAAAGAATGGAAGTGCCCATTTAAAGATTTCTACAAAAAATACATTCATATATTGAGATGTAGACGAAATGACACATGCTTAGTTAAATATTTTATACATATAATTGTTTGCAATGTTTTTAATGTGTGGTACCTGAAAAGAGCCTTGTTTTTCGCTTTGCCGCCCTTAGCTGTTTACTTCGATCTTGTTGATCTTGAATTCCATATTTTTAGACTTAAACTAATTTTCTTCTTCTGCGGGCTTGCCCCGCCCTCCTTTCTTCGGATTGGCTGCTCCGGCAGACACCCCGCATAAATACCCTTTCCTCAACTTCTTCCTCTCATTTCCGTCTCCAACTCTCCAGCGTGCAGACATTCGTTCCGGGAGCCGCCGACATTTCGAGCCTTCACATCTCTTATTCTAACTTGAATCCTCGTCTAGCCTGCCTCGTCATTTAGTGAATATGACAGTTAAAATTCGGAAACAATCGAGATCGACAAGAGCGGGTACACTCTTTCCAGTCGGTCGCATTCACAGGCTTTTGACAAATAGTCGTTTCTCACGTAGAAGGGCATTATGTGTATCCCCTCTTGCTTCCATATTTCTCGCTGCTGTCCTCGAATTTTTAACTTCAAACTTTATCACAGCATACTTTATGTTTCCGAATAAAAGATTAACGGTTAAATTGACGAGACGCCTGTTAGGTTTAAGATATGCTTCGGATTTAGAACCGCATGCATAAAATGCTGGATTTCTCTGTATGACTAAAGGCCCTTTTCAGGGCCATACAATTGTTTTTTTTTTCATATTAGAGCTTTATAATATAAAGTTGTTTATCATCAATCAGTAATGTGGGAGACTGTGCATACTTTTAAATTTGAAACGTATTTTCGGTGGATGAAATACTGTGGAGTGGGATATGCTGGCAAAAAATACTGAATTTCAGCAGTTACAAAAGAAGGCCCTTCTCAGGGCCATACAAATATATCTTTTTTTTTCTTTTCAAAATTGAGACCCATATTATGAAGGTTCTCTATAAGATACTTAACAACGACAGAGACTGAATCATATTATAGTTCGATTTTTTGATTGTCAATACTTGCACCGAAATACATATATATTAAAAGGTCTAAATATGCGCTAAAAATACAAACCTCCAAGTCAACAATATAGCATAAAGGCATAACTTGCTGTATTTAAAGAAAGGCCATTTTTTGAACCTTACTAATATATATATATATAGATATATTCACAGTTTTTTTTTTTTTTTTTTTTTTTTTCAAAAGTGAATTCTATGTTTTTGAACGACTTGAAGAACATTTAGTAATAACAAAAAATGTGTATCTTTTTAAGTTTTGCCTTTTACTTTGAAAATAAATACGATTTTTGAAGATCTAAAGACATTTAATTAACAGAAATATCCACAGCAACAAAATAACTAGGGTGCTTATTCCAGGATGATTTATTGTATTTTTGCAGTGTTTCTTTTATACACATTTTCAAATATTATAAAAAATTTTGTAAATAACATTTCTAAGCAGAGGTATGAGTATAAAACCACTTCATTATTATTTCCAAAGACCAAAATTTTCATTTAAAAAAATCTCTTTATTAGATGCATGAAATATAGATTTTTCGTAATTACAAATAAAATTGTTTCCAAATTCTGATGTCTAACATAAACTTCAACACTTAAAGAATGGAAGTGCCCATTTAAAGATTTCTACAAAAAATACATTCATATATTGAGATGTAGACGAAATGACACATGCTTAGTTAAATATTTTATACATCTTAATGTTTGCAATGTTTTTAATGTGTGGTACCTGAAAAGAGCCTTGTTTTTCGCTTTGCCGCCCTTAGCTGTTTACTTCGATCTTGTTGATCTTGAATTCCATATTTTTAGACTTAAACTAATTTTCTTCTTCTGCGGGCTTGCCCCGCCCTCCTTTCTTCGGATTGGCTGCTCCGGCAGACACCCCGCATAAATACCCTTTCCTCAACTTCTTCCTCTCATTTCCGTCTCCAACTCTCCAGCGTGCAGACATTCGTTCCGGGAGCTGCCGACATTTCGAGCCTTCACATCTCTTATTCTAACTTGAATCCTCGTCTAGCCTGCCTCGTCATTTAGTGAATATGACAGTTAAAATTCGGAAACAATCGAGATCGACAAGAGCGGGTACACTCTTTCCAGTCGGTCGCATTCACAGGCTTTTGACAAATAGTCGTTTCTCACGTAGAAGGGCATTATGTGTATCCCCTCTTGCTTCCATATTTCTCGCTGCTGTCCTCGAATTTTTAACTTCAAACTTTATCACAGCATACTTTATGTTTCCGAATAAAAGATTAACGGTTAATTTGACGAGACGCCTGTTAGGTTTAAGATATGCTTCGGATTTAGAACCGCATGCATAAAATGCTGGATTTCTCTGTGTGACTAAAGGCCCTTTTCAGGGCCATACAATTGTTTTTTTTTCATATTAGAGCTTTATAATATAAAGTTGTTTATCATCAATCAGTAATGTGGGAGACTGTGCATACTTTTAAATTTGAAACGTATTTTCGGCGGATGAAATACTGTGGAGTGGGATATGCTGGCAAAAAATACTGAATTTCAGCAGTTACAAAAAAAGGCCCTTCTCAGGGCCATACAAATATATCTTTTTTTTTCTTTTCAAAATTGAGACCCATATTATGAAGGTTCTCTATAAGATACTTAACAACGACAGACACTGAATCATATTATAGTTCGATTTTTTGATTGTCAATACTTGCACCGAAATACATATATATTAAAAGGTCTAAATATGCGCTAAAAATACAAACCTCCAAGTCAACAATATAGCATAAAGGCATAACTTGCTGTATTTAAAGAAAGGCCATTTTTTGAACCTTACTAATATATATATATATAGATATATTCACAGTTTATTTATTTTTTTTTTTTTCAAAAGTGAATTCTATGTTTTTGAACGACTTGAAGAACATTTAGTAATAACAAAAAATGTGTATCTTTTTAAGTTTTGCCTTTTACTTTGAAAATAAATACGATTTTTGAAGATCTAAAGACATTTAATTAACAGAAATATCCACAGCAACAAAATAACTAGGGTGCTTATTCCAGGATGATTTATTGTATTTTTGCAGTGTTTCTTTTATACACATTTTCAAATATTATAAAAAATTTTGTAAATAACATTTCTAAGCAGAGGTATGTGTATAAAACCACTTCATTATTATTTCCAAAGACCAAAATTTTGGTTTAAAAAAATCTGTTTATTAGATGCATGAAATATAGCTTTTTCGTAATTACAAATAAAATTGTTTCCAAATTTTGATGTCTAACATAAACTTCAACACTTAAAGAATGGAAGTGCCCATTTAAAGATTTCTACAAAAAATACATTCATATATTGAGATGTAGACGAAATGACACATGCTTAGTTAAATATTTTATACATCTTAATGTTTGCAATGTTTTTAATGTGTGGTACCTGAAAAGAGCCTTGTTTTTCGCTTTGCCGCCCTTAGCTGTTTACTTCGATCTTGTTGATCTTGAATTCCATATTTTTAGACTTAAACTAATTTTCTTCTTCTGCGGGCTTGCCCCGCCCTCCTTTCTTCGGATTGGCTGCTCCGGCAGACACCCCGCATAAATACCCTTTCCTCAACTTCTTCCTCTCATTTCCGTCTCCAACTCTCCAGCGTGCAGACATTCGTTCCGGGAGCTGCCGACATTTCGAGCCTTCACATCTCTTATTCTAACTTGAATCCTCGTCTAGCCTGCCTCGTCATTTAGTGAATATGACAGTTAAAATTCGGAAACAATCGAGATCGACAAGAGCGGGTACACTCTTTCCAGTCGGTCGCATTCACAGGCTTTTGACAAATAGTCGTTTCTCACGTAGAAGGGCATTATGTGTATCCCCTCTTGCTTCCATATTTCTCGCTGCTGTCCTCGAATTTTTAACTTCAAACTTTATCACAGCATACTTTATGTTTCCGAATAAAAGATTAACGGTTAATTTGACGAGACGCCTGTTAGGTTTAAGATATGCTTCGGATTTAGAACCGCATGCATAAAATGCTGGATTTCTCTGTATGACTAAAGGCCCTTTTCAGGGCCATACAATTGTTTTTTTTTTCATATTAGAGCTTTATAATATAAAGTTGTTTATCATCAATCAGTAATGTGGGAGACTGTGCATACTTTTAAATTTGAAACGTATTTTCGGTGGATGAAATACTGTGGAGTGGGATATGCTGGCAAAAAATACTGAATTTCAGCAGTTACAAAAAAAGGCCCTTCTCAGGGCCATTCAAATATATCTTTTTTTTTCTTTTCAAAATTGAGACCCATATTATGAAGGTTCTCTATAAGATACTTAACAACGACAGAGACTGAATCATATTATAGTTCGATTTTTTGATTGTCAATACTTGCAACGAAATACATATATATTAAAAGGTCTAAATATGCGCTAAAAATACAAACCTCCAAGTCAACAAAATAGCATAAAGGCATAACTTGCTGTATTTAAAGAAAGGCCATTTTTTGAACCTTACTAATATATATATATAGATATATTCACAGTTTATTATTATTTTTTTTTTCAAAAGTGAGGTCTATGTTTTTGAACGACTTGAAGAACATTTAGTAATAACAAAAAATGTGTATCTTTTTAAGTTTTGCCTTTTACTTTGAAAATGAATACGATTTTTGAAGATCTAAAGACATTTAATTAACAGAAATATCCACAGCAACAAAATAACTAGGGTGCTTATTCCAGGATGATTTATTGTATTTTTGCAGTGTTTCTTTTATACACATTTTCAAATATTATAAAAAATTTTGTAAATAACATTTCTAAGCAGAGGTATGAGTATAAAACCACTTCATTATTATTTCCAAAGACCAAAATTTTGGTTTAAAAAAAATCTCTTTATTAGATGCATGAAATATAGCTTTTTCGTAATTACAAATAAAATTGTTTCCAAATTCTGATGTCTAACATAAACTTCAACACTTAAAGAATGGAAGTGCCCATTTAAAGATTTCTACAAAAAATACATTCATATATTGAAATGTAGACGAAATGACACATGCTTAGTTAAATATTTTATACATCTTAATGTTTGCAATGTTTTTAATGTGTGGTACCTGAAAAGAGCCTTGTTTTTCGCTTTGCCGCCCTTTGCTGTTTACTTCGATCTTGTTGATCTTGAATTCCATATTTTTAGACTTAAACTAATTTTCTTCTTCTGCGGGCTTGCCCCGCCCTCCTTTCTTCGGATTGGCTGCTCCGGCAGACACCCCGCATAAATACCCTTTCCTCAACTTCTTCCTCTCATTTCCGTCTCCAACTCTCCAGCGTGCAGACATTCGTTCCGGGAGCTGCCGACATTTCGAGCCTTCACATCTCTTATTCTAACTTGAATCCTCGTCTAGCCTGCCTCGTCATTTAGTGAATATGACAGTTAAAATTCGGAAACAATCGAGATCGACAAGAGCGGGTACACTCTTTCCAGTCGGTCGCATTCACAGGCTTTTGACAAATAGTCGTTTCTCACGTAGAAGGGCATTATGTGTATCCCCTCTTGCTTCCATATTTCTCGCTGCTGTCCTCGAATTTTTAACTTCAAACTTTATCACAGCATACTTTATGTTTCCGAATAAAAGATTAACGGTTAATTTGACGAGACGCCTGTTAGGTTTAAGAAATGCTTCGGATTTAGAACCGCATGCATAAAATGCTGGATTTTTCTGTATGACTAAAGGCCCTTTTCAGGGCCATACAATTGTTTTTTTTTTCATATTAAAGCTTTATAATATAAAGTTGTTTATCATCAATCAGTAATGTGGGAGACTGTGCATACTTTTAAATTTGAAACGTATTTTCGGTGGATGAAATACTGTGGAGTGGGATATGCTGGCAAAAAATACTGAATTTCAGCAGTTACAAAAAAAGGCCCTTCTCAGGGCCATACAAATATATCTTTTTTTTTTCTTTTCAAAATTGAGACCCATATTATGAAGGTTCTCTATAAGATACTTAACAACGACAGAGACTGAATCATATTATAGTTCGATTTTTTGATTGTCAATACTTGCACCGAAATACATATATATTAAAAGGTCTAAATATGCGCTAAAAATACAAACCTCCAAGTCAACAATATAGCATAAAGGCATAACTTGCTGTATTTAAAGAAAGGCCATTTTTTGAACCTTACTAATATATAGATATATTCACAGTTTATTTTATTTTTTTTTTCAAAAGTGAATTCTATGTTTTTGAACGACTTGAAGAACATTTAGTAATAACAAAAAATGTGTATCTTTTTAAGTTTTGCCTTTTACTTTGAAAATTAATACGATTTTTGAAGATGTAAGGACATTTAGTTAACAGAAATATCCACAGCAACAAAATAACTAGGGTGCTTATTCCAGGATGATTTATTGTATTTTTGCAGTGTTTCTTTTATACACATTTTCAAATATTATAAAAAATTTTGTAAATAACATTTCTAAGCAGAGGTATGTGTATAAAACCACTTCATTATTATTTCCAAAGACCAAAATTTTGGTTTAAAAAAATCTGTTTATTAGATTCATGAAATATAGCTTTTTCGTAATTACAAATAAAATTGTTTCCAAATTCTGATGTCTAACATAAACTTCAACACTTAAAGAATGGAAGTGCCCATTTAAATATTTCTACAAAAAATACATTCATATATTGAGATGTAGACGAAATGACACATGCTTAGTTAAATATTTTATACATCTTAATGTTTGCAATGTTTTTAATGTTTGGTACCTGAAGAGAGCCTTTTTTTTCGCTTTGCCGCCCTTAGCTGTTTACTTCGATCTTGTTGATCTTGAATTCCATATTTTTAGACTTAAACTAATTTTCTTCTTCTGCGGGCTTGCCCCGCCCTCCTTTCTTCGGATTGGCTGCTCCGGCAGACACCCCGCATAAATACCCTTTCCTCAACTTCTTCCTCTCATAAGACTCGGGTAGGATTTGAGACAGATTCTCGTCCGTGCGTTCTTGGAAGGAGGACGTGTTACTCCCGCCTCCTATAGTTACCGCTATTTTATTTTATTCTCTGCGCTTATCGACATGGCTTCGGCCGTGCCGGATGATCGAGTGAGGGAACTCACAAATGATGTCATGTCATCCAGGGGTTTATTGGAAACATTTGTTATGACCTACCCTGACCTCAACCATGATTTGAATGATGTAATCGTCGAATTACTCACCAATATTGACAACGAGATTAACTCTCTCCGAACCAAGCAGGATTTTCTGGCACCTGACTCACCTTCTTATAAACGGGTAAGAGCACATTGTGTTTTTTATCTGATGTTTACTTCATATATCATTAAGCCTGATGATTGTACTTTTGTTGATAAGGTTATGATTAATTATAATCCTTACTTTAACGATTTTCCTATTGATAAACTCTCTGCTTTTAAGAATCTTAGCTATTCTAATGTTAATCCCCGCCCTAATAAAAGAAAAATGTCCGATTCTGAAATCACTATTCCAATTAAAAATAGATATAATGTTTTAAGTAATGATAATTCTGATAACCCAAGTAATGACATTGATATGGCTGCAAGCAGCGAGTCTGAGGACAAAAAAGACTTTCACCCTTTTTATGTGGAATTTGATAGCACTTCCCACGTAACTATTACTAATGAAATTGTTAATTTAGATACTGAAAATAAACCTAGCATAAAATTATCTGGCGATCTTCTAAAAATAACTCCAAAAAATGAAAACCACTTCAGAATAATCCAGAGATATCTTACCACTAAAATTCTTAAATTTACTACCCTCAACCCAAAAGATCAAAGACCCAAAAAAGTATGTATTAGAGGAATCCCCCCCCATACCGACCCCCAAATAATCATTGATGAACTTGGAAAACTTAACTATAAAGCCACTAGGGCTGCTATGCTGAAAAATAAAATCACCGGAAAAGGTATGCCATTATATATGGTCAATGTTCTTCCACGTAAAGACTTTGAAAAAATCTATGATATACAGGAACTCTGCAATATTAGTGTAAAAATTGAACATTTTAGGAACTCTAATAATCCCAAACAATGCTATCGTTGTCAAAATTTTGGCCATGCCAGTGAGGTATGTAATTTAACCCCCAAATGTGTTAAATGTGCCGGCGACCACCTTAGCGGTGATTGCGCGCATAAGGGCAGGATTACCCCTACTTGTGCTAATTGCAAGGGGCAACATCCTGCCTCTTACCGGGGATGCCCTAAAAACCCTAAAAATGCAAATAAAATATCCCAGAGAACTATTGTCAATACTAACTTAAACCAGACTAAATCAAAACCCCAAAAAACTAATGACTTTACTGATCTTGTTAATGCTCTTAAATCATATAATTATACTAAAAAACCCGCCGCTACTGTTGAAAATACTAAAGCTAACCTTGATAAAAATGTCAATCAAGAGATTACGCAGGATACTCCCAGCACGGATTTTCCCCCTCTTAGTAATCCTTCTAACAATAGTAACAATAATCCTCTCCTTACCTCCCCTATTCAATCTGAACTGTCAAATTATTTTTGTGATATATTCTCTGCTATTACTGATGTTAAAGAAATGTTCCACTTAACTACTCTTCTTAAATGTATTACTAATATGACCAAAAGATTTAAAGAATGTAAAGATCCCTTTGGGAAAGTGTTTATTATTATTGAAGAACTTTCGTCTTTTGCAAAGGAGTTTAACCTAACTGACAATGAATAATTCTAACAATAGTTACTCTTCTCTACTTATCCTCACCTGGAATTGCAATGGGTTGCAATCCAGGATTAACGAACTCAGATCTTTTATTTCTACTAATCCTAACTTTGACATTCTTCTTATCCAGGAAACACACAGAATCACTCACAGCATCAACATTCCAGGCTACAAACACTATCACACATCGCGGGCCGACTCTGAAAGGCATGGCGGCACCGCGGTTTACATAAAACACTACATTCCGCACTACACAATACAGCACACACCCCTTCCTGGCGTTGATTACACAACCATAATAGTTAATCTACCTAATTACAATATTAATTTTACATCCTTATACGCCAGGCATGTCAGGCCTTACCCGGTCAATGACATTACACACATTGTTTCTCAACACAACCATGCTTTCATTGCAGGTGACTTTAATGCTCAAAGTAGACGGTGGAATTGCCGTACTACTTCCTGCAATGGAAGCGCTTTACACAATTTAATTAGCAACAATAATCTTAACTTACATGCACCCAACACACCCACACACATTCCTGGATATCACAGACATCACCCTTCAATAATTGACTTAGCTATCTCTAAAAACCTACCTTTTCCAATCTCCACTAATGTAATTAATGAACTAAGCTCAGACCATCTTCCTGTATCTTTTAAAATTGATCTAATTAATCCTCTCTCTCCTCCTCCGTCCTTTGCAATTGACTGGAAGAAATTTAATACTACTCTTGCTAATTCCAATATTGTGTGTCCTGATTTAACTTCTAATGATGATATTGATTCTGCTGTAAATAACCTTGATAAAACTATTAATAATGCTCTTAAATCCTCTACCTATCCTACTTTTAAAAATAATAACTCTTATTTCATGCCTAACTATATTCGTAATTACTGTAAACAACGCAATAACCTCCGGCGACTTTATCAGTCCACCCGGGACCCCACCCTTAAAACTTCCATTAATAGATTAAATAATAAAATTAAGTCCCTTATTCAAAAAGATAAAAATCAAAATTGGTCTAAATTTCTTGAAAGCCTTACTTGCGAGGATAATTCTCTTTGGCGTATTAAAAAGAAACTGAACAATAACTTTACCCCCATCCCCCCCTTAACTGTCAATAATATCACTGCTTATACTGATGAGGAGAAGACAGAATGTCTTGCCAACTCATATGAGACCCAGTTCTCACCTAATCCCTTCCTCGCAAGTCAAGCACATCTTAATCTTGTCAATGATACTGTCAATCAATACCTCTCCACCCCAACCACCCCTCTCCCTAGCATTCAACCCTTTGTAATAGATAATATCATTCAGAAACTTAAAAATAGAAAATCCCCGGGGTACGGTGGCATCTCTAACTATGCTCTCAAACATTTACCTATTAATTGCATCCATTATATAACTGATCTTACTAATGCTATCCTTAAAAACTGTTACTTTCCTAAACCCTGGAAAACCTCTATTATTGCTCCTATTCCTAAACCTTGTACTAACCTTAACGATCCTACTAACTATCGCCCTATTAGCCTACTCTCTTCTTTAAGTAAAGTAATAGAACGTGTCATTAGATTGTATCTCCACGATTTTACACATGCTAACAACATTTTAATGCCGGAGCAATTCGGCTTCAGAGCCAAGCACTCCACCCAACATCAACTTCTGCGCGTTGTGGAATTCTTAACGGAAAACTTCAACGCAAAGAAACCCACTGCCGCTGTCTTATTGGACATCGCCAAGGCATTCGATAAAGTCTGGCACGAGGGCCTCATATACAAATTAATTCGGCTTAATTTCCCGTCCGGACTTATACACTTGATATACTCATACCTTGGCGATCGTAACTTCTACGTCCGCATCAACAACACACTATCTACACTACACATTATACTATGTGGGATTATCCAAGGATCAATCCTTGGCCCCTTTCTTTTTAACTTATATTTCAATGACATTCCACGTACACTTCTCACATTCCTTGCACTTTACGCGGATGATACTGCAATTTGCGGCACTGCATGGAACACTCTTACACTTTACAGATACCTACAAGAACACATCAACCTTTTCATGGAATGGTGCAATCTTTGGCGCATTAAAATCAACGAATCTAAAACCAATGCTATTTACTTCTCTCGCTCTTTTCAATATCCCAATAGACTAACAATTAACAATACCACCCTTGAGTGGAAAAATGATGCTAAGTACCTTGGGGTTATCATTGACAAAAGACTTACTTTCAGAAAACATATGATCAATACCCGGGGTAAAGTCGCTGGTATTTCTAAATCCCTCTCCCCCCTTCTCCGCAGTCGTAATCTTTCTATTCACAATAAACTTCTCATCTATAATGCATGCATTCTTTCTGTATTAACCTACGCTTGTCCCATCTGGGGTTTCCTGTGTAAGACTTCTATGAACTCCCTGGCAAGTTGCCATAATAAACAGCTTAGAATAATACGTAATGGTTCTAGGTTCCTAAGCAATAAAACTATTCGTAAAGATCTAAATACCTCATCCCTCCAAAAAAGAATAAAGTACCTGTCAACTAACTTTTTCAATAATATCAACCTAATCCCCAATGAGATAATCTTCGAGCTCCCGGACTACGATGCTTGCAGTCCTAACAATAGAAAACGCCCCAGGTATTCAACCATTGTTGAAGAGTGAATCAGCTGAGATTCTTATTCATACCTCCACCTGTTATTTTTTCCTTTCTTTTTTTTTGCCCTTTTTAACAACTTTGTTAACTAGAATTATTCAAAAAAAAAAAAAAATACATAAAAAATTTTGTTTAGCCATTAATGCTATCTTCTTTTAATGCTATACAAAAAAAAAAAAAAAAAAAAATATACCTAGTATAGCTCTTGCTATACTGTAAGAGTAAACAAAAAAAAAAAAAATGTATGGCAATGAATTGGGCCTTTGTTTTTGGGTAACCTTTGCTTTTCCTCCTTTCGTCTTGCATGCGAACTGTTGTTTTTTGAACATTGAACTATTATATTTAGACTTTTAAATTTAATTTTAATAATATTTAATTTTAATAATATTTTATTATTTAACTTTAATTGTTACTATTATCTAATTTTTATATCTCCACTTCTCTTTATTTTTAAATTTGTTAGTCTTACTTTTTTAATTATTTTTAAATTCACTTTTTTAAATTCCTCTGCCAGCGAGCGTAGCTCACAGGAGTCTCCGAACGGTAGTGCCGGCCAGGTGCCCGGATCACATATGCCGATAATACGGGGAACCAGTGCGGCTGCGTTAGCTATGCCCTTTAAGCTTGCAATAACCATTTAACTTAGATTAATATTAAGTTTTAATTTTTATTTTTTGCTTTTTTATCCTTTTTATTTTTTCATATGTAGACTTGTTCTACAGCTATACAATATTCAGGCTTATTTTAAGATGTGCTCTACAATTACTCCTAGCCAGGGCGTGGAGTTGCTCCGCAACTGGGAAGCCCCTGAAGATGCCTAATCATGTTCATGTTCTTCCTCTCATTTCCGTCTCCAACTCTCCAGCGTGCAGACATCCGTTCCGGGAGCTGCCGACATTTCGAGCCTTCACATCTCTTATTCTAACTTGAATCCTCGTCTAGCCTGCCTCGTCATTTAGTGAATATGACAGTTAAAATTCGGAAACAATCGAGATCGACAAGAGCGGGTACACTCTTTCCAGTCGGTCGCATTCACAGGCTTTTGACAAATAGTCGTTTCTCACGTAGAAGGGCATTATGTGTATCCCCTCTTGCTTCCATATTTCTCGCTGCTGTCCTCGAATTTTTAACTTCAAACTTTATCACAGCATACTTTATGTTTCCGAATAAAAGATTAACGGTTAATTTGACGAGACGCCTGTTAGGTTTAAGATATGCTTCGGATTTAGAACCGCATGCATAAAATGCTGGAGTTCTCTGTATGACTAAAGGCCCTTTTCAGGGCCATACAATTGTTTTTTTTTCATATTAGAGCTTTATAATATAAAGTTGTTTATCATCAATCAGTAATGTGGGAGACTGTGCATACTTTTAAATTTGAAACGTATTTTCGGTGGATGAAATACTGTGGAGTGGGATATGCTGGCAAAAAATACTGAATTTCAGCAGTTACAAAAAAAGGCCCTTCTCAGGGCCATACAAATATATCTTTTTTTTTCTTTTCAAAATTGAGACCCATATTATGAAGGTTCTCTATAAGATACTTAACAACGACAGAGACTGAATCATATTATAGTTCGATTTTTTGATTGTCAATACTTGCACCGAAATACATATATATTAAAAGGTCTAAATATGCGCTAAAAATACAAACCTCCAAGTCAACAAAATAGCATAAAGGCATAACTTGCTGTATTTAAAGAAAGGCCATTTTTTGAACCTTACTAATATATATATATAGATATATTCACAGTTTATTATTTTTTTTTTTCAAAAGTGAGGTCTATGTTTTTGAACGACTTGAAGAACATTTAGTAATAACAAAAAATGTGTATCTTTTTAAGTTTTGCCTTTTACTTTGAAAATAAATACGATTTTTGAAGATCTAAAGACATTTAATTAACAGAAATATCCACAGCAACAAAATAACTAGGGTGCTTATTCCAGGATGATTTATTGTATTTTTGCAGTGTTTCTTTTATACACATTTTCAAATATTATAAAAAATTTTGTAAATAACATTTCTAAGCAGAGGTATGTGTATAAAACCACTTCATTATTATTTCCAAAGACCAAAATTTTGGTTTAAAAAAATCTGTTTATTAGATGCATGAAATATAGCTTTTTCGTAATTACAAATAAAATTGTTTCCAAATTTTGATGTCTAACATAAACTTCAACACTTAAAGAATGGAAGTGCCCATTTAAAGATTTCTACAAAAAATACATTCATATATTGAGATGTAGACGAAATGACACATGCTTAGTTAAATATTTTATACATATAATTGTTTGCAATGTTTTTAATGTGTGGTACCTGAAAAGAGCCTTGTTTTTCGCTTTGCCGCCCTTAGCTGTTTACTTCGATCTTGTTGATCTTGAATTCCATATTTTTAGACTTAAACTAATTTTCTTCTTCTGCGGGCTTGCCCCGCCCTCCTTTCTTCGGATTGGCTGCTCCGGCAGACACCCCGCATAAATACCCTTTCCTCAACTTCTTCCTCTCATTTCCGTCTCCAACTCTCCAGCGTGCAGACATTCGTTCCGGGAGCCGCCGCCATTTCGAGCCTTCACATCTCTTATTCTAACTTGAATCCTCGTCTAGCCTGCCTCGTCATTTAGTGAATATGACAGTTAAAATTCGGAAACAATCGAGATCGACAAGAGCGGGTACACTCTTTCCAGTCGGTCGCATTCACAGGCTTTTGACAAATAGTCGTTTCTCACGTAGAAGGGCATTATGTGTATCCCCTCTTGCTTCCATATTTCTCGCTGCTGTCCTCGAATTTTTAACTTCAAACTTTATCACAGCATACTTTATGTTTCCGAATAAAAGATTAACGGTTAAATTGACGAGACGCCTGTTAGGTTTAAGATATGCTTCGGATTTAGAACCGCATGCATAAAATGCTGGATTTCTCTGTATGACTAAAGGCCCTTTTCAGGGCCATACAATTGTTTTTTTTTTCATATTAGAGCTTTATAATATAAAGTTGTTTATCATCAATCAGTAATGTGGGAGACTGTGCATACTTTTAAATTTGAAACGTATTTTCGGTGGATGAAATACTGTGGAGTGGGATATGCTGGCAAAAAATACTGAATTTCAGCAGTTACAAAAAAAGGCCCTTCTCAGGGCCATACAAATATATCTTTTTTTTTCTTTTCAAAATTGAGACCCATATTATGAAGGTTCTCTATAAGATACTTAACAACGACAGAGACTGAATCATATTATAGTTCGATTTTTTGATTGTCAATACTTGCACCGAAATACATATATATTAAAAGGTCTAAATATGCGCTAAAAATACAAACCTCCAAGTCAACAATATAGCATAAAGGCATAACTTGCTGTATTTAAAGAAAGGCCATTTTTTGAACCTTACTAATATATATATATATAGATATATTCACAGTTTTTTTTTTTTTTCAAAAGTGAATTCTATGTTTTTGAACGACTTGAAGAACATTTAGTAATAACAAAAAATGTGTATCTTTTTAAGTTTTGCCTTTTACTTTGAAAATAAATACGATTTTTGAAGATCTAAAGACATTTAATTAACAGAAATATCCACAGCAACAAAATAACTAGGGTGCTTATTCCAGGATGATTTATTGTATTTTTGCAGTGTTTCTTTTATACACATTTTCAAATATTATAAAAAATTTTGTAAATAACATTTCTAAGCAGAGGTATGAGTATAAAACCACTTCATTATTATTTCCAAAGACCAAAATTTTCATTTAAAAAAATCTCTTTATTAGATGCATGAAATATAGCTTTTTCGTAATTACAAATAAAATTGTTTCCAAATTCTGATGTCTAACATAAACTTCAACACTTAAAGAATGGAAGTGCCCATTTAAAGATTTCTACAAAAAATACATTCATATATTGAAATGTAGACGAAATGACACATGCTTAGTTAAATATTTTATACATCTTAATGTTTGCAATGTTTTTAATGTGTGGTACCTGAAAAGAGCCTTGTTTTTCGCTTTGCCGCCCTTAGCTGTTTACTTCGATCTTGTTGATCTTGAATTCCATATTTTTAGACTTAAACTAATTTTCTTCTTCTGCGGGCTTGCCCCGCCCTCCTTTCTTCGGATTGGCTGCTCCGGCAGACACCCCGCATAAATACCCTTTCCTCAACTTCTTCCTCTCATTTCCGTCTCCAACTCTCCAGCGTGCAGACATTCGTTCCGGGAGCTGCCGACATTTCGAGCCTTCACATCTCTTATTCTAACTTGAATCCTCGTCTAGCTTGCCTCGTCATTTAGTGAATATGACAGTTAAAATTCGGAAACAATCGAGATCGACAAGAGCGGGTACACTCTTTCCAGTCGGTCGCATTCACAGGCTTTTGACAAATAGTCGTTTCTCACGTAGAAGGGCATTATGTGTATCCCCTCTTGCTTCCATATTTCTCGCTGCTGTCCTCGAATTTTTAACTTCAAACTTTATCACAGCATACTTTATGTTTCCGAATAAAAGATTAACGGTTAATTTGACGAGACGCCTGTTAGGTTTAAGATATGCTTCGGATTTAGAACCGCATGCATAAAATGCTGGATTTCTCTGTGTGACTAAAGGCCCTTTTCAGGGCCATACAATTGTTTTTTTTTCATATTAGAGCTTTATAATATAAAGTTGTTTATCATCAATCAGTAATGTGGGAGACTGTGCATACTTTTAAATTTGAAACGTATTTTCGGCGGATGAAATACTGTGGAGTGGGATATGCTGGCAAAAAATACTGAATTTCAGCAGTTACAAAAAAAGGCCCTTCTCAGGGCCATACAAATATATCTTTTTTTTTCTTTTCAAAATTGAGACCCATATTATGAAGGTTCTCTATAAGATACTTAACAACGACAGACACTGAATCATATTATAGTTCGATTTTTTGATTGTCAATACTTGCACCGAAATACATATATATTAAAAGGTCTAAATATGCGCTAAAAATACAAACCTCCAAGTCAACAATATAGCATAAAGGCATAACTTGCTGTATTTAAAGAAAGGCCATTTTTTGAACCTTACTAATATATATATATATAGATATATTCACAGTTTATTTATTTTTTTTTTTTTTCAAAAGTGAATTCTATGTTTTTGAACGACTTGAAGAACATTTAGTAATAACAAAAAATGTGTATCTTTTTAAGTTTTGCCTTTTACTTTGTAAATAAATACGATTTTTGAAGATCTAAAGACATTTAATTAACAGAAATATCCACAAAACAAAATAACTAGGGTGCTTATTCCAGGATGATTTATTGTATTTTTGCAGTGTTTCTTTTATACACATTTTCAAATATTATAAAAAATTTTGTAAATAACATTTCTAAGCAGAGGTATGTGTATAAAACCACTTCATTATTATTTCCAAAGACCAAAATTTTGGTTTAAAAAAATCTGTTTATTAGATGCATGAAATATAGCTTTTTCGTAATTACAAATAAAATTGTTTCCAAATTTTGATGTCTAACATAAACTTCAACACTTAAAGAATGGAAGTGCCCATTTAAAGATTTCTACAAAAAATACATTCATATATTGAGATGTAGACGAAAGGACACATGCTTAGTTAAATATTTTATACATCTTAATGTTTGCAATGTTTTTAATGTGTGGTACCTGAAAAGAGCCTTGTTTTTCGCTTTGCCGCCCTTAGCTGTTTACTTCGATCTTGTTGATCTTGAATTCCATATTTTTAGACTTAAACTAATTTTCTTCTTCTGCGGGCTTGCCCCGCCCTCCTTTCTTCGGATTGGCTGCTCCGGCAGACACCCCGCATAAATACCCTTTCCTCAACTTCTTCCTCTCATTTCCGTCTCCAACTCTCCAGCGTGCAGACATTCGTTCCGGGAGCTGCCGACATTTCGAGCCTTCACATCTCTTATTCTAACTTGAATCCTCGTCTAGCCTGCCTCGTCATTTAGTGAATATGACAGTTAAAATTCGGAAACAATCGAGATCGACAAGAGCGGGTACACTCTTTCCAGTCGGTCGCATTCACAGGCTTTTGACAAATAGTCGTTTCTCACGTAGAAGGGCATTATGTGTATCCCCTCTTGCTTCCATATTTCTCGCTGCTGTCCTCGAATTTTTAACTTCAAACTTTATCACAGCATACTTTATGTTTCCGAATAAAAGATTAACGGTTAATTTGACGAGACGCCTGTTAGGTTTAAGATACGCTTCGGATTTAGAACCGCATGCATAAAATGCTGGATTTCTCTGTATAACTAAAGGCCCTTTTCAGGGCCATACAATTGTTTTTTTTTTTCATATTAGAGCTTTATAATATAAAGTTGTTTATCATCAATCAGTAATGTGGGAGACTGTGCATACTTTTAAATTTGAAACGTATTTTCGGTGGATGAAATACTGTGGAGTGGGATATGCTGGCAAAAAATACTGAATTTCAGCAGTTACAAAAAAAGGCCCTTCTCAGGGCCATACAAATATATCTTTTTTTTTCTTTTCAAAATTGAGACCCATATTATGAAGGTTCTCTATAAGATACTTAACAACGACAGAGACTGAATCATATTATAGTTCGATTTTTTGATTGTCAATACTTGCACCGAAATACATATATATTAAAAGGTCTAAATATGCGCTAAAAATACAAACCTCCAAGTCAACAAAATAGCATAAAGGCATAACTTGCTGTATTTAAAGAAAGGCCATTTTTTGAACCTTACTAATATATATATATAGATATATTCACAGTTTATTATTTTTTTTTTTCAAAAGTGAGGTCTATGTTTTTGAACGACTTGAAGAACATTTAGTAATAACAAAAAATGTGTATCTTTTTAAGTTTTGCCTTTTACTTTGAAAATAAATACGATTTTTGAAGATCTAAAGACATTTAATTAACAGAAATATCCACAGCAACAAAATAACTAGGGTGCTTATTCCAGGATGATTTATTGTATTTTTGCAGTGTTTCTTTTATACACATTTTCAAATATTATAAAAAATTTTGTAAATAACATTTCTAAGCAGAGGTATGTGTATAAAACCACTTCATTATTATTTCCAAAGACCAAAATTTTGGTTTAAAAAAATCTGTTTATTAGATGCATGAAATATAGCTTTTTCGTAATTACAAATAAAATTGTTTCCAAATTTTGATGTCTAACATAAACTTCAACACTTAAAGAATGGAAGTGCCCATTTAAAGATTTCTACAAAAAATACATTCATATATTGAGATGTAGACGAAATGACACATGCTTAGTTAAATATTTTATACATCTTAATGTTTGCAATGTTTTTAATGTGTGGTACCTGAAAAGAGCCTTGTTTTTCGCTTTGCCGCCCTTAGCTGTTTACTTCGATCTTGTTGATCTTGAATTCCATATTTTTAGACTTAAACTAATTTTCTTCTTCTGCGGGCTTGCCCCGCCCTCCTTTCTTCGGATTGGCTGCTCCGGCAGACACCCCGCATAAATACCCTTTCCTCAACTTCTTCCTCTCATTTCCGTCTCCAACTCTCCAGCGTGCAGACATTCGTTCCGGGAGCTGCCGACATTTCGAGCCTTCACATCTCTTATTCTAACTTGAATCCTCGTCTAGCCTGCCTCGTCATTTAGTGAATATGACAGTTAAAATTCGGAAACAATCGAGATCGACAAGAGCGGGTACACTCTTTCCAGTCGGTCGCATTCACAGGCTTTTGACAAATAGTCGTTTCTCACGTAGAAGGGCATTATGTGTATCCCCTCTTGCTTCCATATTTCTCGCTGCTGTCCTCGAATTTTTAACTTCAAACTTTATCACAGCATACTTTATGTTTCCGAATAAAAGATTAACGGTTAATTTGACGAGACGCCTGTTAGGTTTAAGATATGCTTCGGATTTAGAACCGCATGCATAAAATGCTGGATTTCTCTGTATGACTAAAGGCCCTTTTCAGGGCCATACAATTGTTTTTTTTTTCATATTAGAGCTTTATAATATAAAGTTGTTTATCATCAATCAGTAATGTGGGAGACTGTGCATACTTTTAAATTTGAAACGTATTTTCGGTGGATGAAATACTGTGGAGTGGGATATGCTGGCAAAAAATACTGAATTTCAGCAGTTACAAAAAAAGGCCCTTCTCAGGGCCATTCAAATATATCTTTTTTTTTCTTTTCAAAATTGAGACCCATATTATGAAGGTTCTCTATAAGATACTTAACAACGACAGAGACTGAATCATATTATAGTTCGATTTTTTGATTGTCAATACTTGCAACGAAATACATATATATTAAAAGGTCTAAATATGCGCTAAAAATACAAACCTCCAAGTCAACAAAATAGCATAAAGGCATAACTTGCTGTATTTAAAGAAAGGCCATTTTTTGAACCTTACTAATATATATATATAGATATATTCACAGTTTATTATTATTTTTTTTTTCAAAAGTGAGGTCTATGTTTTTGAACGACTTGAAGAACATTTAGTAATAACAAAAAATGTGTATCTTTTTAAGTTTTGCCTTTTACTTTGAAAATGAATACGATTTTTGAAGATCTAAAGACATTTAATTAACAGAAATATCCACAGCAACAAAATAACTAGGGTGCTTATTCCAGGATGATTTATTGTATTTTTGCAGTGTTTCTTTTATACACATTTTCAAATATTATAAAAAATTTTGTAAATAACATTTCTAAGCAGAGGTATGAGTATAAAACCACTTCATTATTATTTCCAAAGACCAAAATTTTGGTTTAAAAAAAATCTCTTTATTAGATGCATGAAATATAGCTTTTTCGTAATTACAAATAAAATTGTTTCCAAATTCTGATGTCTAACATAAACTTCAACACTTAAAGAATGGAAGTGCCCATTTAAAGATTTCTACAAAAAATACATTCATATATTGAAATGTAGACGAAATGACACATGCTTAGTTAAATATTTTATACATCTTAATGTTTGCAATGTTTTTAATGTGTGGTACCTGAAAAGAGCCTTGTTTTTCGCTTTGCCGCCCTTTGCTGTTTACTTCGATCTTGTTGATCTTGAATTCCATATTTTTAGACTTAAACTAATTTTCTTCTTCTGCGGGCTTGCCCCGCCCTCCTTTCTTCGGATTGGCTGCTCCGGCAGACACCCCGCATAAATACCCTTTCCTCAACTTCTTCCTCTCATTTCCGTCTCCAACTCTCCAGCGTGCAGACATTCGTTCCGGGAGCTGCCGACATTTCGAGCCTTCACATCTCTTATTCTAACTTGAATCCTCGTCTAGCCTGCCTCGTCATTTAGTGAATATGACAGTTAAAATTCGGAAACAATCGAGATCGACAAGAGCGGGTACACTCTTTCCAGTCGGTCGCATTCACAGGCTTTTGACAAATAGTCGTTTCTCACGTAGAAGGGCATTATGTGTATCCCCTCTTGCTTCCATATTTCTCGCTGCTGTCCTCGAATTTTTAACTTCAAACTTTATCACAGCATACTTTATGTTTCCGAATAAAAGATTAACGGTTAATTTGACGAGACGCCTGTTAGGTTTAAGATATGCTTCGGATTTAGAACCGCATGCATAAAATGCTGGATTTTTCTGTATGACTAAAGGCCCTTTTCAGGGCCATACAATTGTTTTTTTTTTCATATTAAAGCTTTATAATATAAAGTTGTTTATCATCAATCAGTAATGTGGGAGACTGTGCATACTTTTAAATTTGAAACGTATTTTCGGTGGATGAAATACTGTGGAGTGGGATATGCTGGCAAAAAATACTGAATTTCAGCAGTTACAAAAAAAGGCCCTTCTCAGGGCCATACAAATATATCTTTTTTTTTTCTTTTCAAAATTGAGACCCATATTATGAAGGTTCTCTATAAGATACTTAACAACGACAGAGACTGAATCATATTATAGTTCGATTTTTTGATTGTCAATACTTGCACCGAAATACATATATATTAAAAGGTCTAAATATGCGCTAAAAATACAAACCTCCAAGTCAACAATATAGCATAAAGGCATAACTTGCTGTATTTAAAGAAAGGCCATTTTTTGAACCTTACTAATATATAGATATATTCACAGTTTATTTTATTTTTTTTTTCAAAAGTGAATTCTATGTTTTTGAACGACTTGAAGAACATTTAGTAATAACAAAAAATGTGTATCTTTTTAAGTTTTGCCTTTTACTTTGAAAATTAATACGATTTTTGAAGATGTAAGGACATTTAATTAACAGAAATATCCACAGCAACAAAATAACTAGGGTGCTTATTCCAGGATGATTTATTGTATTTTTGCAGTGTTTCTTTTATACACATTTTCAAATATTATAAAAAATTTTGTAAATAACATTTCTAAGCAGAGGTATGTGTATAAAACCACTTCATTATTATTTCCAAAGACCAAAATTTTGGTTTAAAAAAATCTGTTTATTAGATTCATGAAATATAGCTTTTTCGTAATTACAAATAAAATTGTTTCCAAATTCTGATGTCTAACATAAACTTCAACACTTAAAGAATGGAAGTGCCCATTTAAATATTTCTACAAAAAATACATTCATATATTGAGATGTAGACGAAATGACACATGCTTAGTTAAATATTTTATACATCTTAATGTTTGCAATGTTTTTAATGTTTGGTACCTGAAGAGAGCCTTTTTTTTCGCTTTGCCGCCCTTAGCTGTTTACTTCGATCTTGTTGATCTTGAATTCCATATTTTTAGACTTAAACTAATTTTCTACTTCTGCGGGCTTGCCCCGCCCTCCTTTCTTCGGATTGGCTGCTCCGGCAGACACCCCGCATAAATACCCTTTCCTCAACTTCTTCCTCTCATAAGACTCGGGTAGGATTTGAGACAGATTCTCGTCCGTGCGTTCTTGGAAGGAGGACGTGTTACTCCCGCCTCCTATAGTTACCGCTATTTTATTTTATTCTCTGCGCTTATCGACATGGCTTCGGCCGTGCCGGATGATCGAGTGAGGGAACTCACAAATGATGTCATGTCATCCAGGGGTTTATTGGAA
Source organism: Maratus speculifer (assembly GCA_964019185.1). Taxonomy (NCBI): domain Eukaryota; kingdom Metazoa; phylum Arthropoda; class Arachnida; order Araneae; family Salticidae; genus Maratus; species Maratus speculifer. The sequence goes on from CAXHSM010001510.1 coordinate 211,016, forward strand.
ACATTTGTTATGACCTACCCTGACCTCAACCATGATTTGAATGATGTAATCGTCGAATTACTCACCAATATTGACAACGAGATTAACTCTCTCCGAACCAAGCAGGATTTTCTGGCACCTGACTCACCTTCTTATAAACGGGTAAGAGCACATTGTGTTTTTTATCTGATGTTTACTTCATATATCATTAAGCCTGATGATTGTACTTTTGTTGATAAGGTTATGATTAATTATAATCCTTACTTTAACGATTTTCCTATTGATAAACTCTCTGCTTTTAAGAATCTTAGCTATTCTAATGTTAATCCCCGCCCTAATAAAAGAAAAATGTCCGATTCTGAAATCACTATTCCAATTAAAAATAGATATAATGTTTTAAGTAATGATAATTCTGATAACCCAAGTAATGACATTGATATGGCTGCAAGCAGCGAGTCTGAGGACAAAAAAGACTTTCACCCTTTTTATGTGGAATTTGATAGCACTTCCCACGTAACTATTACTAATGAAATTGTTAATTTAGATACTGAAAATAAACCTAGCATAAAATTATCTGGCGATCTTCTAAAAATAACTCCAAAAAATGAAAACCACTTCAGAATAATCCAGAGATATCTTACCACTAAAAATCTTAAATTTACTACCCTCAACCCAAAAGATCAAAGACCCAAAAAAGTATGTATTAGAGGAATCCCCCCCATACCGACCCCCAAATAATCATTGATGAACTTGGAAAACTTAACTATAAAGCCACTAGGGCTGCTATGCTGAAAAATAAAATCACCGGAAAAGGTATGCCATTATATATGGTCAATGTTCTTCCACGTAAAGACTTTGAAAAAATCTATGATATACAGGAACTCTGCAATATTAGTGTAAAAATTGAACATTTTAGGAACTCTAATAATCCCAAACAATGCTATCGTTGTCAAAATTTTGGCCATGCCAGTGAGGTATGTAATTTAACCCCCAAATGTGTTAAATGTGCCGGCGACCACCTTAGCGGTGATTGCGCGCATAAGGGCAGGATTACCCCTACTTGTGCTAATTGCAAGGGGCAACATCCTGCCTCTTACCGGGGATGCCCTAAAAACCCTAAAAATGCAAATAAAATATCCCAGAGAACTATTGTCAATACTAACTTAAACCAGACTAAATCAAAACCCCAAAAAACTAATGACTTTACTGATCTTGTTAATGCTCTTAAATCATATAATTATACTAAAAAACCCGCCGCTACTGTTGAAAATACTAAAGCTAACCTTGATAAAAATGTCAATCAAGAGATTACGCAGGATACTCCCAGCACGGATTTTCCCCCTCTTAGTAATCCTTCTAACAATAGTAACAATAATCCTCTCCTTACCTCCCCTATTCAATCTGAACTGTCAAATTATTTTTGTGATATATTCTCTGCTATTACTGATGTTAAAGAAATGTTCCACTTAACTACTCTTCTTAAATGTATTACTAATATGACCAAAAGATTTAAAGAATGTAAAGATCCCTTTGGGAAAGTGTTTATTATTATTGAAGAACTTTCGTCTTTTGCAAAGGAGTTTAACCTAACTGACAATGAATAATTCTAACAATAGTTACTCTTCTCTACTTATCCTCACCTGGAATTGCAATGGGTTGCAATCCAGGATTAACGAACTCAGATCTTTTATTTCTACTAATCCTAACTTTGACATTCTTCTTATCCAGGAAACACACAGAATCACTCACAGCATCAACATTCCAGGCTACAAACACTATCACACATCGCGGGCCGACTCTGAAAGGCATGGCGGCACCGCGGTTTACATAAAACACTACATTCCGCACTACACAATACAGCACACACCCCTTCCTGGCGTTGATTACACAACCATAATAGTTAATCTACCTAATTACAATATTAATTTTACATCCTTATACGCCAGGCATGTCAGGCCTTACCCGGTCAATGACATTACACACATTGTTTCTCAACACAACCATGCTTTCATTGCAGGTGACTTTAATGCTCAAAGTAGACGGTGGAATTGCCGTACTACTTCCTGCAATGGAAGCGCTTTACACAATTTAATTAGCAACAATAATCTTAACTTACATGCACCCAACACACCCACACACATTCCTGGATATCACAGACATCACCCTTCAATAATTGACTTAGCTATCTCTAAAAACCTACCTTTTCCAATCTCCACTAATGTAATTAATGAACTAAGCTCAGACCATCTTCCTGTATCTTTTAAAATTGATCTAATTAATCCTCTCTCTCCTCCTCCGTCCTTTGCAATTGACTGGAAGAAATTTAATACTACTCTTGCTAATTCCAATATTGTGTGTCCTGATTTAACTTCTAATGATGATATTGATTCTGCTGTAAATAACCTTGATAAAACTATTAATAATGCTCTTAAATCCTCTACCTATCCTACTTTTAAAAATAATAACTCTTATTTCATGCCTAACTATATTCGTAATTACTGTAAACAACGCAATAACCTCCGGCGACTTTATCAGTCCACCCGGGACCCCACCCTTAAAACTTCCATTAATAGATTAAATAATAAAATTAAGTCCCTTATTCAAAAAGATAAAAATCAAAATTGGTCTAAATTTCTTGAAAGCCTTACTTGCGAGGATAATTCTCTTTGGCGTATTAAAAAGAAACTGAACAATAACTTTACCCCCATCCCCCCCTTAACTGTCAATAATATCACTGCTTATACTGATGAGGAGAAGACAGAATGTCTTGCCAACTCATATGAGACCCAGTTCTCACCTAATCCCTTCCTCGCAAGTCAAGCACATCTTAATCTTGTCAATGATACTGTCAATCAATACCTCTCCACCCCAACCACCCCTCTCCCTAGCATTCAACCCTTTGTAATAGATAATATCATTCAGAAACTTAAAAATAGAAAATCCCCGGGGTACGGTGGCATCTCTAACTATGCTCTCAAACATTTACCTATTAATTGCATCCATTATATAACTGATCTTACTAATGCTATCCTTAAAAACTGTTACTTTCCTAAACCCTGGAAAACCTCTATTATTGCTCCTATTCCTAAACCTTGTACTAACCTTAACGATCCTACTAACTATCGCCCTATTAGCCTACTCTCTTCTTTAAGTAAAGTAATAGAACGTGTCATTAGATTGTATCTCCACGATTTTACACATGCTAACAACATTTTAATGCCGGAGCAATTCGGCTTCAGAGCCAAGCACTCCACCCAACATCAACTTCTGCGCGTTGTGGAATTCTTAACGGAAAACTTCAACGCAAAGAAACCCACTGCCGCTGTCTTATTGGACATCGCCAAGGCATTCGATAAAGTCTGGCACGAGGGCCTCATATACAAATTAATTCGGCTTAATTTCCCGTCCGGACTTATACACTTGATATACTCATACCTTGGCGATCGTAACTTCTACGTCCGCATCAACAACACACTATCTACACTACACATTATACTATGTGGGATTATCCAAGGATCAATCCTTGGCCCCTTTCTTTTTAACTTATATTTCAATGACATTCCACGTACACTTCTCACATTCCTTGCACTTTACGCGGATGATACTGCAATTTGCGGCACTGCATGGAACACTCTTACACTTTACAGATACCTACAAGAACACATCAACCTTTTCATGGAATGGTGCAATCTTTGGCGCATTAAAATCAACGAATCTAAAACCAATGCTATTTACTTCTCTCGCTCTTTTCAATATCCCAATAGACTAACAATTAACAATACCACCCTTGAGTGGAAAAATGATGCTAAGTACCTTGGGGTTATCATTGACAAAAGACTTACTTTCAGAAAACATATGATCAATACCCGGGGTAAAGTCGCTGGTATTTCTAAATCCCTCTCCCCCCTTCTCCGCAGTCGTAATCTTTCTATTCACAATAAACTTCTCATCTATAATGCATGCATTCTTTCTGTATTAACCTACGCTTGTCCCATCTGGGGTTTCCTGTGTAAGACTTCTATGAACTCCCTGGCAAGTTGCCATAATAAACAGCTTAGAATAATACGTAATGGTTCTAGGTTCCTAAGCAATAAAACTATTCGTAAAGATCTAAATACCTCATCCCTCCAAAAAAGAATAAAGTACCTGTCAACTAACTTTTTCAATAATATCAACCTAATCCCCAATGAGATAATCTTCGAGCTCCCGGACTACGATGCTTGCAGTCCTAACAATAGAAAACGCCCCAGGTATTCAACCATTGTTGAAGAGTGAATCAGCTGAGATTCTTATTCATACCTCCACCTGTTATTTTTTCCTTTCTTTTTTTTTGCCCTTTTTAACAACTTTGTTAACTAGAATTATTCAAAAAAAAAAAAAATACATAAAAAATTTTGTTTAGCCATTAATGCTATCTTCTTTTAATGCTATACAAAAAAAAAAAAAAAAAAAAAAAAATATACCTAGTATAGCTCTTGCTATACTGTAAGAGTAAACAAAAAAAAAAAAAAAATGTATGGCAATGAATTGGGCCTTTGTTTTTGGGTAACCTTTGCTTTTCCTCCTTTCGTCTTGCATGCGAACTGTTGTTTTTTGAACATTGAACTATTATATTTAGACTTTTAAATTTAATTTTAATAATATTTAATTTTAATAATATTTTATTATTTAACTTTAATTGTTACTATTATCTAATTTTTATATCTCCACTTCTCTTTATTTTTAAATTTGTTAGTCTTACTTTTTTAATTATTTTTAAATTCACTTTTTTAAATTCCTCTGCCAGCGAGCGTAGCTCACAGGAGTCTCCGAACGGTAGTGCCGGCCAGGTGCCCGGATCACATATGCCGATAATACGGGGAACCAGTGCGGCTGCGTTAGCTATGCCCTTTAAGCTTGCAATAACCATTTAACTTAGATTAATATTAAGTTTTAATTTTTATTTTTTGCTTTTTTATCCTTTTTATTTTTTCATATGTAGACTTGTTCTACAGCTATACAATATTCAGGCTTATTTTAAGATGTGCTCTACAATTACTCCTAGCCAGGGCGTGGAGTTGCTCCGCAACTGGGAAGCCCCTGAAGATGCCTAATCATGTTCATGTTCTTCCTCTCATTTCCGTCTCCAACTCTCCAGCGTGCAGACATCCGTTCCGGGAGCTGCCGACATTTCGAGCCTTCACATCTCTTATTCTAACTTGAATCCTCGTCTAGCCTGCCTCGTCATTTAGTGAATATGACAGTTAAAATTCGGAAACAATCGAGATCGACAAGAGCGGGTACACTCTTTCCAGTCGGTCGCATTCACAGGCTTTTGACAAATAGTCGTTTCTCACGTAGAAGGGCATTATGTGTATCCCCTCTTGCTTCCATATTTCTCGCTGCTGTCCTCGAATTTTTAACTTCAAACTTTATCACAGCATACTTTATGTTTCCGAATAAAAGATTAACGGTTAATTTGACGAGACGCCTGTTAGGTTTAAGATATGCTTCGGATTTAGAACCGCATGCATAAAATGCTGGAGTTCTCTGTATGACTAAAGGCCCTTTTCAGGGCCATACAATTGTTTTTTTTTCATATTAGAGCTTTATAATATAAAGTTGTTTATCATCAATCAGTAATGTGGGAGACTGTGCATACTTTTAAATTTGAAACGTATTTTCGGTGGATGAAATACTGTGGAGTGGGATATGCTGGCAAAAAATACTGAATTTCAGCAGTTACAAAAAAAGGCCCTTCTCAGGGCCATACAAATATATCTTTTTTTTTCTTTTCAAAATTGAGACCCATATTATGAAGGTTCTCTATAAGATACTTAACAACGACAGAGACTGAATCATATTATAGTTCGATTTTTTGATTGTCAATACTTGCACCGAAATACATATATATTAAAAGGTCTAAATATGCGCTAAAAATACAAACCTCCAAGTCAACAAAATAGCATAAAGGCATAACTTGCTGTATTTAAAGAAAGGCCATTTTTTGAACCTTACTAATATATATATATAGATATATTCACAGTTTATTATTTTTTTTTTTCAAAAGTGAGGTCTATGTTTTTGAACGACTTGAAGAACATTTAGTAATAACAAAAAATGTGTATCTTTTTAAGTTTTGCCTTTTACTTTGAAAATGAATACGATTTTTGAAGATCTAAAGACATTTAATTAACAGAAATATCCACAGCAACAAAATAACTAGGGTGCTTATTCCAGGATGATTTATTGTATTTTTGCAGTGTTTCTTTTATACACATTTTCAAATATTATAAAAAATTTTGTAAATAACATTTCTAAGCAGAGGTATGAGTATAAAACCACTTCATTATTATTTCCAAAGACCAAAATTTTGGTTTAAAAAAATCTCTTTATTAGATGCATGAAATATAGCTTTTTCGTAATTACAAATAAAATTGTTTCCAAATTCTGATGTCTAACATAAACTTCAACACTTAAAGAATGGAAGTGCCCATTTAAAGATTTCTACAAAAAATACATTCATATATTGAAATGTAGACGAAATGACACATGCTTAGTTAAATATTTTATACATCTTAATGTTTGCAATGTTTTTAATGTGTGGTACCTGAAAAGAGCCTTGTTTTTCGCTTTGCCGCCCTTAGCTGTTTACTTCGATCTTGTTGATCTTGAATTCCATATTTTTAGACTTAAACTAATTTCCTTCTTCTGCGGGCTTGCCCCGCCCTCCTTTCTTCGGATTGGCTGCTCCGGCAGACACCCCGCATAAATACCCTTTCCTCAACTTCTTCCTCTCATTTAGTCCTGAGGATACGATAGTCGAAATGAGAGCGCGTAAAAACTTATATAGTAATTACGTTGATGTTGCTAATTATTATAATGAAATTTTCGACGGTAATCTCTTAACTGAAAACTGTCCTGCTAATTCTAATCTTAACTCTAGTTCTACAAATTCTAATAGTGATAAACTTAATCCTAAACCTAATTCCATTAAAGATAATGTTACTAATCCTAATTTCTCTAAATCTCTAGACGCTGATGAGGGCTTTATCCCCGTTATTAGGAATAAGCGTAGGAAAAAATTGCTTAGTAATGCTGCTGAGATTAATAATATATCTAGACCTAACAGTCCTTCAAATAGTTTAAATACTGATAATAGCAGTGTCATCGACATGGATTCGTCTTCTAACTGTAGTGAAATAACTATTAATGATCAAATAACCGCTAAAGAAATTATTCTAAAAGAAACTAAACTAAAAAAACCTAAACCTATTATGATAGATAATCGTAATATCAATAGCCTCCAACTCATTGAGCAACTTAGCTCAAATCTCAAACTTAACTTCTTGGCCAAATTGGCCGGTAATTATTTAAAAATTATTCCCGATAGTATTGAAGATAAATTGGCTCTCCATGAGCACCTAAAAAGTATTAATGTCCCGCATTATCTAGTCTCTGATACAGTTGCTATAATCAAAGTCGTCATTAGAGGTCTTCCGAAAAATAACGTCTATATGGACGACATCCAAACTGAACTCGAAAATAAGGGCTTTTCAGCCACTAAAATAACTCAAATGAAAAGTAGACGCGATGGTAAAATTCTTCCTCTTTACTTGGTTGAGCTCCCCAAAAAAAGCAATACTTTTGATATCCTTAATATTCATAATCTATTCCATCTAAGGATTAATATTGAAAAATTTAGACCTGCTAGGAAAGCTGTGCAATGCTTTCGTTGCCAGCAATTCAATCATGTAAGCTCGCAATGTTTCAATAATCCCAAATGCGTTGGTTGCAGTGGCGACCACCTTTCCAGTGATTGCAAAATTAAACTTATAAAAGACGGTCCTAAACCACCCCCTAAATGTTCCAATTGTAATCTTGATCATCCTTCTAATTACAAAGGTTGCTCTAAATATCCCCTAAAACCCCAATTTCGAAAAACCTATGCCCAAATAACTGCTAATCCGGAAAATAAACCCCAACCTAAAATTAATCAAACTTCTGCTACTAATCCTAAAATTAATTCTAAACCTAGTCCTCCAACTCAGCAGCTTTACGAGCTCCAAGAATTAACTAATAATGTTTCTTCGATTTTTGAAATTTTACAAGCCATAAAATCCGAACTTCAAGTCAAATCTTTTGACGAAATTCCCCAAAAACTCAACAGCGTCTACGAGAAAATTAAATTACAAAAAGATCCAATCTCAAAACTTATAACTTTTAGTGAGCTGTTAGTCAATAACTGTAAATAATTTGTTAATATATTTTATCTTTTTAATTGCTATTGTAATTTATTTTATATCATTGAAAATTATGGGGGAAAAAAAAAAAAATGAAAAGATGTCAACGAAATGACACACCTTAGTTAATTTCTGTAGTGTATTAATCTTTAACTCTTAATTTTTCATAGTGTTTAATATTTTAAGTTAGTAATTTTTAAAATGTGTGGTCCCTGATTAGTGCCTTTGTTTTGAATTGTGCCTTTTTTTGCTTCGCTTTGCCGCCATAGCTTTTACCCCGTTCTTGTTGAACTTGTACTACTTAATTCTAGACTTTTTCTCTATTTCCTCTATCGCGGGCTTGCCCCGCCCTACTTCTCACGGATTGGCTGCTCCGGCAGCCACCCCGCGTAAATACTCTTTCCTCGACCTCTTCCTCTCATTTCCGTCTGCAGCTCAACGGTGTGCAGATCGCGCTCCGGTAGCTGTCGACATTCCTTAGTCTTCTATCGTATGTAGTGCTTGCACTACGGCTAGACTTTCTTCCTGCAGAATTTTTCTGCACCTACTCTCTTTTTGAAGGCGTATCTCATGATGTGCTCTACAGTCACTCCTAGCCCGGACGTGGAGTTGTTTGACAACTAGGAAGTCCCTTCATGCCTCATCAAGTTCAAGTTCAAGTTCTTCCTCTCATTTCCGTCTCCAACTCTCCAGCGTGCAGACATTCGTTCCGAGAGCTGCCGACATTTCGAGCCTTCACATCTCTTATTCTAACTTGAATCCTCGTCTAGCCTGCCTCGTCATTTAGTGAATATGACAGTTAAAATTCGGAAACAATCGAGATCGACAAGAGCGGGTACACTCTTTCCAGTCGGTCGCATTCACAGGCTTTTGACAAATAGTCGTTTCTCACGTAGAAGGGCATTATGTGTATCCCCTCTTGCTTCCATATTTCTCGCTGCTGTCCTCGAATTTTTAACTTCAAACTTTATCACAGCATACTTTATGTTTCCGAATAAAAGATTAACGGTTAATTTGACGAGACGCCTGTTAGGATTAAGATATGCTTCGGATTTAGAACCGCATGCATAAAATGCTGGATTTCTCTGTATAACTAAAGGCCATTTTCAGGGCCATACAATTGTTTTTTTTTTCATATTAGAGCTTTATAATATAAAGTTGTTTATCATCAATCAGTAATGTGGGAGACTGTGCATACTTTTAAATTTGAAACGTATTTTCGGTGGATGAAATACTGTGGAGTGGGATATGCTGGCAAAAAATACTGAATTTCAGCAGTTACGAAAAAAGGCCCTTCTCAGGGCCATACAAATATATCTTTTTTTTTCTTTTCAAAATTGAGACCCATATTATGAAGGTTCTCTATAAGATACTTAACAACGACAGAGACTGAATCATATTATAGTTCGATTTTTTGATTGTCAATACTTGCACCGAAATACATATATATTAAAAGGTCTAAATATGCGCTAAAAATACAAACCTCCAAGTCAACAAAATAGCATAAAGGCATAACTTGCTGTATTTAAAGAAAGGCCATTTTTTGAACCTTACTAATATATATATAGATAGATATATTCACAGTTTATTTTTTTTTTTTTTTCAAAAGTGAATTCTATGTTTTTGAACGACTTGAAGAACATTTAGTAATAACAAAAAATGTGTATCTTTTTAAGTTTTGCCTTTTACTTTGAAAATAAATACGATTTTTGAAGATCTAAAGACATTTAATTAACAGAAATATCCACAGCAACAAAATAACTAGGGTGCTTATTCCAGGATGATTTATTGTATTTTTGCAGTGTTTCTTTTATACACATTTTCAAATATTATAAAAAATTTTGTAAATAACATTTCTAAGCAGAGGTATGTGTATAAAACCACTTCATTATTATTTCCAAAGACCAAAATTTTGGTTTAAAAAAATCTGTTTATTAGATGCATGAAATATAGCTTTTTCGTAATTACAAATAAAATTGTTTCCAAATTCTGATGTCTAACATAAACTTCAACACTTAAAGAATGGAAGTGCCCATTTAAAGATTTCTACAAAAAATACATTCATATATTGAAATGTAGACGAAATGACACATGCTTAGTTAAATATTTTATACATCTTAATGTTTTTAATGTGTGGTACCTGAAAAGAGCCTTGTTTTTCGCTTTGCCGCCCTTAGCTGTTTACTTCGATCTTGTTGATCTTGAATTCCATATTTTTAGACTTAAACTAATTTCCTTCTTCTGCGGGCTTGCCCCGCCCTCCTTTCTTCGGATTGGCTGCTCCGGCAGACACCCCGCATAAATACCCTTTCCTCAACTTCTTCCTCTCATTTCCGTCTCCAACTCTCCAGCGTGCAGACATTCGTTCCGGGAGCTGCCGACATTTCGAGCCTTCACATCTCTTATTCTAACTTGAATCCTCGTCTAGCCTGCCTCGTCATTTAGTGAATATGACAGTTAAAATTCGGAAACAATCGAGATCGACAAGAGCGGGTACACTCTTTCCAGTCGGTCGCATTCACAGGCTTTTGACAAATAGTCGTTTCTCACGTAGAAGGGCATTATGTGTATCCCCTCTTGCTTCCATATTTCTCGCTGCTGTCCTCGAATTTTTAACTTCAAACTTTATCACAGCATACTTTATGTTTCCGAATAAAATATTAACGGTTAATTTGACGAGACGCCTGTTAAGTTTAAGATATGCTTCGGATTTAGAACCGCATGCATAAAATGCTGGATTTCTCTGTATGACTAAAGGCCCTTTTCAGGGCCATACAATTGTTTTTTTTTCATATAAGAGCTTTATAATATAAAGTTGTTTATCATCAATCAGTAATGTGGGAGACTGTGCATACTTTTAAATTTGAAACGTATTTTCGGTGGATGAAATACTGTGGAGTGGGATATGCTGGCAAAAAATACTGAATTTCAGCAGTTACAAAAAAAGGCCCTTCTCAGGGCCATACAAATATATCTTTTTTTTTCTTTTCAAAATTGAGACCCATATTATGAAGGTTCTCTATAAGATACTTAACAACGACAGAGACTGAATCATATTATAGTTCGATTTTTTGATTGTCAATACTTGCACCGAAATACATATATATTAAAAGGTCTAAATATGCGCTAAAAATACAAACCTCCAAGTCAACAATATAGCATAAAGGCATAACTTGCTGTATTTAAAGAAAGGCCATTTTTTGAACCTTACTAATATATATATATATAGATATATTCACAGTTTATTTATTTATTTTTTTTTTCAAAAGTGAATTCTATGTTTTTGAACGACTTGAAGAACATTTAGTAATAACAAAAAATGTGTATCTTTTTAAGTTTTGCCTTTTACTTTGAAAACAAATACGATTTTTGAAGATCTAAAGACATTTAATTAACAGAAATATCCACAGCAACAAAATAACTAGGGTGCTTATTCCAGGATGATTTATTGTATTTTTTCAGTGTTTCTTTTATACACATTTTCAAATATCATAAAAAATTTTGTAAATAACATTTCTAAGCAGAGGTATGTGTATAAAACCACTTCATTATTATTTCCAAAGACCAAAATTTTGGTTTAAAAAAATCTGTTTATTAGATGCATGAAATATAGCTTTTTCGTAATTACAAATAAAATTGTTTCCAAATTTTGATGTCTAACATAAACTTCAACACTTAAAGAATGGAAGTGCCCATTTAAAGATTTCTACAAAAAATACATTCATATATTGAGATGTAGACGAAATGACACATGCTTAGTTAAATATTTTATACATCTTAATGTTTGCAATGTTTTTAATGTGTGGTACCTGAAAAGAGCCTTTTTTTTCGCTTTGCCGCCCTTAGCTGTTTACTTCGATCTTGTTGATCTTGAATTCCATATTTTTAGACTTAAACTAATTTTCTTCTTCTGCGGGCTTGCCCCGCCCTCCTTTCTTCGGATTGGCTGCTCCGGCAGACACCCCGCATAAATACCCTTTCCTCAACTTCTTCCTCTCATTTCCGTCTCCAACTCTCCAGCGTGCAGACATTCGTTCCGGGAGCTGCCGACATTTCGAGCCTTCACATCTCTTATTCTAACTTGAATCCTCGTCTAGCCTGCCTCGTCATTTAGTGAATATGACAGTTAAAATTCGGAAACAATCGAGATCGACAAGAGCGGGTACACTCTTTCCAGTCGGTCGCATTCACAGGCTTTTGACAAATAGTCGTTTCTCACGTAGAAGGGCATTATGTGTATCCCCTCTTGCTTCCATATTTCTCGCTGCTGTCCTCGAATTTTTAACTTCAAACTTTATCACAGCATACTTTATGTTTCCGAATAAAAGATTAACGGTTAATTTGACGAGACGCCTGTTAGGTTTAAGATATGCTTCGGATTTAGAACCGCATGCATAAAATGCTGGATTTCTCTGTATAACTAAAGGCCCTTTTCAGGGCCATACAATTGTATTTTTTTTCATATTAGAGCTTTATAATATAAAGTTGTTTATCATCAATCAGTAATGTGGGAGACTGTGCATACTTTTAAATTTGAAACGTATTTTCGGTGGATGAAATACTGTGGAGTGGGATATGCTGGCAAAAAATACTGAATTTCAGCAGTTACAAAAAAAGGCCCTTCTCAGGGCCATACAAATATATCTTTTTTTTTCTTTTCAAAATTGAGACCCATATTATGAAGGTTCTCTATAAGATACTTAACAACGACAGAGACTGAATCATATTATAGTTCGATTTTTTGATTGTCAATACTTGCACCGAAATACATATATATTAAAATGTCTAAATATGCGCTAAAAATACAAACCTCCAAGTCAACAAAATAGCATAAAGGCATAACTTGCTGTATTTAAAGAAAGGCCATTTTTTGAACCTTACTAATATATATATATAGATATATTCACAGTTTATTTTTTTTTTTTTTTTTCAAAAGTGAGGTCTATGTTTTTGAACGACTTGAAGAACATTTAGTAATAACAAAAAATGTGTATCTTTTTAAGTTTTGCCTTTTACTTTGCAAATAAATACGATTTTTGAAGATCTAAAGACATTTAATTAACAGAAATATCCACAGCAACAAAATAACTAGGGTGCTTATTCCAGGATGATTTATTGTATTTTTGCAGTGTTTCTTTTATACACATTTTCAAATATTATAAAAAATTTTGTAAATAACATTTCTAAGCAGAGGTATGTGTATAAAACCACTTCATTATTATTTCCAAAGACCAAAATTTTGGTTTAAAAAAATCTGTTTATTAGATGCATGAAATATAGCTTTTTCGTAATTACAAATAAAATTGTTTCCAAATTCTGATGTCTAACATAAACTTCAACACTTAAAGAATGGAAGTGCCCATTTAAAGATTTGTACAAAAAATACATTCATATATTGAGATGTAGACGAAATGACACATGCTTAGTTAAATATTTTATATATCTTAATGTTTGCAATGTTTTTAATGTGTGGTACCTGAAAAGAGCCTTTTTTTTCGCTTTGCCGCCCTTAACTGTTTACTTCGATCTTGTTGATCTTGAATTCCATATTTTTAGACTTAAACTAATTTTGTTTTTCTGCGGGCTTGCCCCGCCCTCCTTTCTTCGGATTGGCTGCTCCGGCAGACACCCCGCATAAATACCCTTTCCTCAACTTCTTCCTCTCATTTCCGTCTCCAACTCTCCAGCGTGCAGACATTCGTTCCGGGAGCTGCCGACATTTCGAGCCTTCCCATCTCTTATTATAACTTGAATCCTCGTCTAGCCTGCCTCGTCATTTAGTGACTATGACAGTTAAAATTCGGAAACAATCGAGATCGACCAGAGCGGGTACACTCTTTCCAGTCGTTCGCATTCACAGGCTTTTGACAAATAGTCGTTTCTCACGTAGAAGGGCATTATGTGTATCCTCTCTTGCTGCCATATATCTCGCTGCTGTCCTCGAATTTTTAACTTCAAACTTTATCACAGCATACTTTATGTTTCCGAATAAAGATTAACGGTTAATTTGACGAGACGCCTGTTAGGTTTAAGATATGCTTCGAATTTAGAACCGCATGCATAAAATGCTGGATTTCTCTGTATAACTAAAGGCCCTTTTCAGGGCCATACAATTGTTTTTTTTTTTCATATTAGAGCTTTATAATATAAAGTTGTTTATCATCAATCAGTAATGTGGGAGACTGTGCATACTTTTAAATTTATACAAATTGAAAAGTACAAATTGATGTATATTATACAAATATTTTTTTTCTCAAAATTTAGCTCTTTTATATAAAGTACTTAAACTTCAATTAATAATGTGGGACACTGTGAATACTTTAAAAAAAATTTTACTTTTAAAAAATTCTTTCTCACTTAAATATTGTTGACCTTTTCAGTATTTTAACATAATAATAACTTTGCCAGTCTTTTTTTTTAGATTGCTTTTCTTGTTTTAACCACAAATAAGCAATTGTTAATCATAGTCAAATAGAGTGAATTCAGTAAAATCATATTACTACAGGAAAAGTACCGCAACATACGTTGTCAGTGAATACGAATGGATGAATTTCATTGGCTTGTGAAATTACTGTTTCTTGAGAATTCCTTATATAAGGAGAGTTCCAATTGTCAGACATTCATTCTGCATTTTTATTTAGTGAATATGGCAGTTAAAATTCGGAAACAGTCCAGATCGACAAGGGCGGGTACACTCCTTCCAGTCGGTCGCATTCACAGGCTTTTGACAAATAGTCGTTTCTCACGTAGAAGGGCATTATGTGTATCCCCTCTTGCTGCCATATATCTCGCTGCTGTCCTCGAATTTTTAACTTCAAACTTTATCACAGCATACTTTATGTTTCCGAATAAAAGATTAACGGTTATTTTGACGAGACGCCTGTTAGGTTTAAGATATGCTGCGGATTTATAGCCGCATGCATAAAATGCTGCATTTCTCTGTATAACTAAAGGCCCTTTTCAGGGCCTTACAATTTTTTTTTCATATAATAGATTTATAATATAAAGTTGTTTATCATCAATCAGTAATGTGGGAGACAGGAAAAGTAACCCAACAGCAAAAGTACCGCAACATACGTTGTCAGTGAATACGAATGGATGAATTTCATTGGCTTGTGAAATTACTGTTTCTTGAGAATTCCTTTTACAGTCGACTGCACAATGTTTCGAGCACCGGACCCTCGGCGATTCAGAACCAGATGGGTCCGCCTCAAAGAGTGGAGTGGCCCTGTTGAGAAACGAAAACCTTGCGAGAGGGGGGTGGTCGAGAGTCTCGACTCTGTGTTTAAAAAGACGTCTGCCTGACATGGGGTTTGGTAAAAAGGCGTGCTGTCAACAGACGCCTGGGTCCCAAGGTGTTTTTTCAAAAGGCGTGCTGTCAACAGACGCCTGGGTTGGAGGCTCCCAAGGTATTTTTTAAAAAGGCGTAGAAGCACTCTGTATATAAAGACGCCTGCGTTGGAGGCTCCCAATGTGTTTGTCAAAAAAGACGCCTGCGTTGGAGGCTCCCAATGTGTTTGTTAAAAAAGACACTTGCGTTGGAGGCTCCCAATGTGTTTGTTAAAAAAGACGCCTGCGTTGGAGGCTCCCAAGGTGTTTGTTAAAAAAGACGCCTGGCTCCCACGCTAGACGATGGGTCCGGGTTAGGGTCCCTCGGGAGACATAGTCGTCGCACCGATTTTTTTCTGTGCGATCCGAGTCGCACGCTCCACGTCTCGCAGATGTCGGGCCAAAGAAGGGTGGGGCCCAAACGAAAAAAACCCGCACCCTGTTGGTCGCACCGTGGCAGGCCTCCGTGTCACGAGAGCGTGGAGGCTCTTTGTAGAAAGAGTGTGACTTTGTTGGAAACGAAAAACGTGGCGCCCATAAAACAGTCGGAATAAGATTCCATCCAACCCGGGAGAACGAAAAAAAAAAATTTTTTTTATTTTTTATTTAGATGAGTCATTGAATCAAATGACTCATAATTTTTTTTTCAATGACTCATAAAAAAAAAAAAGTTGACTTATTCATGGAATCTTATTTCT
>CAXHSM010001510.1:227343-362343 GCA_964019185.1 Maratus speculifer
GATTCCCAACGATACTAACCGATATTGTAAGTGTCTTTTAAAAAGTTGACAATCAAACAGTGACAAGTAAATCGAATACATCAGAACTCAACAAAGTGCTTCCATTAGCAATGCATTGCAATGAGCCATCATATGTCAGTATACATAATTATGTATTACGGTATAAATAACTAAAAAGAAGGAAATAAATTTAACTTTTTCAAAAAAAAAAAAAAAAAAAAAAAGACGTGTGGCACTCGGGGACTGCCGCGGTAAAGCTATTGCATAGCATTTTTTATCAACTTATGCAATCATAATTATTTATTTACTTTTTATTTATGCAGTTTTTTTGTCTTTGATATTAATTCAAGTTATACTTTTTGAGCGTGATCACCGATAACAAAACATTTTTTTCTTCTTTTATTGAATAAATGAGAAATTAATACCGTTTAAAATATTTTTATTATCTTAAAACACATGTAGGTTAATCAGGAATTTTTATAATTGAAAATATACGTTTATGGTAGCTGAAATAAAAAACATAAGTTTGAGACTTGATATTCTCAAGATATCTGAAAAATACCGCTTTAATGTCTGCCGAAGTCTACCGAAGGATACCGTGCCGAAGTCTGTCAAACTCAAGCGACGTTAGCCGGAGTGTTAGGTTTTTCTCGTTACGGAATTTCTAGATTCTTTCGCCGCGCTCAAAACCCGCGATAAAAGATATGCCAAACAAAATTTACCAAACAAAATTTGGCCGCGCTGCGAAAATTAGATCGCGAGTTACAAGCATTATAAATTTTCCGATCCTCACCGTGGGGGTCTCCTGTCACTAAAAATTAACATTGTCTTATTAAAATTACCAAACGAAATTTGGCCGCTCTACGAAAATTAGATCACGAATTATAAGCATTTTAAATTTTGCGACCCTCACCGTGGGGAGGGGGGGGTCTCCTGTCACCAAAAGTAACACTGTCTCCTAATAAATTATCAAACAAAATTTGGCCGCGCTACGAAAATTAGATCGCGAGTTATAAGCGTTTTAAATTTTTCGACCCTCACCATGGGAGATCTCCTGTCACTAAAATTAACATTGTCTCACTATAAATTACCAAAAAAAATTTGGCCGCGATACGAAAATTAGATCGCGAGTTATAAGCATTTTAAACTTTTCGACCCTCACGGTGGGAGGTCTCCTGTCACCAAAAGTAACACTGTCTCATAATAAATTTCCAAGCAAAATTTGGCCGGGCTACGAAAATTAGATCACGAGTTATAAGCATTTTAACTTTTTCGACCCTCAACGTGGGGGGGGGGGTCTCCTGTCACAAAAATTTAACACTGTTTCATAAAAAATCATTAAACAAAATTTGGCCGCGCTACGAAAATTGATCGCGAGTTATAAGCATTTTAAATTTTTCGACCCTCACCGTGGGGGGTCTCCTGTCACCAAAACTAACACTGTCTCATAATAAATTGCCAAACAAAATTTAGCCGCGCTACGAAAATTAGATCATGAGTCATAAGCATTTTAACTTTTTCGACCCTCACCGTGGGAGGTCTCCTGTCGCCAAAATTTAACACTGTTTCATAAAAAAATAATTAAACACAATTTGGCCGCGCTACGAAAATTAGATCGCGAGTTATAAGCGTTTTAAATTTTTCGACCCTCACCATGGGAGATCTCCTGTCACTAAAATTAACATTGTCTCACTATAAATTACCAAAAAAAATTTGGCCGCGATACGAAAATTAGATCGCGAGTTATAAGCATTTTAAATTTTTCGACCCTCACGGTGGGAGGTCTCCTGTCACCAAAAGTAACACTGTCTCATAATAAATTGCCAAGCAAAATTTGGCCGGGCTACGAAAATTAGATCACGAGTTATAAGCATTTTAACTTTTTCGACCCTCAACGTGGGGGGGGGGGTCTCCTGTCACCAAAATTTAACACTGTTTCATAAAAAATCATTAAACAAAATTTGGCCGCGCTACGAAAATTGATCGCGAGTTATAAGCATTTTAACTTTTTCGACCCTCACCGTGGGAGGTCTCCTGTCGCCAAAATTTAACACTGTTTCATAAAAAAATAATTAAACACAATTTGGCCGCGCTACGAAAATTGATCGCGAGTTATAAGCATTTTAAATTTTTCGACCCTCACCGTGGGGGGTCTCCTGTCACCAAAAATTAACAATCTCTCATAATAAATTACCGAACAAAATTTGGCCGCGATACGAAAATTAGATTGCGAGCATTTTAAATATTTCGACCCTCACCGTGTGGGGGTTCCTGTCACCAAAAATTAAAACTGTCTCATAATAAATTACCAAACAAAATATGGCCGCGCTACGAAAATTAGATCGCGAGTTATAAGCATTTTAAATTTTTCGATCCCCAAGGTGGGAGGTCACCTGTCACCAAAAGTAACAGTGTCTCTTAATAAATTACCAAACTAAATTTGGCCGCGCTTTGATCTCGAGTTATAAGCATTTAAAATTTTTCGACCCTCACCGTGGGAGGTCTCCTGTCACCAAAAATTAACACTCTCATATAATAAATTACCAAACAAAATTTGGCCGCGATACGAAAATTAGATTGCGAGTTATAAGCATTTTAAATTTTTCGACTCTCACCCGGGGCGGGGGGGGGGTCTCCTGTCACCAAAAGTAACACTGTCTCATAATAAATTGCCAAGCAAAATTTGGCCGCGCTACGAATATTAGATCACGAGTTATAAGCATTTTAAAATTTTCAACCCTCACCATGGGGGATCTACTGTCACCATAAATTAACACTGTCTCATAATAAATTACCAAAGAAAATTTGGCAGTGCTACGAAAGTTAGATCACGAGTTATAAGCATTTTAAATTTTTCGATCCTCACCGTTGGGAGTCTCCTGTCACCAAAAATTAACAATCTCTCATAATAAATTACCGAACAAAATTTGGCCGCGATACGAAAATTAGATTGCGAGCATTTTAAATATTTCGACCCTCACCGTGTGGGGGTTCCTGTCACCAAAAATTAAAACTGTCTCATAATAAATTACCAAACAAAATATGGCCGCGCTACGAAAATTAGATCGCGAGTTATAAGCATTTTAAATTTTTTGATCCCCAAGGTGGGAGGTCACCTGTCACCAAAAGTAACAGTGTCTCTTAATAAATTACCAAACAAAATTTGGCCGCGCTTTGATCTCGAGTTATAAGCATTTAAAATTTTTCGACCCTCACCGTGGGAGGTCTCCTGTCACCAAAAATTAACACTCTCATATAATAAATTACCAAACAAAATTTGGCCGCGATACGAAAATTAGATCGCGAGTTATAAGCATTTTAAATTTTTCGACCCTCACCGAGGGGAGTGTCCTGTCACCGACAGTAACACTGTCTCATAATAAATTACCAAACAAAATTTGGCCACGCTACGAAAATTGATCGCGAGTTATAAGCATTTTAAATTTTCGACCCTCACCGTGGGGGGTCTCCTGTCACCAAAAATTAACAATCTCTCATAATAAATTACCGAACAAAATTTGGCCGCGATACGAAAATTAGTTTGCGAGCATTTTAAATATTTCGACCCTCACCGTGTGGGGGTTCCTGTCACCAAAAATTAAAACTGTCTCATAATAAATTACCAAACAAAATATGGCCGCGCTACGAAATTAGATCGCGAGTTATAAGCATTTTAAATTTTTCGATCCCCAAGGTGGAAGGTCACCTGTCACCAAAAGTAACAGTGTCTCTTAATAAATTACCAAACAAAATTTGGCCGCGCTTTGATCTCGAGTTATAAGCATTTAATTTTTTCGACCCTCACCGTGGGAGGTCTCCTGTCACCAAAAATTAACACTCTCATATAATAAATTACCAAACAAAATTTGGCCGCGATACGAAAATTAGATTGCGAGTTATAAGCATTTTAAATTTTTCGACCCTCACCCGGGGGGGGGGTCTCCTGTCACCAAAAGTAACACTGTCTCAAAATAAATTGCCAAGCAAAATTTGGCCGCACTACGAAAATTAGATCACGAGTTATAAGCATTTTAACTTTTTCGACCCTCACCGTGGGGGGGGGTCTCCTGTCGCCAAAATTTAACACTGTTTCATAAAAAATCATTAAACAAAATTTGGCCGCGCTACGAAAATTGATCGCGAGTCATAAGCATTTTAACTTTTTCGACCCTCACCGTGGGAGGTCTCCTGTCGCCAAAATTTAACACTGTTTCATAAAAAAATCATTAAACCAAATTTGGCCGCGCTACGAAAATTGATCGCGAGTTATAAGCATTTTAAATTTTTCGACCCTCACCGTGGGGGTCTCCTGGCACGAAAAATTAACACTCTCTCATAATAAATTACCAAAAAAAATTGGCCGCGATACGAAAATTAGATCGCGAGTTATAAGCATTTTAAATTTTTCGACCCTCACCGAGGGGAGTGTCCTGTCACCGACAGTAACACTGTCTCATAACAAATTACCAAACAAAATTTGGCGACGCTACGAAAACTGATCGCGAGTTATAAGCATTTTAAATTTTTCGACCCTCACCGTAGGGGGTCTCCTGTCACCAAAAATTAACAATCTCTCATAATAAATTACCGAACAAATTTGGCCGCGATACGAAAATTAGATTGCGAGCATTTTAAATATTTCGACCCACAGCGTGGGGGGGGGGGGGGTTCCTGTCTCCAAAAATTAAAACTGTCTCATAGTAAATTACCAAACAAAATATGGCCGCGCTACGAAAATTAGATCGCGAGTTATAAGCATTTTAAATTTTTCGATCCCCAAGGTGGGGGATCACCTGTCACCAAAAGTAACAGTGTCTCTTAATAAATTACCAAACAAAATTTGGCCACGCTTTGATCTCGAGTTATAAGCATTTTAAATTTTTCGGCCCTCACCGTGGGAGGTCTCCTGTCACCAAAAATTAACACTCTCATATAATAAATTACCAAACAAAATTTGGCCGCGATACAAAAATTAGATTTCGAATTATAAGCATTTCAAATTTTTCGACCCTCACCGGGGGGGGGGGGGTCTCCTGTCACCAAAAATTAAAACTGTCTCATAATAAATTACCAAACAAAATATGGCCGCGCTAGGAAAATTAGATCGCGAGTTTTAAGCATTTTAAATTTTTCGACCCTTACCGTGGGGGGTCTCTTGTCACCAAAAATTAACACTCTCTTATAATAAATTACCAAACAAAATTTGGCCGCGCTACGAAATTTAGATCGCGAGTTATAAGCATTTGAAATTTTTCGATCCTCACCGTTGGGCGGGTCTCCAATCACCAAAAGCTACATTATCCTACCTTATTTTATCTTAATACCATTTTTTTCTATACACATTCTATCAGGAATTTTCATCATTGAAACTATAGATTTATGGTAACTGAAATAAGAAACATAAGTTTGAGATTTGATATTCTCTAAATATCTGAAAAATACCGCGTCAATGTCTACCGAAGTCTACCGAACGATACCATGCCGAAGTCTGCCGAGCTGAAACGACGTTACCCGAGTGTTAGGTTTTTTCGTTACCGATGTCTTAGGATTTTTCGCGTTACGGAATTTTTGGATTCGGTCGCCGCGCTCAAAGCCCGTGATAAAAGCTATGCAATAGCTTAAAAATATAACCGACTTCAAAAAACGCGCTAAAAAGAATTAAATAATTCTTCAAAATTCTCTAATGATAAATCGTTATCCAATAACCACACATCGGATATCATGTACTGGCATAAAAACGGTTAAATTTAATATATAGAATTTAATATCCACCAAAAATAGGTTTTCTAGAGAATATTTTTTACAAGAGATTAATTTACACATTTTTGATTTAATTTATTAATATATACATATAAAAAGTAATAAATTACTTTTTGAAGTTGGTGCCAAACTTTCTTAAGTATAGTAAGAATTGTGGATATATTATGCCAAGTACCATAAATAAAATGGGGATAATCATTATCGATTGTGATTGTTTGGCACCAACTTCAAAAAGTAATTTATTACTTTTTATATGTATATATTAATAAATTAAATCAAAAATGTGTAAATTAATCTCTTGTAAAAAATATTCTCTAGAAAACCTATGTTTGGTGGATATTAAATTCTATATATTAAATTTAACCGTTTTTATGCCAGTACATGATATCCGATGTGTGGTTATTGGATAACGATTTATCATTAGAGAATTTTGAAGAATTATTTAATTCTTTTTAGCGCGTTTTTTGAAGTCGGTTATATTTTTTTTGAAAAAGTTAAATTTATAATTGTATTTTAATTTTAATTGTTTTTTTTTAAATGTTGTGAATTGCAATCAGGAAATTTTGTTCTTCAAATAGAGTATGATCTCTGTTAACACGTATAAAAATGGATTGCATGAAGACTTATATTTACAAGTAATAGAAAATAAAAATAATTTTTTGGATAGATTTTATTTCTTTTTATATTTATGCCAGTGGTAATTTTATCCACATAATATATATCAAATCAATCCCAATTAAAGCAAAAATATTGTTCAGGGAGGATTGATTTGCATCCCAGAGGGCTCTAGGCATTAGCGTGAAAAGTATTTTCAAGAAAGCCGAACAAAAATTCCAAGGGAATTTTTTGAAAAAAATAAAGAATTTATTAAATGAGTGTTAATTTAGGCTTCCACAGAACTTTAGTTATAAGTGAAATATTGGATTTCAGAAGTTAAAATGCAAATATTATTTTGTAGCTCCCAAAATCGTTGTCCCTAGTCTGCGTCCCAGATGCTCTGCTGCAAATCAAACTCTGAATAAATATGCTGTCCCAGCAAACAGTAATTGCTGGTCATGGAAATAATAATGGTAGTAATGTGCTGGTCCAGCAAAGTGTAAAATTGTTATAGAGGATATTACTGATTGAAAACTGCTGGTACAGCAAATGTCCAGCAGCATAAACATTGGATGATGGCCTGCTGCTTTATCAACACTGCTGGGTAGATGTAGGCTCGTAGTAAAAACAAATCTGACTGATGGTTTACCTCTGTATAAACATTGCAGGATAAGTGATGGTGGTCGATTAAAACTGCTGATCAAACAAAGAACTAGCGGTAGGTTAGAAGCTAATACTGAAACCGCTGGTACAGCAAAGGTCCAGCAGCACATACACTGAATGATAATCTACCGCTTTATAAACACTGTAGAGTAGTTGTCGGCTCATAGTGAAAAAAAAAAGTCTGACAGCGTACCACTGTATAAACACAAAGAATAAGTGATGGTGCTGGATTAAAAGTGCTGGCCCAGCAAACGAATTGCTGTAGGATAGGTGCTAGCACTGCAGGAAAACTGATGAAGTAATGTGATGGTATACCAATGCTGGCTTACTGTTGGCCATCACTGATGGGCCACCTGCATTTCGGATGGACACTTTAATACAGGTTTAAGTAGGGGTGCACAATCTGTGGCCCGCGGGCCAAACTGATACCACTAATTTTATGCAGAGTAATTTTCCTTATGATAATGACAGAAACTTTAATATAAAAGAAAGCAAACGTCACTTTTCAAATATTCTGGTGGCAAACGATTTTCAGGCAAAAAGGTTGTGCATCACTAGGTTTAAGTAATGGCACCATTGCACTTTACCGCTGATGGCACTGCTGGCTGCCATCATTTTTCTAGCTGATGGCCCACCGTTTCTTTCTTTTCTGGGTAATAGTAATAGTACTACTATAATTAACTTAATACTATTTTAAGTGATAAAAGTGAATTCTTATCACTTTTAAATATACTGGGTGTCCAGCAAATACCACCCTGATTTCAAAATTAAATTTCTCAAAAACAAAGATCGATAGAATTATGCGGTAAACGGTTTGTTTATTAGGTGAGCTGTAAAAATCTTACACAGAATTTTCGAACGGTGAATATTTTGAGAAGATGGTGTTCTGATTGCAAAGGATACTTGGCTTGACATTTTTCTTGCTTTAGATTGCTTGCAGAAAACGAGTTTTTCAGCGTACAGTGCCATATTTTAACGATTTTTCGAACTAAATTTCTTAGAATTTTGAATTTTCAAAAATTTAATCCAACAAATCATTAAAAATCATTAAACAATCATTAAACAATCATTTTAATCATTAATATTTTAAAAAATGGCACTGTAAAACCGAAAACCTTAATTCACTACAACTAATCTAAAACAAGAAAAATGTCAAGTCAAGTATTCTTTGCAATCAGAACACCATCTTCTCAAAATATTCACCGTTCGAAACTTCTGTGTAAGATTTTTACAGCTCACCTAATAAGCAAACCGTTTACCGCATAATTCTATCGATTTTTGTTTTTGAGAAATATTTTGAAATCAGGGTGTTACTTGCTGGACACACTGTATTTTGGTTATCACAATGAATAATTTTTATTTTTGTAGTAACTATAATAATTAAAATTTTTTATAATAATTAGTAACTATGATAATTAAGCTAACTGGCTTTGCCTGCTAGCGGGGCTGGTCCTTTTACATGCAAACCTTGAAAGGAACAAACTTCGAACCGGATCCCTGCTGCCTATGCCACCGCATAACAGGTCAAAAGCATGCACTTCTGGGCCCCTCCTTTTAAACGAATCTGTAATTTAGATGCACATCTCAAACTGTATCTCCACTGCCTACAACACCATGTAGAGGATGCTGCGCATGCTCAGAAGGATCCTTCCATTTAATAAATCTGTAATTGATATGTAAATGTTGTGCCAAACATACCTTAAACTAGGTTCCAGCTGCATACAGCACTGTATAGCAGGCATACTGCTCACAAACTATCAGGTAGTGCGCTATATTCTTAACAAAAATATATTTGAACAAAACTCTGTTAAACAACCTATCTGTAGGCATATAAGTCGAGGAAGTAGCATTTTAAGGCAACAAATTAAGATTTTTGTAGAAATTATTACAGAAAATAGCGGCATTTTTTTATATAAATTTTTATCGTATGTTATAAACTAAACTATCTTAAAGTTTGAAACAAATCAAGAATTTAAGTTTTTTACAAAAATTAATAATAAAAAACAGTATTATTTGAGGGAAGGTGTGTCTGAATTTAAAAAAGCAGCTAATAATTATATCTTCAGCTCTTGGTGAGCTGCAAAATGATACAACCACTCTGTCATGTTCCGTTAAGATTTGGAGAAATTTGATGGAATCGGAAGATTTGAAATAACACAAGGAAATTATGCTGAAAGGCTAGAAACAGACCATCGGGACCGAGTATTTTTTTAGCTAATATAATAGATGCAAAGTTTAGATGGGAAAAGCTTAATTTAACAAAAGAGGAAGAAACTGATGAATGGATAATGCAGTATCATTTAGAGTGGTTACCTGCGATATTGGCATTTAAAATTAAAGGCATAGACCATTTTCCTAAATCAATTTTTTCAGAAAGTATTATGTCACAATTCTCAGCTTCAAAATGGTGGGAAATTTTAAAGGATAAATACAGAAAAAGAAAAACAATTTAGATTGTTTTTTGTGTTTTTTCCAATGTATGCATTCTGTTCCATCTAGCTCTGCTGCCATGAAGAAGATTTTCCCTGCATTTGGATTTATATAGTCGAAATTACAGAACAGAATAAACTCAGAGCAGTGGGAAAAATTAGTTAAAAATTTTAAATATTGCCATAAAAATTAAAGTGAATGCGATTTTGCTTGGTAAACTATAAAAAAAAACAACTATAATTACATTTTGTATAATATTGCATGACTTACTTGAAATATATTTTTATAAAATAAATAAATAAATTAAAAAAATAAGTATTCTGAAATAAACTATCATTTGATTAACACAAATATGACTGTCTTTTTTATTTATTATTATTTTTTTAATGTGATTTTGTAAAAGAAACCACCTAGGTTTTGGGCTTAAAAGGAAAATTTGTATTATTAGGGAGATTTGCAATTCAGAAATGAATTTTAGCAAAAACCCACTTTTAACAAAAACCCAGGTGGGTTATTTTGAGGGCGCTGTCCCAAGAATTAATGCACGTTTTTTTTTTTCAATAAAAATTATATTCAGTTGGTAATTCTTAATATAAATTGATGCTGATTAGTTTTTGGTGTAAATCGCTTAAATAGGGACGCTGTGCATTTTGTCCGATTTCCACAATAACTCCATCTCCAGAATTAATGAACGGAATTTCATCAAACTCCAGATTCAGTTAAATTCGTTGACATAAATTAATGTTTGTTGATGTTTATTGTAATTTACTAACATCTTTTACTTGCCATTCAATATGATTACACAAGAGGGGGGGGGGGTGTATTCTGAGTGAGAAAGAAAACACAGCAAATTTTCTGAAAGGTTATAACAGAGGTGGGTAGGGGGAAAACACATTTCTGGTACTAACTATGTTTTTTTTTTTTTTTTTTTTTTTTTTTTTTTCCCGTGACTTTTTGACGAAATTAGCTTTTTTTAACGATCCTACGAATAAATTTATGTCCTTTAGCTATCTTTAGATACAAATTGTGGGGTTATTTTTTCACGAGTCTTGAAAATTGGGTTTTTTTTCACGCTTTTTGATTGAAAGTGCGAGGTGTTTTTCAATCTTTTGATAAGATTTCCGAAATTTTCCCCAAGTTTTTTGAGGAAATTTGTAGATTTTTTGAGATTTTTACGAAATTTGCAGTTTTATAGCGATGTTTTGACAAAATTTAAGGTGTTTTCGTGATTTTTTTTTCACGAAATTTAAGTTTTTTTTCAATTTTTAAACAAAACTTATGGTTTTTTTTTACTAAATTTGCGGTTTTTCACGACCTTTTGACGAAATTTGAGGTTTTATCGTGATCGTATTCAGATTTTTGCAGTTTGATTAAGAGTTTTTGACAAAGTTTGTGGTTATTTCAGAATTTTTTGACAAAATTTGTGATTTTATCGTGATTTTCTTTTTTTAAAGGTTTTTCGCGATTTTTTGACAAAATTATTTGTTTTTCCGCGATTATTTTAACAAAAATTTGGGGGTTTTCACTATCTCTTGACTAAATTTACGGATATTTTACGATTATTTGATGTAATTTGCGATTTTTGCGATCCGTTCACAAAATTTTGCGGTTTGTCCCCACGATCTTTCTGCGAAATGTGCTTTTTTGCCATCTTTTACGAAATATGTGGCTCCTTTTGCAATCTTTTAATAAAATAGTTTTTTTGTACCATTTTTTGACGAAATTATCATTTTCGGCGATATTTTAATGAAATTCCCGATCTTAAAAGAAATTTATAGTTTTTTTCATTAATTTGGCAAAATTTACGTATTTTCCTCGGTTTTACGAAGAATTTTGTGATTTTTCTGCGATTATTTGTCAAAGTTTGCGTGTTTTGCGCAAATCTTTCAGGAAATTCGCATTTTTTTCGCGATCCTGGGAAAAAATATGCATTTTTTCTCTCGATTCTTTGACGAAATTAGTTACTTTTTTCGGTGAACAATTGACGAAATATTTTTTTCGGTGATCATGTCGAAATCTGCAATATGTTTATGTCCAAAATTTCGGACCGACTTTTTTTCAATATTCGGAAAATTTAGAACAGAAATGCTCCCGTAACTTTCTTTTCTTACGTAGAGAATTGCCGATTTGAACGTCGTAAATTCCGAGTGAATTTCACCCCTTTCCTCTCTAGCATCAATACATTTTTCAACTATCGAGTTTGGTGAGTGGTGCTCATTAAGTTTGGCGAGTGAAGACAATAAAGATTATCGCCAGGTTTTAAATGTTACTCGACGATTGGCGTGTAGTAGTGTTAATTTTGTGCTATAATTTTTAGGTTCTTCAGTAACACAAAAATCGCATTTTTTAAAAAACTTTTTTGCTTCTGCTGGTATCGACAAAAGAAATAGCCTATGTTTGATTAGGAACAAGCAGTATACTTTTGGTACCATAACTTTCGAAATCGGTTCGTTAGTACCGGAGGTTACTCTCTTCAAATAAACAAACTTTACCTCTTTATAATATATATAGATATAGAGTACAGAATAATAGGCCCAATATATATAATGATGAAGGAATTTTTGAGAACAAAAAAGTGCCATTTTAAGGCAACCACTAAAATTAATTCAAGGCTCTCTAAAATAAATTAAGTTTTTTTAAATCCATTTTTAATGCAACCTTTTGTAAACTTTTCTTAATTTGTAGTGTATCTACAAATTAGCTAGAAAATTAGCTGAAATTAGCTAGCAGATGCCTTTGTTACATTAAGTGCACTGTTAATATTTCTAGTTATTGAGTTTATCTTTTAACTTTTAACGGTTGGGAATGGGCAAGTGGATGAAATGACAGTTATTAGTTATGAACATT
Organism: Maratus speculifer; assembly: GCA_964019185.1. NCBI lineage: Eukaryota > Metazoa > Arthropoda > Arachnida > Araneae > Salticidae > Maratus > Maratus speculifer. Next base: position 239,641 of record CAXHSM010001510.1, read on the forward strand.
ATTTCTCTATTTTTCGACGCGAGAGACAATTATTGATTTTAGATATTAAAACAAATGAAATCAATTATTTGAAGTGTTTATAAAATCATAATAATAAATTAAATTTATCCTGTAGTAAACAACATTAAAATTGTAGTTGTTATATCAGTGTCTGAAACAACTTGTCAGTTAAACTACAATAGTAATAAATTTAACTGTAATAGTAATAATTAAAAACCTGTAAAAAAGGAATACTTTCATTTGTGATATGGTAACATACATAAAAAAATTGTTCAGAATTTTCTTTTTATAATAAACAGTATTTTTAAAGTAAACTTCCTTGAAATATAAAAAAAAACTCCTTTTTTTAATAATAAAGTGTCAGGAGCTGGTTCACTTTGTGTCAATTAGCAGCTTTAAAAAAATGGTTGATGTCAGTTGCTGGAGTTCTTGATCTTATTTATGGAAAAACAAATTTTTAATAATACATTTTATAAGTTTTCAAAATTTTGCCAACAATAATTTTTTAGGTATAAAATAGGTATAAAATGGATTTAAATTTTGTAATAAGGATTTAAACGAGAAAGAATCCTTAAGATGCCAATTACTGGGAGCTTCACGCTTTGTCCTCTAATTTTCAAAACAATTAAAACAGCCTTTTTGTCTCTTAAAAAACTCCTCTTTTAACATTTGATGGTTTCACGCAGTAACGATGATGCCATGATTGTTTCTCGCATAGATCTTAGAAGATCTTAAAATTGCAATAAGATCTTTTGTGTAAATTATATAAGGGCTTATGTAGTCTTAGGGAAATAAAATATTTACTCTTTTGACTATTTCAATCCAAAATATTTATTATTCCATTTTAGAGTACATTATTTCTTGAAATCTCCCAAACTTCCAGCTAGTGCTTGTTGAAGCCTTTCAAATTCTGCATTCGGATCTAAAATAAATAAATAAATGAAAATAACATTATGCAATTCAAATGTGTTAATAAAAAATATATGCATGTTCCTTAATATTAATATGATTTTAAGAATGAAAATTGTTTACTACTACCAAAATGAGTAACTTTAACACGTGCGATTGTTAAATTATATGAAGTAGTATTTGTGCGACTATTTTTATTGAAAGAAATCATACTGCTACAGATAATTCAAAATTTATACAATAAACAACATTTTGAGTAAGTTTCACTTTTATGCTATATTAGACAAGCACGAGACTTAAATTAAGAAGAAAAAGTTTTAGGCAATAGTCCTTTTTATAGATTTCAGGATCTTCCATGAAAATGCTCTTTGTAACAGAATTAACCCAGGTAAAAATGAACTGCATAAAATCAATTAAAACAACTTGGAAATTGCACGTGAAACGTAGCAAATGAGGTGCGTTCGTACGATAACGAAGTTTTAAAAATATTCATATCTTACTGTTATAGCAGATAGTACTTCGAATACAGTATAGTGGTCATTTTTTGTGTGTGTTCCTGTAAATATACGGGAAGTAACTTTTATTACACCTCAGCAACGTATATCATACGCTATACTATCTGCTTTCTTTATGCAGGAAATAACTTGTAGCATTCCTCAGCAACGTATATCAATCTCATAAAATGCTAAATAGTCAATTACAATTAAAACGTGCATCAAAAAGTGTTCTCCCTTTACCATTATGTAATGGAATACTTTTGTATGGCCTTGTAAATGAATAACAAATGTTTTTTGCACCACAGATTCTGCAAAATGTATATTATAATACGTACTTCATAGATTCATAACAATTTTATTGTGTTCGAATGAGTGTAACACCATTAAAATGTATATGAAAGTCTTTTCCCCATTGACCGTAATGTAACGGAATACATTTGATTGTCCCTGTAATTGATCTACGCATTCGATTTTCATAAAATTTGAAATGACTCGACAAAATTATGTAATAATTACGTATTTTAAATTTCAAACGATTCGGTTGGGTAGTTTTTGCGTTGTTATATGGGGACAGACAGACGAACGGACAGACGGACGGACTGAGCGACAACTATAGGTGCTATGTATTTACATAATAACGAACGCACCTAAAAATGAAGTTGAAAGACTGCGGTTAATTGGCCGTTTCTATGAGAAAAATTTTGTGGTCGATACAACTACAAAATTACTGTAGTTTGTAAATTGCAGTAATTTTGCGGTTGTGTCGTCCGCAAAAATACTGCTGTAACTTTCTCGTTGCATCGACCAAAAAAAAAAAAAAAAAAAAAAAAAAAAAAAAATACTGCAGTTATTTTGTAGTTGTATTGATCTTAAAAATTCTGCGGTGGAATCGGCCAAATCACCGCAGTTTTTTAACTGCATTTTTTTTTTTTTTTTTGAAAACTTTCTGCTGTTCTTTTCTAGCAAAACATGCCGGAAGAAATTTTTTCTTGTTCCTGGTTACAAGCTGAATAATTTTATTGCTTTCAAAATCGATCTTAATACCTTTCTTTTTCATGTCAACAATGCAGTTTTGATTGTATCCTATCTGATATTCATCATTTTTTATTTTTTCTAAATCCGCAACTTATTCATTAGACATCACACCCACATAAAATTTAAAAGAGACTTTTGATCTATAAAATTGGATTTTATAGATATGCGTGGTATCCCCCAACCTTATAAATGAAATCCAGTTTACTACGTACAATATCCATTAGTTTTACTGGTGACTTTGTGAATAATTGTACACAAATTCCGCAATGCTGCACATATCATTTTAACACTATTTCTACCAATGTCAAAAGACATCTTTTAATAAATCTCGATTTATTGTTTTAAATTTATAAATTTTAGAATAAAACGATTACAAACCATTTTTAATACATAAAACATCCTTTTTTATGCTTATTTACAATAAAAAACTACAAGCAAAATAAACATAAATCAAAACTTTAAAAACCTCACTGGTAGAACTAGTGTTAAAGACCCCCAGAAAATAATTTACCTGACTTAAACTAAGATTATAATATTATTGTTTGAGCGTAGCGAAGTCTTATACTCATAGTACGTAACGATATTAAAAGTCAAAAAAATTCTTTCGTCAAGCAACTCTCAAAAAGTACTTGTCGGATTTAGATGCTGTTTGTAACAGAAGGTACCTATGAAAATAACCTCATGAATGAACATACTTTCAAAAATTAGTTCCAAATAGTTTAAAAGTTATACTAAAAAAACTTATAAAAAAGCACAATTTATTTGCATACGTCACAGAAATTTGGTGTGCGCCATTTTTCTCCGGCTGGAAATTTTCATAGAGAACCGAATCAGAGTGTATGGAGTAAATAGTAATTGTCTGAGCAAAGCGAAGGCAATTACTACACATAGTACGTAACGGTATTAAAAGTCAAACGAAATTCTTTCGTCAAGCAAATCTCAAAAAATACTTGACGGATTTTGATTCTGGTTGTACCAGAAAGTACCTATGTATATAGTCTACTGAATGCTAGGAAAAATAAGTTCCAAATAGTTTTAAAATTATATTTAAAAAACCGATAAAAACTCGCAATTTGGCTACATACGTCACGAAAATTTCATGTGCGTCATTTTCACAAGATGGATATTTTCATTAGATTTCCGAATTCAAGCACACGGAGCAAAGAAAATTCGCAAACAATTTTTATTTAAGTACAATAAAACATATTCTATCTAATCTATTCTAATTCTTAGTAAATTACTATTTGAGATTTTGCGATACTTTTTATAATAGCGTTTTATAATCGCCATTAGCATCTTTTATATTTCGCGCATACAAACTGGAAACAATTCTTTCGTGTTTAAAAAAAATACGAGTTTGGTATGGCTGCTATAGTTGTTACTTTTAATAATAAATTGCAGATTGTTATTTTATTTACATCGATCACCTTTTGAACTATTTGGTTGTTTCGTCAACAATTTCGCCAAATTATACTAATCGCAAAACTAATTGCCAAATTACACATATTGATATGTTTTTTTAAATTTTAAATAAGGAAAAAAGAAAAAAAAATGAAACATTGATTAAAATACAAATAAAAAGTGAGATTAAAAATCCCTTGATGATGTTTTAACCTCTTGAGGAGCGCCGTTTGCAGTCTGTAAACGGTTAATTTTAATGCTTAAATTGCCAACTGGCACCAGTAATTTTTTAGTACAATTTTGATCTCATTATATACGTGACGAAACTTTTTGGTACTTACGTATTAACGCCACCGCAGCAGAATGCAGCACACGGAGTTATCTTTTGGATTCCTTGTTACCTTGTTGTTTGATAATTTTTTATGCCATTTTTTTAGTGCTTTAATGCTTTTTTAGTATTTTTTTTTTTTTTTTTTTTTTTTTTTTTTTTTTTTGCTAGTTTTTAAAACCATTTTTTTCTGTGTGTGCGAACAACATAATTGCTGTTATTGCTGCATTAGTGCAACTTCTTCTGCGGTGGCGTTAATATGTGATTACCAACTTTTTTGATTATTTTTAACTTAATTTATTTGTAAATGACGGTCAGAATTAATTATTTGACCATTTTTGGAACACAACTGCCTTGCCCCTGAAAGACATTCCCGATTATCAATTATTGACATTTGATTTTATAGTTTGGCGATATTTATTTGGTCGACGGTATAATCAAGTAATACCAAAAAAAGTAATAATAGTTGAAGCAATAAATAAAAGTTAGAGATGATAAACATAATAACAAATATAATAAAAAATGGTACTTTTAGGTTATCCCGTCCACTGATTTCGCCATATTATACAAATCGCCAAACTAATAGCCAAGTTATACACGTTGACAAAATTTTTATTTAAATAAAAACAAATAATTAGTAGAATATTAATAAAAATATTAATAAAAAGTCGAAATAAAAATCACTTAATGACATTTTAAACACGTGAATCGCATTTAATGTCATTGAATGTGACATTCACGATCATCCATTATTGGCATTTAATCTTATAGTTTGGCGATAATTTTTTAGTCGACGGGATAACCTAGAAGTACCTAAAAATATACATGTCACAATAAATCAAAATATTAACAATTACAGCAATATTCAAATCAAAAATTTTCACCAATTCGGCGACAGAAAAAATCGCTCCAACTTGGTGCGTGTATGACATCTGTGCCATATTTATGTGTAAAAATAAGCATAAACGTTCATCAGATATAAAATCTGGCTTTCTGAAGCCCAAATTGGACCAAGATTTATAAAAACGCCGATGTGTAGATATTAATGGAAAGTACCATGAAAATAGGACAGAAATATCATATGCTTATTTGGGGTACTACTTGGTTATGTCATAGACCAAAAAAAAAAAAAAAAAAATATCGCGGAATTTTAAGATTAAAAGCCAACAATGGAGGACCGTGAATGTCGCATTCAATGACATTAAACACGATACGCTTGCTTAAACCATCATAAAGTGATTTTTACTTCGACTTTTTATTAATGTTTTACTAATTTATTTGTTTTTCTGTTATTTAAAATAAAAATTTAGTCAACATGTATAAGTTGCCTATTAGTTTGGGATTTGTATCATTTGGTAAAATTTGTCGAAGGGATAACTAAGTAGTACTGTATTTGGTTTGACGCAAATTTGGCAAAAATCACTTTTGAATTATTTTCTATTTTGAAAAGGAAGTAACTGTCACGTGAGAAGTTTATACATGTCTTTTCTACTGTCACGTAACAGTTTATGTACAACTACTTCAACTTACTTCATGTCTCGAGTGTTCTAATAAATTTAATGGTTTAGTTATGATCAACTCAGTATTTGTTCTCTCTTATTATTTTAACATCTAGAGTTAACAAGATGTTACATGGTGTTCAGAAGTGTTAAAATTAAATAATGTTGTTACTGACCTTTTTTTTAAATAAAAAAAATGCTAAGAGAACAAAGAGAAACTACCAATGCTCGTCTTCCACCAGAATTGAAAGTTACAGAAGATAATATGGTCATTAAACGGAAACTTTGCAAACAGGCATTTGAATTTTATGCAATTGCCACACAGCTAAATATTAAACCAGCTGAAGTACAGGCTGCTACTTTGATGTCAGCTATAGGACCTGCTGCAATACTCATATTTAATACATTTAATTTGAAGCAGCAAGAGCAGCAGAATGTAGAAATAATCAAACAGAAGTTTAACCAATATTTTTCCCCATAACTTTATGAAACATATACCCGATATGTATTTTTTACGTGCATTCAAGGTAAGCAAAGAACTTTTGATTCTTACATTACTAAGTTACGTACAAAAATTAAAGATTGCGCTTTTGACGATTTGCAAGACAGTTTATTACGTGACCAACTAGTTCGCGGTATTAATTCTGATAAAATGCGTGAATTGCTATTGGCTGAAAAAGATTTAACTTTAACTAAAGTAATTGATATATGTAGAGCTAGCGAACAAGCTACTTTTCAATTAAAAGAAATGCATGCAGCTGTTGGTAATACCGAAAAAGATATTATGGTGCTTCGGATATCTAAACTGAAATCCGATACTAAATCTGATATAGTGGTTCGTGAAAATAAAAATCCTATCAAAAACATGAATGGGAAAGAATGCCAAGTTCGTTAAAGGTTTCGCTAATAAAAGAAGTGAGATCTAACTGCAAACCAAATTTTTTCGAAGGTTCTTAAATTTTAGCTCCTGTCATGCATAATATTCTTCAATTGCTTAAAATGATTTGGTATTTTACTTGTTATTCAATAGAGCGACTTGGCAAGTTTTCTCTTATTCAAATTTCTCTATTTAATTGATCAGAACTTAAAGTTGATCACTTAATTAATTTATCAGTACCTTAACTTCAATGTACTTATTCGAACACTCGATTGACTAGATCTTTGCCAATCAGATTCCAGATTAAATTAAACTCTGACTGAAACATTAAAAATGGTGGCTGAAAACTTGCCAAGTGGCTCTATTGAATAACAAGTAACATACCAAATCATTTTAAGCAATTGAAGAATATTATGCATGACAGGAGCTAAAATTTAAGAGCCTTCGAAAGAACTTGGTTTGCAGTTAGATCTCACTTCTTTTATTAGCGAAACCTTTAACGAACTTGGCATTCTTTCACATTCATGTTTTTGATAGGATATCAATATTTTTTGTCAAATCACTTCTTTTATTAGCGAAACCTTTAACGAACTTGGCATTTTTTTCACATTCATGTTTTTGATAGGATATCATTATTTTTTGTCGAATCACTTCTTTTATTAGCGAAACATTTAACAAACTTAGTATTGTTTCACATTCATGTTTTTGATAGGATATCATTATTTTTTTTAAAAATAAGTAGGTATTTGTTTCCTTTTTGAAATAAACAGGCTTAATATTAAATTAGGTTTATTTAATATTAGTTAATCTTACAGCTTTTTCTTGCGTTTATTCACTGTTTTTTTCAATCAAATTTAAAAATTTTAACACTAGGACTGCTTATGTTCCTTTAAATTCCACTAATAAGGATGATTCTTTTATGTGATTGGGTACTACTTGATTATCTCGTAGACCAAAAAAGATTGTAAACAACTAAACGATATATCACGAAATTGACGCCAAAAGTGATGCTAATTTGGCGTTATTTCTGGTATTTCGCTAAATTTCCATAGACTCCCATTATAATCTGGCAATTTATCCAATACTTTTGTTAGAGTAAGGACTGTCGCCATCATTTTGACATCTTTTTTTGACATCGGTTCGCTAACTTCCCAATATTGCTTAAATATTGCTATTTAGAAAGTTTTTAGAACGCTTTTCGTGCATTTTTAACCTTTTAAATTTTGTGTTTGTTAACAAATGTTCTTAGTGATCATTTATATCTTATAAGTAATGAACATGGCAAATTTGATGTTTCTAGGCCCTTAACATACAGACATCGCATTTTTAGAAATTGTTTGCTCTTTTAACCCTTTTGGATTAGTGGCATCGATATAAGATATAGCCTATATTGGAGCAAGGACTGTCACCATCATTTTGATACCATTACTTTTAAGATCGGTTTTTTGTGTGCTGAGATTGCTTAAAAATCCCAATTTAAAACATTTTTAGAACGCTTTTCGCGCATTTTCATCCTTTTTGAATACCGTATTTTTTAGCAAACACCCTTAGAGATCATTTATATTTTATAAATAATTAACATGCCAAATTTTATGTTTCTAGGTCCTTCAGTATTACAAAAGTTGCATTTTTAGAATTTTTTTTGCTTCTTCACCCTCTTATGGTTAATGGTATACTCATAGAATATAGCCTATGTTTGAACCGGGGCGAATACCATCGTTTTGGTACTATTGATTTTGAAATCGGTTTCGCAGATTAGCTTTGATACTCGCAAAAAGTGACGCCAACTTGGCACTATTTCTGATATTTTGCGAAATTCCTATAAACTCTAAAATGTCAAACTTTATAATTCCAGTCTCTTAATATACAGACAAAGCATTTTTAGAACGTTTTTTGCTCTTTTACCCACTTTGGGTTAGTGGCATCGACATAAGATATAACCTATTTTTTAGCAAGGACTGACATCATCATTTTGATATCATTACTTTTAAGATCGGTTTGTTGTTTGCTAAGACTGCTTTAAAATCGCTATTTAGAACGTTTTCAGAATGCTCTTCGCGGATTTCCACCAATTTTAAATTTGGTATTTTTTAGCAAATGTCATTAGTGAACATTTATATCTTATAAATAATTAGCATGCCAAATTTTGTGCTTCTAAGCCCTTCAGTAAAACAAAAATCACATTTTTATAATGTTTTTTACTTCTGAAGCCCCTTTTGGTTAGTGGCACAGGCATAAAATATAGTCTATGTTTGAACCGGGGCGAATACCAACATTTTGGTACCATTACTTTTGAAATCGGTTTGGTAGTTTCAGAGATTAGCCCCGATACTCGCCAAAAGTAACGTCAACTTGGCATTATTTCTGGTATTTTGTGAAATTCTCATAAACTCCCATTGTAATCCAATATTTATCTCCTAACCAACCATTAATATTTAATTAATGGTGATTTCTGATTTTTTCCTATTTATAGGTCCAATAACCTACCTCCACATCAAATTTCAACTTCCTAAGTCACCTGGAAGTAGTCAAACATTTCTATGAGTGAGTCAATGAGTCAGTGAGTCAGTGGTAAAACAATAGTTTTCAGACGTCAATTTCTCGTGAACGGTAAAAGATTTTTTTAAAAATTTATAGGATTCGGAAATTAGAAGATGGTCTTACACGACACGAAAAATTGCAGTTGTGTAGGTCAAATAGAACTTAAGTTACTGAGGGATCAAAAGTGGCCCGAAATGGTTCGGGTAATATAACCCAGGGCCGGTGTGTCGCCTTTTACTTTGTGAACTTGGCTGACACACTGCCGTGTGTCTAGATAAGCCAAAATTCAATAAAGCAAATAAAATATGTTAGCGATGTGGTTTAATGAATGAATTTCGTAATTGTCCAGCCTTTAATGTCACTTGCAATCTCTGCTCATTAAAAGGGCATTATGCGCGCCAGTGTAAATTTAAAAAGAAACATGGATCTAAGAAACGAGTCATACAGGAACTTACAAAAGGCTACTTACATATTAACGCCACCGCAGTTATCTTTTGGATTCCTTGTTGCCTTGATTTTTGAAGATTTTTGACGCCATGTTTAGTGTTTTAGTGCTTTTTTAGTGATTTTTAGTGCCTTTTAGTGCATTTTTGGCTCATTTTTGACGCCATTATTTTTGTGCAATGCAGAACAACAAGATTGCTCTTTATTGGCGCATTAGCGCAGTTTCTGCTGCGCTGGCGTTAATACGCAAGTACCTACAGAAGTCTCTAATAATACTGATGATGAGATTAATCATTATTGCCGAAACGTCAGTGAAGGCTTACTTTGGAGACACGAAATTTTTTGGATTCTGTCTGTCTGTCAGTCTGTCAGTCTGTTCCGCGATAACTGACGTAAAAAGCATTCGATTGGCTTGAAATTAAGTGGGTATGTTAGTGAGACACTGGGATTAAGCTGTATAGTTTTTTGTTCGATTTGATTCATTCGTTCGGAAGATATAGAATATTTTATTTCGCGCAAAAATGCTTTTCTATGGCAAATCCAATGATTTTCATTTTAATTCCCCTGAGAGAAAATTACACATTTGATTAATGGAATTCAATGATAAATGAATACTAAAATTTTTTACCAGTTAAATTATTCGTATTATTTTAAAATTTTGTCAACGCATTTGTCAGATTTTAAAAATTATTACTGTAAATTTGGAGATTTTTTATAAATGTGTTTCAATAATATAAACTAATTTGTTTTAGAGATTTACTTATTTGAAATGTATTTATTTCATTTTATTTATTTTCTTTTAATGGTTGCTAAGGAACCATTCATCTTAATCCTTATCCTTATAATGTTATAAATTTGAAAGCGTGTACGAAAATTTAAAAGAAATCAACATCAAAACTTATGAATTAATTAATGTCTTTGTATCTTTGCGTATAAATATAGCATAGCCCAGAAAAAAAACATACGCTATGTTTTATTAATTTTATTCAAATATTTTCCTTAATAATTCAAAATTTCCTTCTTTTTCATACAGAATCAATAGGGATTTTTTAAATAAAATTTAACCAATTTCCTGTATCGTTGCCAAAAAAATCAAATTTGGAATAATAATTTTTCAACAGCAATAAGTTTCAATTGAGCAATTTCCATTCGAAAAATTTAACTATGGAAAAAAATAAACATGACGTCAGAATTCAAATAACTATAGATATAGTACTTTTTGTTAAATATTAAACACGGATATTCGTTTCGTTAATAAGAATTTTTCTGACAAAAATGGGGACATAATTAGAAGTAAAAGAAATAAAAAAGAATTATATTTTAAATAAATAGTTCACTTAGTAAAATATGACATCATAGTTGAGCAAAAACAGGTATTTTATAGTAATCGTTAAAAATACAAGAAACATGAATGCCGAAACTTCAGTGAAGGCTTACTTTGGAGACACGAAATTTATTGTTTTTCATATGTCAGTGTCTTCTTCTGTATGTCTGTCTGTCCCGCTATAACTGCAGCAAAATGCAATCAAAACTTTTTTTTTCGGAAACAAAATTGTAAAACTCTAGATTACTAAGTTTACACTTATAGAAATTCCTGATGCATCAAGTTTAGGTGTTTGTGGTTCGCAGGCATGTAGAATAAGGATAATGAAAAATATTTTCCCAAACTGTTACTTATTCTTATAAATCAAAATGTATAAAGAAATGCAAGATATACAATAACCATTAGCACAATTATTAGAAAGTGACAAATTTAAATTAAGTGAGGCTCAGGAGGTTCAGGGGGGGCTCCGCCCCTATCAAGAAGAAATCTACGATGTTACAGCTCATATTCAAAATATTAGAATAATTGAGAAAAAGTAATAAGAAAAAATTATTTGTCATTTATTTATTTTTTATACTAAGTAAATGCAATTAAATTTCTTATAAATTAAATCTGGAATGTTTAGATAAGATTTTGACATTTATAAAATATAAAATACAGCACAATAAATTAGGTATACAGCTTCCTTAAACACACCAGAATATTAGAATAAAATTTAGATTGGTTCAAAATATTAGAATATTTTATTTTACGCAACAATATTACCTTATGAATATGAAGTAAGTGGTAGTTAATATTTTGTAGCATCCCCTTTAGCTTTCATAACAGCGTACAATCGATCTTGCATACTATATACAAGGTGTTTACAAACATTTCTATCAATATTAGCCCAAATAGACTTTATACGTGCCACTAACTCAGTTTTACTTGAAGGAGGATTTTCTTGAAGTTTTTTCTTCATTATACACCATAAGTTTTCGATGGGATTAAGATCTGGTGAATTTGGTGGCCAAGGAAGTACCTTAATGTTGCGTTGGCGGAACCAATTCTTAGTGGACACCGAGGTATGCGGGGACACTAAATCTTGTTGAAAGATGAAATCATCTTCAAATAAATTTTCTGATGATAGAATCATGTAATATTCTAAAATTTCTTGATATATCAGAGAGTTAACCTTTTCGTAGACGATGCATAACTTTCCAGGTCCTTCTGCACTCGTACAACCCCAAACCATGACACTAGCAGCAAATTTTACGGAACGTTTAAGGCATTCTTTATCAAATGCTTCTTGCTTCATTCTCCAAACTCGAATACCTTGATTACCATATGAAACACAAAACATACTTTCATCACTAAATAATATATTTTTCCAATCTTCATTGCTCCATGAACGTCTTGATTTACACCAATTCAATCTTATACGCTTTTGTCTTGCAGTCATGAGAGGTTTTGTTTTCGGTACACGAGATTCAAATTTAAATTTATGGAGACGTCTTAATGTTGTCGATGTAGAAACTTCAACTCCTTCTTCTTTCCATTTTCGGTGCAAGAATCGCACACTTTTAAAACGGTTCTTCTTAACTATACGCTTCAGTTTCCTGTCATCTCTAGCAGATGTTTTTGGTTTTCGGCCACCATTTCGGCGATTATTTTGAAATTTTCCAATTTTTGAATATTGTGTTAGTATTTTACTAACGCTCGATTGCGAACAATGTAAATAATTCGCTATAAAACATTAATTTTTACCGTGCCGATACAAATCAACCATACGAAGTTTAGTAGATTCAGGACTATCACTCACACGGCCCATTTTAAGACGAAAAAGAAACAAACTGCAAAAAAGAATACTGATTTCAAATAAAATAGTCTGAATTTAATCAATGATGCCACCAGTTAAGAATTGGTAATAATTAAAGGAGAATTAATGTGAAATATTCTAATATTTTGAACCACTTGAATAAATATTCTAATATTTTGACTTTTCAAAATAATTTTTTTTGCAATTAACCTTTTCAAAAATGATATTAAATTTAAGATAATAAGTAAGTTTAATCAACAATAAGTTCTTAATAAAAATATCGTTTGCATATTTTCATTAAAAGACATTAAATTACCAAACGATATTTTCAATTTCTAAAAAAAGGTAATTATTCTAATATTTTGAATATGAGCTGTATAATAAAGAAAACAAAAATAATAGATCATGAAAATTTCAGAATATCCTAACATAACTAAATTTTTAAATTAGTTATGTTATTATAAGTAAAGTTAAAAATATTATAATATAAAAAAAGTATATAAGTTATAAAAAGTATAAAAGTATGTAAGTTATAAGTTATAAAAAAGTATAAATATGTTATTATAAGTATTATATAGTAAATTATTACTGTAAATCAAGAAGAAATCTACTATGTTATAATAAAGAAAACAAAAATAATAGATCATGAAAATTTCAGAATATCCTAACATAACTAAATTTTTAATTTACCGCTTTTGATGGCTGAAAACTTCTAATTCTTATTTTATTCTTATAAATAATTACGCAATTTGAAAGTTTTAAATTACAGTTTCCAGGAAGTTGAATATTACCCAAAGTGTGTTTTAAAAAAATATGAACAAAGCTGACGTTGAGGCTGCTGATCTGCATATTTACTAGTTATTGTAATTCTGTATTAATTAATTGCCGAAACGTCAGTGAAGGCTTACTTTGGAGACACGAATTTTTTTGGTTTCTGTCAGTCTGTCAGTCTGTTCCGCGATAACTGACGCAAAAAGCATCCGATTGGCTTGAAATTAAGTGGGTATGTTAGTGAGGCACTGGGATTAAGCTGTATAGTTTTTTGTTAAATTTTATTCATTCGCTAGGGAAATATAGAATATTTCATTTTGCGCAATAATGTTTTTCTATGGCAAATCCAATGATTTTAATTTTTTTTTTCTTGAGAGAAAATGACACATTTCATTAAAAGAATTCAATGATAAATTGATACTGAAAGTTACCAGTTAAATTATTCGTATTGTTTTGAAATTTTGTCTACTCATTTGTCAGATTTTTAAAATTATTACTGTAAATTTTGGAGATTTTTTATAAATGTGTTTCAATAATATAAACTAATTTGTTTTAGAGATTTACTTATTTCAAATGTATTTATTTCATTTTCTTTATTTTCTCTTAGTGGTTGCTAAGCAACCATTCATCCTAATCCTTATTTTTATAATGTTATAAATTTGAATGCGTGTACGAAAATTTAAATGAAGTGAACGTCAAAACTGGTGAATTAATTAATGTCTTTGTATCTTTGCGTATAAATATAATATAGCCTAGAAAAGAACATAGGCTATGTTTTATTAATTTTATTGAAATATTTTCCTTAATAATTGATAATTCCCTTCTTTTTCATACAGAATCAATAGCGATTTTTCAGATACAATTCAACCAATATCCTTTATCGTTGCCAAAAAAATCAAATTCTGGAATATCTATTTTAGTGCAGTAAAAATATGGCAAAAAACACCTTTAGGTGGAACTAATTGGAACACAAATGATTCTTGTTGTAAATGGCAGGTAACATGCTCCTAATCAACATACTAAAAATATACAGTGGTACTGTTGCGCAAAATGCGTTTTTTGGCGGCCATCTTGAAAAAAATGCGAAACATTTTTAAAAATCGAAAAAGGCCATATGGGGTATCATATTAAAGGAAATTTTGAGCTGATAAAGAATATGATATTTGTTTTTAAAAGTATAAATACAGGGTGATTCAGCTCGTCGGTGACAAACTTTAAGGATCGATAGAGCACACCTAGACGAACATTTTTGAATAGGGAATGTAGGGTCCCTGACGCGATGGTAAGGCGCTAGGCGCTTTCGAAAATTTGGGTGCCGAAATTCGAAACGTCATAAAAACTAGGGAAATGGTTAGATTTTCTTGCTTGTTGCGTCGAAATGATTCTGTTTGTTTAGACTTTCTTCAGTACCAATTTGATAAGCGTATCTCTTAAAACATGGATAGGGGGCGCTGCAGACTTTGGAGAGCTAGACAACAACTTTAAGCCCGTTATTTTGATAATTTAACACATGCTCGCCAAAGTTTATACTCTAACTTAAAGTTTGAACCCAAAAGTAGAGCCCTGCAAAAAGCGTAAGAGCCGGAATAAAATGTCAAAGTACAGGGTGGTCGAAACTCGAAGGCTCCTAAGAGATAAACAAACAGATTTCTTGACTTATGGCATGCATTTTCATGATTCTGTTTGCTGGGGCTCTCTGAAACTCAGTTGAACGGTACAAAAAGAAACATCGATAGGGGGCGCTTTGGGCAAAAAACATAATTCGTTGACATTTCGGACGCTAACTGGAAACGGGGCGCTACGATCAGTTAGAAACAAAACAAGAGAGTAATTTACTTATCATAAGAAGCTATTAAAACTGCAGTTTTTTTTTTTTTTAACAAACATAGCTGGTTTCAATCATGCACAATGCGCGCAATAAAATTTACATAAGGTGCTTTTTGCTGATTTATGCAAAAGATATCGTACCATATCGATATGCAAAAGATACGTAATGCGTAGACGACAACGCGAGATGACGTAGTTGTATGCGCAGACACGTCTTTTGAACGTGCGGTACCTACTTAAGCTTCGGGTTACTTGTCTGCAGATCGGTAGTAGGATGGAACGGTACACAAACTCTGAATTGGCTGACATGCATTTGGCGTATGGCGCTGCTGGTTGTAATGGACGAGCCGCTCAGCGGTTGTACGCCGAGCGTTACCCCAACAGGCAAATCCCCTGCCATGCCTTCTTCGCTCGAGTACACCAGAGGTTGTCCACAACGGGATCTTTCGACGGAGGCAGGCCTGAACGGGAGCGATCAGTGAGCACCCCCGACAACGAAGAGGCTGTGCTTAACCTGGTTGAGGACAACCCAGGTCTTAGCACGAGAGATATCGCCAGACATGTTGGCATTTCGCAAGCAACTGCGTGGCGCATCTTACGTTCCCGGAATCTGCACCCCTACCACATCCAGCGGGTGCAGTTGCTCAGAGAGCAGGATTTTGGCCCTCGAGTGGAATTCTCAAGATGGTACTTGGCGATGAGATCCAGGGATCCCCGTTTTGTAAACAGCATTTTGTTTACGGACGAGTCCACCTTCAGCCGGGAGGGAATGTGGAACGCCCACAACAGTCATGTGTGGTGTGATGAAAATCCACATGAAACCAGAAGCCGAGCAGCCCAGGAGCGTTTCTTAGTAAATGTGTGGGCCGGCATTCTGGGGGATTGCCTCATTGGCCCTTATTTGTTACCTGAACGGCTGACAGGTGGAAATTACCTGATGTTCCTGGATCAAGTGCTGCCGCAGCTTCTGGAGGAGGCGCACGTACCCGAAGGTTCGCGTCGCCAGATGTGGTTCCAGCACGATGGAGCTCCGGCCCATTACACGAACGACGTGCGTCTCCATCTAAACGCAAGGCCATGACCAGCGGTAGAGAAGCGTCTCAGCGGTCTTGAGAATTCCACTCGAGGGCCAAAATCCTGCTCTCTGAGCAACTGCACCCGCTGGATGTGGTAGGGGTGCAGATTCCGGGAACGTAAGATGCGCCACGCAGTTGCTTGCGAAATGCCAACATGTCTGGCGATATCTCTCGTGCTAAGACCTGGGTTGTCCTCAACCAGGTTAAGCACAGCCTCTTCGTTGTCGGGGGTGCTCACTGATCGCTCCCGTTCAGGCCTGCCTCCGGGTATGACCAGCGGTGGATCGGGCGTGGGGGTCCAGTTCACTGGCCTGCCCGATCACCAGACCTCACCTGCTTGGATTTCTTCCTTTGGGGTTACCTGAAGGCCGAGGTATACCATACACCTGTCAGCAGTGCTGAAGAACTTGTGGCGCGCATTGTGGCAGCTGCAGGGCAGATCAGAGATACTCCTGGCATTGTTGGAAACACACACTCCTCAATGCGACGGAGGTGCGAAGCCTGCATCATGGCCCAAGGTCGAAATTTCGAGCATCTTCTGTAGTGTTATTTTTTGTAAATAAATTTCCAGTATCATTGATGTTTTTGGTCTAAATTTATTCAGAAGTGTTGAGCAGAGGTAGAAAATGTGTTTTCATTATTACTAACTGATCGTAGCGCCCCGTTTCCAGTTAGCGTCCGAAATGTCAACGAATTATGTTTTTTGCCCAAAGCGCCCCCTATCGATGTTTCTTTTTGTACCGTTCAACTGAGTTTCAGAGAGCCCCAGCAAACAGAATCATGAAAATGCATGCCATAAGTCAAGAAATCTGTTTGTTTATCTCTTAGGAGCCTTCGAGTTTCGACCACCCTGTACTTTGACATTTTATTCCGGCTCTTACGCTTTTTGCAGGGCTCTACTTTTGGGTTCAAACTTTAAGTTAGAGTATAAACTTTGGCGAGCATGTGTTAAATTATCAAAATAACGGGCTTAAAGTTGTTGTCTAGCTCTCCAAAGTCTGCAGCGCCCCCTATCCATGTTTTAAGAGATACGCTTATCAAATTAGTACTGAAGAAAGTCTAAACAAACAGAATAATTTCGACGCAACAAGCAAGAAAATCTAACCATTTCCCTAGTTTTTATGACGTTTCGAATTTCGGCACCCAAATTTTCGAAAGCGCCTAGCGCCTTACCATCGCGTCAGGGACCCTACATTCCCTATTCAAAAATGTTCGTCTAGGTGTGCTCTATCGATCCTTAAAGTTTGTCACCGACGAGCTGAATCACCCTGTATATAAAAAAGTTGTGGCAAAAAAAATGAAGGATTTCGGTTTTTTGAAAAACATGGTTTTATTTAAAAAATTCAAAATCAGTACACAAGAAAAGGGATTTTGTCTATAAAATCATATTTATCTAACCAAATTTAAATAACCTCTCCATATTCAACTGAATCTAAACTGTCTCCTGTGTTTGCACAGTCCTTTCCACAACAGTTTTTACAAACTACTGAACATGCAAATCCATATCGGCGACATGTACACTTTGCAGTGTTACATGGATCTTCAGTTGTAATTAGACAAGCACATTTAATCATTTTTAACAGTTTGTCTGTTGCTGGGTTTAAGTCTGTTAATATCGGTTAGAAATATCCATCAACTAACTGCCAACCCCACAGTGTAGGATCAGGAGTTGGTATATTTAGATTTCGCCATATAAAATACTGCAAATGTACTCGAAGTAGGTGATATTTAGCTGCATTTTGCGTAGGAGGCAAACGAGCTATGTCGAATTCTTTTTAGCTGAAGCTATTTTTCTCATGTACTGCTCATAACGAAGGACGTTTAGGTCACTTTTTTCGATGTTGCCGCCATAAAGAAACATGATAACTTTACAGCCATTTTCAATCAATTCTTCCATAGTAATATCTATGGTTGATCCATAATATGAAGCCCATTCGCATAAAATTTTCGATTGAATGATTTTTTTGAAAGCAGAAGATTTACTTTTTCCAAATAATGCACTCGTGGTGTCACATCCCGTTAATGCGTGAATAAAAAGTAACGTTTTGCAAGCTTTCTCTCCAATAGATCCTTGCATGGCTTGAATGTCACGAACGTTTTCAGATTGTGTCGCAGACTGCATGAAAATATTCTTCGAAGAATGATATAGTAGTAGGATTAAAATGTCATTGTCATCAGCTACTACAGTGACATGCTTTTCCTGGGCTAACTTTAGAGCTTCTCTGACGATTACCACGTCTGCATCTCCTTTTGCATGAATGACGGAATGACCCCTTTCTTGAAAATAATTCCACAGCGTATTGATAAAGCGTTGTTTGTTTGCAGGGTTAGAAAGAAACTGGCTTTTCTTTACGATGACGGGTGAATTTTCATCAAAGAATACTACAACGGACGAGTGCTTCCAGCGCAATCTATGCTCCATATCTTTTATATTAGGTTCTTCATACCCATCAAAAACTCTTTTTACTTTTCCATACTTTCTGTTTACAAATGATTCGTATTGCCTTACGACATCGCCAAATACTGCAGAAGCGGACCATGGTATCTGGTGAATTAATGCCCCACCATCAAGAAGGTAGTAAGTAGTTGAATGAGACCGCTGTATTTCATTGACATTCATAATAAATAATGAGTGTGCTAATGATGATTTATCTTTTTTTCTCATTAGTTGCGTACTATGGTCAAACAATGAAGGTGGTAGAATAGATAATTCGTAATTAAAAAATTCTCTTGTATCCTGAGTGCTATTATTCAAGGAGATACAAGCTAGCATCCTCTGTGTTAAAAGACGAGAAACTACATGGTGAGTCTCACCAGCAATAATAATTCCTTTTTTCAATATTTTCATGGTTACTGCTTGGTCTGATTTCAATAAAGTTTCACCTTTAAAAAGTTTACCGGTAAGTTTATCCTGGATGCTTCTTCCAATGTTGTCAGCATTTTCTACAGTTACTTTCCTTTTACTATCTGTAATTCCATTAAAAATATTCCATAAATCAGTTGAAATAGCAATAAATGGATTGTGGTCCATAAAAAATTGCATTACCTTTTTCATATCTTCGAAATCTCTCGCCATCATTGCATCAGTTAAATCAGTATGTTGTTCATTGCCAACACGTGAAACATTGGTCAGCAAACTCATTGCACATGCTACTTCACTACATCGAGAATGACTCAAGATCCAAGTTCCACGTTGACTTTCAGTCATAACTCCTCCATGAATTATACCAGTATGACTTTTGGTGCATTTCATGAGCGTTTGCTCAATGTGCATATCGGTCCAAACACCAGACCACTTTCTGCCCTTTCTTCGTACTGTAAAGTGACCTTCATTAAGCATTTTGTACAGTTCTGGTTCCGTTGTCTGTAGTTCCCGCATTTGTTGAAGGCAAATTCTTGCACATTTGGCATAATTGTTATGACCTGAACTCGCAAAAAATGGTAGCATCTGCTCAACCGCCTGTAAGTGCATTTCAAAATTTCCTGATCGCTCAGCCGAAATAAACATTTTTACAATATCCACCATGTTCAGATACAACAGCCAGAGTTTAGCAGTGCGGCTTTGTGATTTCAGAAGGTTTTTCCGTTCATGTATTAGTGTTGAAAGTTTACGAAGATCAGGATCTGAAATAACTTTTTCGGCCATGATATCACCTTTGAGCACTTTTTGGAAAAGGTGAATAAATTTTTGAAGATTAAAATCATCATTTAACTCCACTTCCATTCCGTCACCAGCAACGCGGCAACTTTTTGATGCAATCTCGATAAAATCTGAATCTGAATCTGTAGTAACTTCAATTGGGAGGCTGCATTTCAGTATATTGGCTACGATTAAAGCAGTGAGAGATGAAGAAATTAAAAAATGTTCACGAAGAGCACGCGAATATGCTTTACCTTTCAACATATGCGGTATTGAATTTTCAGCATAAACTGTCTGTAGGGCTTCTTCTATGCCTGATCCAGCCATCAATCCTCCAATAGTTCCAAGAAAAGACATCAGTGTATGAAATCCACCAAGCCGGATTACTACATTATCAAACTCTCTCTTGTGATTAGCGCATTTAATTTCCAGTGCCTTTATCCAAAAGCATTGATCGAAGGTTACAACCGGAGTTTCTACACTTAGTCTTTTTGCTTCATTGCTGGTGAACATAAGTGCAGTGTATACACAGCTGTAAGAATTGGGATTTAGATCAATCATTGGCAGAAACTTAGTTACTGTTGTAACACTGTTTTCACCTTCTGAAGCAGTTTGCATATATCCTAACCATCCTGGTTGAGGCGTTTTAAATAACTTACTGGTACTCCAAAGAACATCAAAATGATTAATTTGCATTGGTGCATAAGATAATTTTTCAAACTTCAATTTATTCATCGCTATTGAGCTAGGAGATTGAATGTAGTAAAGAAGAATTTTGGCTTTTTTAATAATGTCATGTGCTAGAGGGCGAGACTTGAGTCGTTTTATTGCGTCTGTGAGCAATAAAGAGTTGTTAAAAGATTCTCCTGATGAACACATTACAATTCCCATCCCGTGAAAGGTATTATGGCCATCTATTGTTGCTATATTATGATCAACATTGTCAGCAACCCATTGAGAAAAGTGACCTGAATGTACAATGCTTTGGTTACGTTCATCCATTACAGAAGAGTGTATGTATTTCTGTATTTCATCATAAGACACACTGAATCCTAGACTATAAAGTTCATCAATTAGAAAACGAGATCCAAAATCTCTATGAATCTGAATGCCTACACCAAGAGGAATCGGACATATCAGAGAACGAGGCCTGCATGCTTGCATTACAGCTTGACCTATTGAAATCTGCTTCAGATCGTTCGGTTTACCACCAATTAGGATATTTAAAAAAGTTAATAAAACAGGGGGTAAATATGTCTTATTTTCTTCAATGGATGCAATATCTGATGAACTAGGATAAAAGTCCTTATTTTTGTACAGCAAATTTATTTCTGTTCTAATCAATTTCGCTGCAGATTCTATTAATCTAAATTTTTCTTCATCGGGATCATCAAGTCGTTTTTTCTTATGATAGTGCAGTATTATGTTTGATACAGTTTTTCCAAACGTTATCATGTCACTTTTCCCATCACTACTTGATATTATAATGTTGTCTCCAAACCTGTCTAGCAATTTTTTCTTCAAATGTCTAGAAGTGTAAGGCTCGCTTTCCTCTGATGAAAAACTACGCATTTTTTCGACTAAGTCATTGACAGATATTGGCTCTTTACAATTTTCTTGAAACCATTCACATGTCCTTTCAAAAGCATCAGAGTTCTCAGTGTTAGTTGGACGTCCTACTGCTGCGGACAATTCTCCACTGCTACCTTCAGATGTGTATTTCACAGGAATGGGTTTTTCGTTCCTAAAATTGATACTACACACTTGGTGATATTGAGCTTCTGCAGCAGGTAAATCTATGACTGAAAGCAACCTCGTATGTACATTTTCTGCCCATAAATCTTTTCTAGCACTACATACTTTCAAAACTGTATCACGAAACTGGAAAGTACGTACAGGAAAGACTGCTCTTTTTTTACGGTTCTGATGATCCGTAATAATCTGACTACAGAATAAACAATTCTCTTTGAAATTGAAGGATCCAACACTTCCTCGTAGCGTTCTTGAGCTGGTTGAACTAGCATCATCTTGCGACATTTTCAGTTTTCTGTCACTTTTAATTTTGATAGGGTTGACATATACACGTCGACATTCTGTATGTACTTTAAAAGTACCTGTAGAAGTAGGATTGAAAAATTCATGAATTTTATCAATTCTTCGCTTGCTTGCATTAATAATTCCTTTCAGGCCTTTTGCTGTTAATGTGACATAGGGAGTATCGTCACTAAATTCATTAGAACACAAAATGCAAGATTTTTTTCCGTATTCCTTATACTGATTTTAAAAACTCAGAACAAAGATAGCATATTTGAAAAGAATAAGTAAGCAATTAAAAATAAGTCTCACAGTGTCGTAACTCGTAATAATATTTCATCATCTCACCACCTGCATTTTATTATTGCAACACAGAAAACTATTTATGCGTCAGATTTTTTCCCCATGCAATGTAAAGAGAATATTACATAATCTTTTAAACGTACTTTTTTATCCTGCGGCTAAAAGAATGGCGCATGCGCTCTTGTAGGAGGGTTGAACATTTGCTCAGGTTAAGAACAAAATTTTCAGTATTAGTTTTGTTGTTGTTGTTGTTGTTTTTGGACAAATAGAAACAGAAAATTTTAGAGCAGTTTGCTGTTCTAAAAATTTATTTGCACATGAGCCTTTTTACTTTTTGTAAAATTAACATTTAGTGTAAAGATTAAAGTGTATCGTCTAACTTATGATTCTTATTTTAATAGAGACAATTTTATAGTATGACATTAGAATTATAAATTTTAAATTAATATGGTATAAACGATCCCGATCCTTTGGAAATTTGGAGATAAGAAAATTTTATATCTTATATTTCATATTGTATAAATTATTTAATAAAAATAAAAGCTGATCAATATTTATATTTTAATTTTGTAATAACAGTTAGTGTTGCAGTGGGAGTTGTCATATGACAGTATCAGGTGTTTTCTGTAATGCAATGCAACAAAGTTACATTTAAGGTACATTTAACTATGGAGTCATGTAGGTATCTTTTTTCTAAAATTTCCCGCTAGTTAATCCTTACAAACTTTTTTTTTTTTCAAAAACCAATATCACTCTTTTTTAAGCATTAAATTTCCTGTAATTTAAAAACCCCACATGATTGTTTAACACTTCAAATCATGATTTTCAAAAATCCGAAACCCTTCATTTTTTTTGCCATATTTTTTTTTTATTTACTTCTACTTTTAAAAGCAAATATCATATTCTTTATCAGATCAAAATTTCCTTTAATATGATACCCCACATGGCTGTTTTCGATTTTTAAAAATTTTGCGCATTTTTTTCAAGATGGCCGCCAAAAAAAGCATTTTGCGCAACAATACGAATGTATATTTTTAGTATGTTCATTAGGAGCGTGTTACCTGCCACTTGCAACAGGAATTATTTGTGTTCCAATTAGTTCCACCTCTAACGCTATTTCTACTGCACTATATGTTTCTCATAGTCATAGACATTTTCATATATACTACCTAAAAATGCAAAATATAAAGTTTTTTTTTTTCCTTAATAAACATATGCCAATTACTGGATCACAAGGTGTCATATATTGATGCTCTAGGTGCCAATTACTGAAGATTGTAGCAACTTTTTCTAAATATATTTTTATAAAAATATTTTTTCAAATATTTTTACTTTTAGTGGTCAAAATAGATGCACATATTTGCACTCTTTGAATTAAAAATATTTGCAAATAAATATTTTATTTCTTGATTAAGAAATCAGAAGTAAGTTTAAAGACAAACTCTTAATGTGCCATTTACTAGGGATGTTACCCTATATCAATTTTTTAGGGTCTTTCAACTGGAAAGAAATGATTAACTTAGAAAATTTTAAAAATAGCGATCTCAATAATGTTAAATTATGGAAGATGGTGGAAAAAAGGAGAAAAGAGCAATCTTACGTATTTTTTAAGTTGACAATGACATTTTCTGTGTTCTAAAACGTATGTGTATGAAGTTTTGTTGATATCAGTCAAAAATTGAAGATTTGGATAAAGAACTTACAGTCAATGACCGTCTTATCTATCTATCTATCTATCTATCTATCTATCTATCTATCTATCTATCTATCTATCTATCTATCTATATATATATATATATATATATATATATATATATATATATATGTAATAGTTTGTCCTGGCTGGCTGATAATCAACGCACAGTCCGAACTACTGAGCCTAGAAGCATGAAAATTGGGCAAAATATACTTCTTATGATGCAAGTGTGCACTAAGATGGGATTTTTGAAAATATCCCCCCTAAAGGGGCTAAATGGGAGGTCGAAAATTATAAAAAATCTTGCCATATCTCAGTAGCCATTATAGGCCGGAATGTGAAATTCCAGAATATAAGTCTATTAAAAAATAAACACATATTTCAGTAATTTTATAAATTCCCCCTTAAGGGGGTTAAAATGGGTATTGAAAATTTTAGAAACTTGGCATATCTCAGCAGCCATTTTACATAGAAGTACGAAGTTGCAGAAAATAAATCTACTAAAACAAAATAATTAAACACTTATTTCAGAGATTTTAAAATTTCCACTCTTGAGGGGGTTAAAGTGGGAGTCAAAATTTTTCAAATGTTTTTGGATCTGTCATGTGACATATAATCTTAAAGCCCTTGGATTACTCTTTCGGGTTATAGACTTTTCTTCCTTCCTACCCAATTTGAGCTCCCGGCGAGGGCAATTTTTGAAGATTTTGGAAATCGCAATGTTTAACCATTTTTAATCGGATTTTTTGCTGATCTCTCGAATAATATTATTATATATAATATACGAAATTATTTAAAAGGGCGAGGGAGATGTTTCCTGGGGGGAGGGAGCACGATAATTAAAACCATGGGGTGTACTTTTTAAACGTTTGCTGACACCCTCATGTGATATATCATTAGCAAGCTCTGTGACCATTATTTTATGTTGGATACCTTCCGAGTGCATCCCCCTACTATGCCTTCACAGGGGCATTTTTCTAAATTTGGCTAACACTCTTCACATGATACAGTGTTAGTAAGCCCTGTGACCACTTATTCATTCAAATTATGTACTTTCCTCCCCCCCCCGTTTATTTTGCCCTTCCTGCGGGAGTCGTTTAACGTATTCCAGCAAAAAGCATTATTATAAATAGAAAATTATGAAACTAATCTTAAATGACGTAGAAAAATCAATAAAAAGTATTGATCTCATTTATTATCATTTTAGTTCCCGTCTTTTCCACAAGGGGTGCTTTTAATTCTTATTTATTTGGATATTTTACTGCTACTTGCCAAAAGATTCTAATTTTTTATAGTTAAACTACCTTAATTCTTGTATACTTACTCGCGCATTTTTTTATTTTTTTACAACCAGTTGGTGACGTCACATGACTTTTCCACAATTGTGGCTCCCTTATAGCGTCCCTTTGATTTGTTGTTTGTTAATCTCCTCTATTTTTAGTTTCCATAAATTTACTAAAATCGACTTCAATAAGCATATAAAAACGATTTTTATAAATGATTGTAGAACATATTGATCGTAGATTCCACAAGTTAGTCCAGGCATTACGTGCTCAAAAAGGACAAATAAATGCAAGTTTTGGTGTAGTTTTGATTTTTGGCTCCCTTTATGTTTTATGGGTCGCTGAACACGAATCTGGCATTATCCAACAAAATTTCTCCCCGGAAACACGTTTTTTTGGCAAAAAACGTGCAAAAAACGTGGCTTTTTTTCGTTTTTTCTAAATAACTTCAAAATTATGCATTTTACATAAAAGTAGTCTATACATAAATTAAAGAGCACAAAATTTCCTACATTTTATGTACTTAAAGTTTTTTTCTCGGATCAATGGTTTAGCCGCGAGAGAGCCGCAAAAATGGGTGTGAAAAGCAAAAAATTCTGAAAAACGTGAATTACAGCACCGTACGTCGATGAAACATGAAAAACAACCATTTTAGGCAAATTTTCTCCACTTAATAATACTAAATATATTATTATTGACTATATTTTACTAATCTGATGGTCATTGTTTCTTTCATAACAAAAAAATAAATAAAAATGGGCATGTTTGTGATCAAAATCTTCATTTGCTATTATAAAATAATAATAGTAATAATTTCTTAATTTGACTTTTAAATAATGTAAATGAAATAACTAACACAGGCTTTAACATATAAAAGCTGACACGGATTCCAGTTCTTAAAGTTCCCGAAATTCAAAATGTGGTGTGACAATAAAAAAAAATCCGGAAAATAGGAATTATATGGCACTGTACATTAGATTTAACATGAAAACTGACCATTTTTCGCAAAGATTGACTTTAAATGATACTGAAGATATTATGATCGACTATATTTTACAATGAAGTTGCTAACAACAAAAACGACGACTCTTTATGAATTATTACTTAATTATAAATAATTATGTACATTAGTAAGTACATTTACTTAAAAAAACAAAGTACTATTTCCGCTTTCTTTTATTTGAGGGTCCCTGCTTTTCACCGACATTTACAAAATAGAAAATAGATGAATGGAATTAGTGGATGTTTTTATAACTATTAATATTATAAATAAAAGTTTTTTTAATAGTAAATATTTGATACCTTGCGGCATAACTATGTCCCCTTCCATTGGGACGTCTGATTCATTGTGTGGGCAATCCATTTCCAGATCACCCTCTTCGTCTTGACACACAACTGCGATGTTGTTGCAGTTTCCCGAAGCAAATCTTCTATCTGATATCTTCGCAAATAATTTTTGCTGCTGCTTCAACCACTCGCGGCCTCTCATCTCGATCAGATTTACATGTTTGCAGATACCATGCAATAGTCAGTATCTTCCCTACTATATTCTTGAAACACACAATGGACTTTTTTTCTGATTCTTTATGATCAGTATGTCGTCTCCATATCTCTCAATGAGGTTAAACTTTACAGTTCTCATATCAGGTTGATAACTCCGTGTAACCCGTTTCATTAGCTCTTCCATGGAGAATTGACACTCGTCATCATGATTTTCAAGGTAATCGTAATATACTTTGCATTGCTCTGTCGATTTCCTCGGCAAATGGACCACGTTTCTACTGTCCTTGGACCCTCGGCCTCCCATAAATATATCTAAAACATTTGATGTGGTATTGAGCATTTGCTGCGATCAAATCATTCACTGGATCGATGCGCTGAATTATAGCCTGCCCATAATCATCATTGCGAGCTCTTGCTGCTTTCAGAATTGTATTTTTGAATCCCATGTGTCGCACACTGTATACAATATTGCATTCGCTTGTGTTGCGATGAACTCTTCCGAAATGCACAGTCTACATATAAAACAATTAGTTCGAAAATTAAACTGAGGAGTTGATGATCTTAAAATTTGAGAAGTTCTAGCACTTTGTTCCTCAATCTTCTTCAGATAAGCAGTAATCATCCGTTCATTTACGTATGCTTTTCTACAATTAACTTGCACATCTACTGAGATTTTCCTCTTTAGGAAAACTGCCTTTCCATCTTTTCTTTCTGTACTTGCCTTGATTAACGCTGCAATACCTCGACTAACTTTCACTGACCCCTCTTCTAAAGGAAAGTCACAAATAAAACTCAGCGATATCGCGCAAAATCATTTTAGATGTTCACTATATTCACGAAGACTCAAACAGGGAATTACTCTATTATAAGTAAGCAGTTGGATATAGAAACTGAGAGGAATGTGTCCTCCTGATAAGCTAGTGATCTGTGCGACGCATATTTCTAACAGAGGCGAGACTGCTGGAAAAGGGGGGGGGGGTAGTATTCCACTGAACGTGGACATGGGATGCGGGGGTGGGCGTTTGACCAACGTTATTTCATACTTGCACCCCTTCAATCAAAGGGGAAAGTGCAGATGGGATCATTAAAGCCTGTTTTAGTTATTTTATTTACATTATTTAAAAGTCAAATTAAGAAATTATTACTATTATTATTTTGTAATAGCAAATGAAGATTTTGATCACAAATATGCTTATTTTTATTTATTTTTCTGTTATGAAAGAAACAATGAACATCAGATTAATAAAATATAGTCAA
Source organism: Maratus speculifer (assembly GCA_964019185.1). NCBI lineage: Eukaryota > Metazoa > Arthropoda > Arachnida > Araneae > Salticidae > Maratus > Maratus speculifer. Next base: position 267,684 of record CAXHSM010001510.1, read on the forward strand.
TAATAATACATTTAGTATTATTAAGTAGGAAAAATTTGCATAAAATGGTTGTTTTTCATGTTTCATCGACGTACAGTGCTGTAATTCACGTTTTTCAGAATTTTCTGCTTTTCACGCCCATTTTTGCGGCTCTCTCACGGCTAAACCTTTGATCAGAGAAAAAAATTTTAAATACATAAAATGTAGGAAATTTTGTGCTCTTTAATTTATGTATTGATGACTTTTGTGTAAAATGCATAATTTTGAAGTTATTTAGAAAACACGAAAAAAAGCCACGTTTTTTGCACGTTTTTTGCCAAAAAAACGTGTTTCCGGGGAGATATTTTGTTGGATAATGCCAGATTCGTGTTCAGCGACCCCAAAAACATAAAGGGAGCCAAAAATCAAAACTACACCAAAACTTGCATTTATTTTTTACCAAATGCCTGGACTAAAGTAATCGATTGCGTTTTTTACTATGACAATTTTTTTAGATTTCTAAGCTTTCGTAAATCAGCCATCACTTGCCATATCTCAACAGCAACTTTAGATATAAGCGTAAAATTTACGATAACAAACCTTTAAAAAATATATTGAACATATATTTCATGGAATTTAGAAGTTCCCCTCTCTTCTCCAAAAGGCCTAACGGCAAGTACGAAACTTTTGGCTAATTTCATCATACCTCATCAGCGGTTTTAGATAGAGGCAAGGATTTGAGGATAATTAATGTACTAAAACGAACTTTCACATGTATTTTATCGATTTTAAATATTCCCATCTCAGAGGATTTATTGGATATTTCGCCATATCTCTGAGACCATTTTAGGTAGAAGCGCGAAGTTCAAGATAGCAAATCTACTAAAAAGTACTTAATCATTCTGATTTTAAAGCTATTTTGTTTGTTATGTCGTCAACATCAATTTTGAGCTGGATATCGGGAGATTATAGGAATAAGAAACAGTTATGGTTATTTGATTAGGTATTATTATTATTATTATTATTATTATTATTATTATTATTATTATTTTAATGATGGATTTCGTTTGATTCAAGATTCTTTTAAAGAAACTGACCAGCGTAGAGGGCGAAAGCTGCTAGTATATGCATATAGATGTACATAAGAAACATACTAAACATATTCTGTTTAATAAAATATGGATATAAGAAACAAATTTAATTACCTTGATTATTTCTTCTAACAAATCCTGAAAAAAAAAATATATTTCATTATTAAAAATTATTTCTATTTAAGTGCTATATTTACATTAAATTATTTGCATAAATGTTACTAAAATAGTATCATCATATATATTAAAACACATCGCTGTTTCCTAAAGACAAGACAGTTTTTTTGAGACATGTGCGCATGCTGGAAGTTAAATTTACTAGCTCTTTCATATAGAGGATGAAGGAATTCGGTCTCGTTAACCGAATTCAAAGCACCTTTGTAAGACCTTCAACTTTTGACAAGGACACGGGATCAAACCAACACCGTCTCGGAGAGACAGGCTTATCAACCCATTAAACATGGCGGCGAAAGAAATGCTAAGGTGTAAATCATTGACTCTGATCTAAGGTGTAATTGTACCAGCAAAGATTCAATCGCTAGTAACCTCTTTACTGGGAATCCCTAATTCGAAATTTTCGTTTTTATATCTAATTAAATTATTCTTACAATAAGAATATAGAAATGTGGGATCGTCAGTACCGTGATGCTTTTAGGGCCATTTTTTAAAGACAGCATTTGTATTAATTATGAAAAAATAAAATGGTTTTTTTTAAACAGAATGAATCACATTTTGCATATTCCTGGCGTCAAATCTACAATATCATTGGTCATATGTTTAGAGAATATAATAAGCCAAATAAGAGTAATTTTCGAAAAAAAAATCCTTAAACTTTCAACCTATTTTGCAATTTAAACTTCGCAGAATGAAAAAAACTTGCTTAGTACTATTTAGAACAAACCATATATATTTTTTCTATTTTCCCTAGGAAAATGTTTTACAAATAACATAATGTGGAGTTGATATTCAGTAATTAGTCTTTTTTAACAAATCGATGGTTTTATTTACATTATTAATCCTTAATTATATAATTTTATTCTTTCAGTGAAATAAATTCTGTTCGAACATTGACAAAGATGGTTATTTAAAAATAAGTACTTACGAAAAATAATTTGATAGTAAAAATTTTAAAAAGATTCCTGATTTTTTTCGGGAGGGGGGGGGGGATCAACAATAAAATTTCTTTTCAATCTAAAGATCCCCCCCCCATTTTTTCAAATCAATTTCAAATTTAAATTTTATAGCATATAAAAATTAACCACACTTTTATTTAAAACAAAATGGATTTTGATTTTCTTTTCTTTACATCATGGAAGTTTTTCACCTTTTAATCACAACCTTTCGAGTTAATATCCAGTAATTAATGCTTTTTTATTTTATTTATAATATTAATTTTCATTTATAAGATTTATTCTTTATGCATTTTAAAAATTGATTTAAACAGGGATCTCTTTAGGGAAAAAAATGGTTCTTTAAGGGTCTTTTCACAACTTTTTAAATCTTAAAACACAACTCTTCACAAAATGTTTTCATTCTAAAATAGGACCACACCTCACAAAATTTATTAAAAAAATCCCTTTATTTAAACTTTTGCAAATTCAATAATTTTAAATAAAATTTAACTTGGCACAAAACAGCTAAAATTACCAAAGTATCTATCTCATAGCTCTTTTAGATACAAAAAATCTTGTTTAAAAATAAATAGGAACTTATACGTAACGAGAAATTCAAATTTACGAATTTTTTATCAAATTGAATTTTTTCAAAACTATTACTGTTCACAATTTTCACAAAACAGGAATAACTAAGAAAATCTTTCACAGACCCCTCATGAAAAATTATTTTAAAATAAGTACCACTTTTTACAAATAAATAAGCTTTTAGTATTTAACCACATGTAAGAAAATATAAATACCTTGATAAGTAATGAAGTTCTGTCTATTTAATAAAGGTATTTAAAAAGTAATATTTATCTCTTCCATTTCATTATGAGCGGTAAACATATGTCATACATGTCATATGTGTCAACATATGTCAACCCACAATTTTTTATTGAAAAGCCTGAAATTAAAATATATGGCTGCATTCACACATATGTTTGTTTCTTTAGATACAGAGAAGCAAAATTTTCGGAAATTTTGAAGTGTTCGAAAGCAGTTTTATCGTTTTCCCTCTAGAAAAATTGATGTTATTATGTTTTTTCCTTATAATTGTATTTTATTTAAATATGGATCATTTCAATAAAATATAAAATAATAAGTATGTACTACATTTATACACACTAGAATTAAAATTTTTATTTTAACTCTAGTGTTAACTAACGCTAGATGTAAATAACGATTGATAATAGCATTCTTCTTCCTTCTTGTGAATATTGAAATAATCTCTTAAGATGATTTTATGAAACCATTTTTACAAATTACTTTTGTATTTTCTTCGATAATTTATTTTAATGCTTATACCCATGTTGAATGAATCTTTTTTATTTAAGGTACTTGATGTTGATCAACCCTGTGGTACAAACTACAACAAATCAATTGGCGGATAATCATAATGCTATAAAGTGGATAAAACTATTGAAATTTGTACATAAAAGTATATGATACATTGTGTAAAATAAAATAAATTGTATACATAAGTATTATAACTGTGTATTATGATGTAGTGTATTATTGTAATTTAACGTTGTAATAAATATCTTTTTTATATTTTAATTGCTTGTTTTAAATATGTGTTAATCATAATTATCTTAATTTATTTTGTAAATGTTAAAAAACATTTATATTTTGAATTTTAATATTGTTCTCAAACCCTCTCCTTAACAATGCAAGGCTTTGATACAATTTTAAACTTATTTTTAAGCATAATAATAGTATAAAGTTAGCCTTGGCTATTTAGCGATTTGGACTGAAAATACATTTTTCATTTTTTATAAATTATTTTTCGCGTTATAAGCAATTTAGGTCACGACAACTAGTTTTTTACTTTTCTTGATCTGTGTGGAGAATTAAAGCTTTGTTATTAATATTTTAAGCTATAAACTACATATCAGTTCTTGCAAGAATAATATAATACCACATTTCCATATTAAAAATAAATAAATAAAAAATTGGTGATTTGCTAGACAGTGATATTCTTAAACATTTAACTGAATGTAAGAAAATTTGGATTTGAATGTTGAGAAAAAAAAATAAAAATCCTAATTTCCAAATAAGTAGCAAGAATATTAAAAATATATATAAAATTTTGACAACTTTTATTAATTTTACTTTTTTTTTTTTTTTTTTGAAAATGTATGTGATTTGTATTCTGTTCACTCCTTTCTGATCCTTTAGCTCTTATAATTATGACTGTCAAACAACAAAAGAAGTGTGAAATAATTTTTCGGCAGTCAGTATTCTTGAATAATTTGTTAGTATTTAATAAAATTTAATAAATTTTGGATATTTAATGAAAAGTAATATAAAATCTATTCGTTATTTTAAGTTTTAATAATTTATAGAAATGTAAGAAGGAAATTTAATATTAGCATTTTATTTTATCAGAGATCACTTCACACCATCATAGCGGTCACAAATGTAAACCCTTTTTTTTTGTGATTTTTTTTTTAATTCTCTAAGTGCATAGTGCTTTTATAGCATCTTTATGCCTCTATTTCAAAATAATAATTTTCGCTATATATTTAAACCTGACATGTGACAGTAGTAACTGTTTTAAAATAGTTATATAAAAAATAAATGTATAAAAAGGTGTAGTAGCTATGTAAGTGTGATTGCGCAGTTCATTGTTTTTAGTTACATTTTACCTTTTTTTTTTCTTTTTTTTTGTCAACAATTGTACATAATGGGGAAAAAAAAAACTTTTTTAACAATTACAGAAAATTTAATATTTATAAAAAAATAAAAAATATATATATACATATATATATATATATATATATATATTCTTTTTTTACCAGTTACATACCTTTGCACAACTTGATGACCTACAAATGGTCTTATTAAAATTTTTATCAAAATATTTAAATGTATCCTCACATATATAATATTTTCCGCCAAAATAAATTTTTATAATAAGAGTAAGACTTTGTGCTCATCATGTATATTCGTCGATTCTGATTACAGAATAACCCATAAGAATATCCCATATTTGACAGGATAATATAAAACAAAAAGGACTGTAAAGCGAAACTTGTTTGTTCTAAAATATACAATAGGTATGACAAGAGTTTAAAATGACTATGTTTTAGAAATGATGCTTGGTAAGTGTTATCCATTATAAGCAATTTAAATTTCTAGACAATATCTGAAATCTACCATTACCTAACATATTATGTCTTGTGAAAGCTGCTACCATTCCTTGAGACAAGACCTACACCAATTCTGACCTCAAGAGAGTAATTCAGGTGGAAGTAGCAATTCTCCAACAAGACGATGCGTTCATGATGATAGATTCCAGACATCGTCTTGAATTGTATATTACTCGCAATGGACGACATTTTCCAGGCGTCATTTCTGAAAGATAGTCATTTTAATCTCTCGTCATACCTATTCTATATTTTTAACAAATAAGTTCTTCATTGGAGTCCTTTTTGTTTTTATATCCTGTAAAATGTGGGAGGTTTTTTTTGGATCATTCTGTATTTTTACGGTATATATACCGAATATTTCATTTACGGTACATATACTGAATACAAATGCTTTTAAGGTACATATACAGTCGACTGCACAATGTTTCGAGCACCGGACCCTCGGCGATTCAGAACCAGATGGGTCGACCTCAAAGAGTTGAGTGGCCCCGTTGAGAAACGAAACCCTTGCGAGAGGGAGTGGTAGAGAGGTTCGACTCTGTGTTTAAAAAGACGTCTGCCTGACATGGGGTTTGGTAAAAAGGCGTGCTGACACCTGGGTCCCAAGGTGTTTTTTCAAAAGGCGTGCTGTCAACAGACGCCTGGCTCCCAAGGTACTTTTTAAAAAGGCGTAGAAGCACTCTGTATAAAAGACGCCTGGGTTGGAGGCTCACAAGGTATTTTTTAAAAAGGCGTAGAAGCACTCTGTATAAAAAGACGCCTGGGTTGGAGGCTCCCAAGGTATTTTTTAAAAAGGCGTAGAAGCACTCTGTATAAAAAGACGCCTGGGTTGGAGGCTCCCAAGGTATTTTTTAAAAAGGCGTAGAAGCACTCTGTATAAAAAGACGCCTGGGTTGGAGGCTCCCAAGGTATTTTTTAAAAAGGCGTAGAAGCACTCTGTATAAAAAGACGCCTGGCTCCAAAGGTGTTTTTTAAAAAAACGCCTGGCTCCCAAGGTGTTTGTTAAAAAGACGCCTGGCACCCAAGGTGTTTGTTAAAAAAGACGCCTGGCTCCCAAGCTAGACGATGGGTCCGGGCTAGGGTCCCTCGGGAGACATAATCGTCGCACCGATTTTTTTCTGTGCGATCCGAGTCGCACGCTCCACGTCTCGCAGATGTCGGGCCAAAGAAGGGTGGGGCCCAAACGAAAAAAACCCGCACCCTGTTGGTCGCACCGTGGCAGGCCTCCGTGTCACGAGAGCGTGGAGGCTCTTTGTAGAAAGAGTGTGACTTTGTTGGAAACGAAAAACGTGGCGCCCATAAAACAGTCGAAATAAAATTCCATCCAACCCAAAAAAAAAAAAAAAAAATTTTTTGAGTCATTGAATCAGATGAGTCATTTTTTTGGATGAGTCATTAAAAAAAAATTTTTTTTTAATTAGATGAGTCATTGAATCAAATGACTCATAATTTTTTTTCCAATGACTCATCAAAAAAAAATTGGTGACTCATTCATGGAAATTTATTTCTGTTCTTGTTTGTGGAAATGAGTTGTGTTGTGTTGGAGAGTGTTTCTTGTGGAAATGTGTGTGGGTTGGTGAGTGTCTCTTGTGGAAACGTGTGTGGGTTGGAGTGTGTTTTGGAGCGTGTTTCTTGTGGAAATGTGTGTGGGTGGGAGAGTGTTTCTTGTGGAAACGTGTGTGGGTTGGAGTGTGTTTTGGAGCGTGTTTCTTGTGGGAATGTGTGTGGGTGGGAGAGTGTTTCTTGTAAAAATGTGTGCGGGTTGGAGAGTGTTTCTTGTAAAAATGTGTATGGGTTGGAGCGTGTTTCTTGTAAAAATGTGTGTGGGTTGGAGAGTGTTTCTTGTAATAACGTGTGTGGGTTGGAGTATATAAAAAGAACTTCACAAATTTTATAACAAGATTCCATCCTCCATGGTTGGATGAAATCTTATTTGTGAAGTTGTATTTGTGGAAATGTGTCTGAAAAAAAATGTTTGCGTTGTTTGCGTTGTTTGTGTTTTCATTATGTTGTTTGCGTTGTTTGCGTTTTGTTTATGTTGTTTATGTTGTTTGCGTTGTTTGTGTTGTTTATGTTGTTTGTGTTGTTTATGTTGTTTGTGTTGTTCATGTTGTTTGTGTTGTTTATGTTGTTTGTGTTGTTTATGTTGTTTATGTTGTTTGTGGTTTGTGTTGTTTGTGGTTTGTGAAATGTGAAATATTATAAAAAGATTCCATGGTTGGATGAAATCTTATTTGTAAAGTTGTATTTGTGGAAATGTGTCTGGGTTGGAGAGTGTGTCTGTAAAAATGTGTTTAAATTGGGGTAAAAAAAAAAAATTGTTTGCGTTGTTTGTGTACGATTTTATTTGTGTATCCAATGTGTGCTAAAGCCCATCTGTGGTGGGACTTTGAAAGGGAACCTAACCCGCATTCACGCTCGAGGAGAGTTTCCGTTTTTGCCGGAAGCTCCCTTCGAGTTCGAAGGGAAACCACAGAAAACCTTCGAAGGCTAGGCCGACGGTCTGACCGTCTACCCGATTCCGTCTCGGGTGAAACTTGTTTCCTGTAAAAGAAAACGCCCTGTAAAAGAAAACGCGCTGTCGCGTGAAAACTTGGTACTTGAGTCTTGTTTCCTGTAAAAGAAAACGCCCTGTAAAAGAAAATTGAAACACCTTGAAAGATCGAAACGCCCTATAAAAGAAAACGCGCTGTCACGTGAAAACTTGGTACTTGAGTCTTGTTTCCTGTAAAAGAAAACGCTCTGAAAAAGAATACGCGTTTTCTTGTTCATTGTAAAATCGACGAACCATCGATGCAATAATATCAAAAATTTATCAAGTATTTATCAAAAATTTATCAAGTATTTATCAAAATTTATCAAGTATTTATCAAAATTTATCAAGTATTTATCAAAATTTATCAAAAATTTATCAAGTATTTATCAAAAATTTATCAAAAATTTATTAAGTATTTATCAAGTATTTATCAAAATTTATCAATAATTTATCAAGTATTTATCAAGTATTTATCAAGTATATTTATCAAGTATATATCAAATACATTTATCAAATACATTTATCAAATACGCATCAAGTATTTAGTATGAAAATCAGGAAAAGAAATTTACAAATTAAAGTTATCAAGTCGGGACACAATTTCTTAAAAAATTAAAAAACTTACCTTTCATACTAACCTTACATTTTTACATTTTCTTTGGAAAAGCATTGAAAACATGACCTTATTCAAAACATAATCATTTCAAACACTTTTTAAAACATGACCTTATTCCAAACAGGATTTTTTAAAACATCCTTATCATGTTATAAGGATGTTCTTTCAAACACTTTTTAAAACTTGGCTTTAAAAACATGACCTTCTTCAAAACAACCTTCCCCTGTTATACACAGGATTTTTTCACTTTTTAAAACACCCTTATTATATTATAAGGATGTTCTATCAAACACTTTTTAAAACACTTTATACAACATAACCTTATTAAAACATAACCTTTTTAAAACATGACCTTTATACAACATTACCTTTTATAATACACTTTTTAAAACATAACCTTTTATAAACACCCTACACTTTTTAAAACATGACCTTTTTAAAACCAAACCTGTGGCCACCTCTCATGCATCCATCTCTCTGTGAAAAAAGAAAACCACCTACCTTTGGTAACCGGGAATTTGCCGGCAAGCCGCCGAAGCGGCTCAAACCGGTGACTGGCATTCATAATAATCATAAAAAAGGGTACCTACTTCTTGACCAACTTTCAGAGAACTGTCTTGGCAAAATACCAAAATAATGGACTTTTCCGAAGGTAGGGAAGCATTAGGAGGAGACAAAATTCCTCTCCATTCCCCACAAAAGCAATAGTAGGACACACTCTCTCTTCATCGCCTTCAGTCCTATGATCCATAATAGACTCGTCTTACTCAAGCCTGTTATTCATGTGACAGGGTATGTGATAGGAGTGTTCACAGTTCAGTTCCAAAAAATGTCCCCGTTTGGTGTCCCAGCAATTAGTACAATTCATCTTGGACTCCACACCAAAAGGAACGGTCTGCTCTGAAACGTTTTGTTAAAAACTACATAGTCAAAAAGAACACAACGTCCTTTAGAGCAAGGCAGCAGTAAGAGTACAGCACGTGTGGGGTTCTTGGACATTTCTGTCCCCCGTTCCTTCTTTCTTGTCGGGATCTCCTTCGCTGGACCACTCTTCCTGTTCGCTTAGCACCCTCCAGTCTTCCACAGTGTCGCCAGAGCTAACTCTCTTTTCATCACCTTCAGTCCTATTATCAACTCGTCTTACTCAAGCCTGTGACTGGTCTTTCATGTTTGGGTCAGCAGTACTTTGACATTTCTGTCTCACGCCCCCTAGACAAACCGTTCCTTCTTTCTTGTCGGGATCTCCTTCGCTAGACCACTCTTCCTGTTCGCTTACCCCTTGTCCACCTTCCAGTCTTCCACAGTGCCGCCAGAGCTTTCACCCCTAGAGGACCGAATTCGGCCCTCAGAGTGTCCGAATTCGGGTCAAGAGACTCTTTCACCACGGTGGATCTACGTCTTCCTAAAAGGCCTGACGCCCGTGAGGGGGTGGGCAACCCAGACCCTCCCTTCTGAAGATTAAAACACCACCCTTCCCCACCGTGGCATCTCCCAACCCCGGAGGCACCTGGACCGCAGTGCACAGAGGCCTCCGGTCCTGAGAGACTTCTACTGCGCGCCCATGGCACACGGGGTGCCCCAGGCGCCTTCCAGCCGGTTGTCTCTCATCGAGGCTCCAGACCTACAGGCTCAAGCAATGGCCATGCCGGCACAGAGCGCCAATTGACGAGGTTCTTTCCCTTTCACGGTCCGAGATGCGGTCAGGCGATCTCAGTGGACCAGGAGCTCGAATCCCGAATTCCCAATGCACGTACCGGATAACCCTGCAAGGGGCTTCTTTTGCGGAGGAACCTCTAGACCCCGCCAAGAGACAACCGGCCAACAGTAGCCCTTCGGACACCTTGTCGAGCTCCTTTGAACACCCGGAAGGGATTGGAAGGCTTGAAGGGTTCACTACTGGAGAAGAGCGGCTGAAGTACAGACGATCCCTGCTGGAGCAGGGGGAGCAGGGTGGCTCCCATCACTCTGACCCAGGGGGGAGGGTAGGATCCGAGCAGCCCCCTGTCTATCTCCCCTTCTGTCTAGAAGAGGTGCCACAGAAATGTCGCCATCTGAAAAGAAGAAGCAAAAGGACATGAGTGGAGCAAAAAGAAAATGGTTATCTCAGAAAATGAATTTTTTTTAAAAAGTAACACACAATCTTTTCATAGTCAAGTTTCAATTTTCAAAGGGTTGGATACATTCTAATGAAACAAAACATGTCAACCTTTTCAAACGCTTAAACTCAATACCTTTCAGAAGAAAATGGTTTAAAAACTTCAATTTTCAAAGTGTTGGATACATTCTCTTTAACACGGCGAAATTTTCAAACTCTTATTCACAAACTCGATACATTTCAGAATTGTTTAAAAACATCATCTCAAAAAATCAATCTTTTTAACAAAGTCAAAATATAAAAACAATCTTTTTATATTCAAGTTTAACTTTTCAAAGTGTTGGACACATTCTCTTTAACACAGCGAAATTTTTAAACTCTTATTCACAAACTCGATACATTTCAGAATTGTTTAAAAACACCATCTCAAAAAATCAATCTTTTTAACAAAGTAACTTTTATCACATAATAATACAAAGTGAAACACTCACAGAAATTCACAGGCAGAATAATCCAAAGGCACAAGCATCGAGAAAGACGAAAGCCAAGTGAACGAGCTAGCGAATGCACGGCCTTTTATACACCAGTTTGACCCAATTAATTTTTTTTTTTTTTTGTGACCTCAATAATTTTTTTTTTTTCAAGGTGTTGGATACATTCTTTTTAACAGAACATAGCGAAATTTTTAAAGTCTTATTCTCTAAATCAACACATTTCAGTAGAAAATTAATGAATCTTTTTAACAAAGTAATCTTTTTATATTCAAATTTAAAATTTCAAAGTGTTGGATACATTCTCGTTAATAAAACATAGCAAAATTTTCAAACTCTTATCCTCTAAATCAACACATTTCAGTAGAAAATTAATGAATCTTTTTAACAAAGTAACACATTAAAACTCAAAAAATCAATCTTTTTATATTCAAATTTAAATTTTCAAAGTGTTGGATACATTCTCGCATAGAAAAATTTTCAAACTCTTATCCTCTAATGAAATACACTTCAGAAGAAAATTGATTAAAAACTTAAATTTTCAAAGTGTTGGATACATTCTCTTTAACAGAACATAGCGAAATTTTCAAACTCTTATTCTCTAACTCAATACATTTCAGAAGAAAATTGTTTAAAATACCATCTCAAAAAATCAATCTTTTTAACAAAGTCGCAAAATAAAAACAATCTCTTTATATTCAAGTTTAAATTTTCAAAGTGTTGGATAACAGAACACGACAAAATTTTCAAACTCTTATTCTGTAACACAATACATTAAAGAAGAAAATTGGTTAAAAACACCATCTCAAAAAATCAAAGTCCCAAAATAAAATAATACGAAGTAAAACACTCACAGAAATCCACAGGCAGAGAAATTCACAGGCAGAGAAATCCACAGGCAGAGAAATCCATAGGCAGAGAAATCTACAGGCAGAGAAATCCACAGGCAGAGAAATCCACAGGCAGAGAAATCTACAGGTAGAGAAATCCACAGGCAGAGAAATCCACAGGCAGAGAAATCCACAGGATGAGAAATCTACAGGCAGAGAAATCCAAAGGCAGAGTAATCCAAAGAGCAGGCACAAGCATCGAGGTAGACGAAAGCCAAGTGAAAGAGCTAGCGAATGCACGGCCTTTTATACACCAGTTTGACCTCAAAAAAAATTTTTTTTAATTTTTTTTTTTAACAATGGGTTGTGCAATAGGATATAGCTTCTTATACCTTACAATGCTTAAAAAAAAATTTTTTTTTCAAGGTCGCGGAGGGTAGGAATGCAGTATAAAAGGCTGTGCATCCGCTTGCTCGTTCACTCGGCTCTCTTGTTTCACCTAGTTTTTGCCTGCCTGCCTGCTGGATGACCTTACCACCGCCGATATACAGGGCCGTTTTCAAAAGACTTGGATTCTGTGGAAGATGCAGGAGGAGACTGGAAAAAGATTGCTTTCCGTGACATTTCTGGCAGACTGGTTTAGTTTATGAAGACTGCAATTTCCCGAGACATCTTTCCATGGATTGAATTTGGTGAAGGATGCGTGCCATTGGAAAAGATGGACTTGTATTTTTTTCGGTGACCTTTCTACGATAAAACTTAAACTGTTTTCTTTTATGGAGCCCAGCCGCATTTTGAAAGACTGAGACAATTTTTGAAGTGTTGGAGTTGTTGAAACATGGATCCAACTGAAAAAGATTGACTTTTTGTGACGTTTCCAAGTTAAAACTGTTATCTTGTATGGAGCTCATCTGCATTTCGAAAGACTGAGACATTTTTCAAAGTGTTGGAGTGGTTGAAACAGGCATTCAACTGAAAAAGAGTGACATTTCCAAGTGAAACCATCACCCACATCACGCCATGGGTCTAGAGAAAGGTTCTTGAGATTTTCCCAACGAAGACCTCACTCTCTCTCAACCCCATTCCCACGCGCGTGCTGTTCCCAAGACACAGGCTTCAGTAGCTGTCTGTCTCGAGCACGATGAACACCTGCATGTGTTGCTCTCTGCCGGTCCTCAAAGGCTCGCGCTTGACGCGGTGCCAGCATGCGGTCCACCCGCTGTGTCTCCTGCAGCAGGTCCGAGATACCGGGCATCTCGAGTGTCGGGTGTGCGGGGCCCATCTCAAGGCCCCGGACCTCACCTTTCTCTGGATCCAGTATAAAGATCGATTGACGGATGAGCAGTTTCGTTGGTTGCGGGAAAAGCGAAACGAAATTCTGATCCTCGAACTGGATCCAAAAGATTTGGAAGGATCTCACCTCCAGGTCTAAAGTCTCATCCGTCGCAGAAAAAAGAGTTGAAAGGGGAAACCTGTTCCCCTTTCAACTCTTTTTTTTTTGCGCCCAACCCCTCACCAACGTTGGTTCCTCACCCGAAAGGAAGAGTCGTGTTTAAAACTTTATCCTCTAATATAATTTTTTTTTCACTTTGCTTGCCATTTGCTTCCTTTGCCTTGCCATTTGGGATACCATTCGAGTCGTTCGCTGACAGCATGGCAAGACATTCTCGACTCTTGTGTGTGTATTGCAGACTGCGGCAGGGAGGACTGGGTTTAATTCTAAGAGAGTGTGGTCATGGATATCATGCGGGGTGCATCGTGTATTATGTCAAACGCAGTTTGGATAACAGAGACGTACCCCTGACGTGTTTCGAATTTGCTACCTCCATCCACTGGCGAGAACTGAGGGCCGTATGGACTGTCCTCTACCATCCCCTGAGTCCCACCCGGATCGGAAGGAGCCCCGTAGAAAGAGAACGTAGACTGTGGTTAGAAGAGGCCATTGAAAAAGGAAACAAGAAATTGGATTTATAAAATAATTCATGTAGATTGTGTCACATACATTCTATCCTATAAAGAATAGATCTTGACATGGGTTGTCATTTATTTTATACCTTACATACTTTACCTCTATCACTTTATCATAAAATAGTTTGAACAACTCCTTAAAAAAAAAAAAAAAAAAAAATTTTTTTTTTTTTTTTTTTTTTTTTTTTTTTTACATTTATATATATTCGAATCTCATGTCCCTTAGACACTCTCTGCTTATTTTCAGTCCTAATCGAATGAAATCTCGAAAGTGCACCGTCTGATTCACACAACTTTTTTTCAAATTGACCGAAAACGTTGAGGTGTATCCTCTTGTATGGGGTGTTTTAGGAATCCTCTGTTGTTGCGCAACATGACACCTATTCCAAAAAGAGGATTGAGTGTGAAGGTGAACGACACGGTGCCTTTTCGTGATGCCGCGGGCTACGACTCCCCATACACAGAAAGTGTGCCAGTGGACATGGTTTTAAAAAGTCTCTGTGTTTTCTAGCGTGATCGCTTCCTCTGCTTTTTTTTAATAGTAGCATTCATATTTTATTTTTACATCTGTTGATATAAAATATAGTTGGAGAACTAAATTTCTTAAAAGTACATTATAAAATACTTTGTTCCATAACTGTATTATAAAATAGTTTATTATACTACTATGTTAAAAAATAATATGTATTATACAAAAAAAAATTTTTTTTTTTTTTTTAGTAGTATTTACATTTTATTTTTACATCTATGGGTTGATATAAAATATAGTTGGAGAACTAAATTTCTTAAAAGTACATTATAAAATACTTTGTTCTATAACTGTATTATAAAATAATTTATACTACTATGTTAAAATAAAATATGTATTTAAAAAAAAAATTTATTTTTATTTTTTATTTTTATTTTTTTTACATGGTAATATATTAGAATCTCATGTCACTGACACAGTAGCCGTTTATTTTCAGTCCTAATCGAATGAAATGTCACAAGTGCATCTTCTTATTCACCATCCCTTGTTTTCCAATTCCCCTAAAAGGTTGAGGTGTATCCTCTTTTAACGGGTGTCCTCTTTGGTTGCGCAACCTGTCTCACATCCCCCCAAAGGGATGGAGTGGGAAGGTGAATGGCAAGGTGTCTTTTCGAGTGGCCGTGGGCTGCGACTCCCCATCCACAGGGAGGGTGTCACTCGACATGTCTTTAAAAAGTACCTTTGGGTCGGGTATCCCCCCAAAGGGACGGAGTGGGAAGATGAATGACAAGGTGTCCATTCGTGGTGTCAAACGCTACGACTCTCCATGCACTGGCAGTATGCCACGGGGCACTCTCTAAGCGATACACAGGATCCGATGCGGGGCGAAAGAATCAAGAGTGCCTTCGGGAGGTCCCCCAGAAGAGAGAAGAGAAACAAGAGGGAACAGTCCTCTCGAGGAGGGCCCTCACAGGAAATCAGGTAAGAGGTGCCAGTCGTCTAAAAGCACATTCCTGGAGGAGCCCCCTTCAAACGGGTTCACAACTCTGAAACCATTTTCAGAGAAACAGGTAAATATAAAAAAAAAATCCAAACTGAAATATATATATATATATATATATATATATATATACATATATATATATACACTGACGGAAAAAAAAATCCCAACACCAAGAAAAACTTATTGTAGAGTAATGAAATTTGGACAGTGCATTTGTCTAGTTAACATGTTTAATTGATTAGATTTTCGAGATCACAGGTTAATTTAAGGTCAATAAAATGCATTTCAAATGTGAAATGCTGTTACATTAATAGTTGCTATAACCGCCCGAATTTTGAATGCAAACCTGCACACGTGCATGCATTGTGTCATACAGGTGCCGAATGTCACTTTGTGGTATGGAGTTACATGCTTCTTGTATTTGTTGTGTCAATACTGTGATGGTCAGTGCTGGCTGGGGATGTCACCGAAGTTCTCATCCAATGATATCCTATACGTGATCAATGGGAGACAGATCTGGTGATCTGGCTGGCCAAAGTAACATGTCGACACTCTGTAGAACACATTGCGTTACAACAGCGGCATGAGGGCGAGCGTTATCCTGTTGAAAATCTCCTCTTGAAAGCTTGTTTTGAATGGCAGCACTACAGGTTGAATTACCAGACTGACGTATACATTTGCAGTCAGTGTGTTTGAGAGACCCACGAGAGTGCTTCTGCTGTCATAGGAAAGTGCTCCCTAGACCATGACTCCAGATTGTAGATACAGTGTGTTTAGGCTGCAGACAGTTTGGTTGCAGGCGTTCCCCTGGCCTCCTTCTGACCAGCACACGACCATTATTGGCACCAAGCTAGAACATGCTTTCATCAGAAAACAAAACAGATCTCCACTTCATCCTCCAGTGAGCTCTGGCTTGACATCATTGGCGTCGCAAACTGCAATGACTTCGAGTCAGTGGAATGCATGCCTTGCATCGAGCTGCCCTTGAAGTAACCCATTTATAACAGTTCGTTGTGTCACTGTGGTGCCAACTGCAGCTCGAATTTCTGTCGCAGACGCAATACGATGCACCACAGCCGTACGCCGAATACGACGTACTTCCCTCTCAGTAGTGCCACATGATAACCTGGAGCCTGGTCTTCTTGAGGCAGTACCATCCCTTGACCCCTACTCCTAATAATCATACACAGTCGATGCATTCCGTCCAAGTCTTTCTGAAAAATCGCGGAAAGAAAATCCACTTTCTCGTAGCCCTACTTTACGACCTCTTTCGAACTCTGGGAGTTGATGATAATAGCTTCTTCGTCTTCTTAAAGGCATTCATGATCAATCTCAACTCAACCCATCAAATTTTGTAGATAAATAATGCTCACGAACTTTACAGCACGCATCTAAAGCAAACCTGGTTTTAAAGTTGTGAGTGGCGATACTAGCGCCACACGTATGCGCGAAGCATGAAATTTAAATCAATGTCGTCTTTCAGATGTATAAACACGCCTACAAAATTTCGTTTAGCTAACACAAGTCTTTATTGGTGTTGGGATTTTTTTTTCCGCCAGTGTGTATATATATATCCCCCCCTTTTTTTTTTTTAACTTAAACTTTAATTTTAATTTCAATTTCAATTTCAAATTAAACTTCAATTTTAATTTAAACTTTAATTTTAATTTCAATTTCAATTTCAATTTAATTTTCAATTTTAATTTAAACTTTAATTTCAATTTTAATTTTAATTTCAATTTCAATTTTAACACTTAAAAGCTACTCCCTCAGGTGCGGGGGCTCGCTCAATGTCTACCCGATTCCCGGACACAAGTATCCCGCTCTAGCTACCCAAGAGGGTTGTTGTCTCTCTTGATTCAACAGGACACAGGTCCCTACCCAAGAGGGTCTCTCTGGATTCAACAGGTCCCGTCCAAAGAGGGGAGGGAGTCTCTCTTGATTGAACAGGACCCCCCCTCTGAACGGAGCCTTCCGAGAATCACAGAGGGAGAAATGTGGGAATAGAAAAGATGGGTAAGGGGAAAGGGTGGTGGCCTTCCACGATAGTGATGGGAAATAGATTTAGAGAACTCTGCATCTTAAATGGACATTATAAATATGCATCATACAATGCTTTACTCTAATATATCTTATCTCTATTACAACTTGATTATTAAATATATTATACTACTACTACTAATACTACTACTACAAAAAAAAAAAAAAAATTAATAGTATTCATATTTTATTTTTACATCTATTGATATGAAATATATTTAGAGAATTAAATATCTTAAATATATATCATTGAATACTTTACTCTAATATATCTTATCTCTATTATAACTTGATTATAAAATATATTATACTACTACTACAAAAAAAAAAAAAAAAAAAAAAAAATCTAATAGTATTTATATTTTATTTTTAAATCTATTGATATGAAATATATTTAGCGAATTAAATATCTGAAATATATATCATAGAATAGTTTAATATATCTTATCTCTATTATAACTTGATTATAAAATATATTATACTACTACTACTACAAAAAAAAAAAAAATTTTTTTTGATGATATGTAACACAACTTAGTGTCCTTTGGGGCCTCCTGTCCACTCTACGGCCTACAAAGCCACAGAGAGGTATGTGATATTCAACACAACCGAGTGTCCTCTGGGGCCCACGGACCTCTCTACGGCCCCTTTCGTTTTCATGCCACTGAAATTTTACAAGTCCAGCGTCTTGTCTTTATAAAGGGAAAGATTGAGCGACCGTTTCAGAGAGGTTCCCGTGGAGCTGGGTCAGAAAGGATGAGAGATTTACGCCGGACGCGAGATGTAGGTTCAAAAACTTGAAAAAAAAATTTTTTTTGGCGACCTTGAACTTTATTTTGGGATTGGACCCTCGAGCTTCGACTCGGAGGTGCCTCTCTCGCAGGGCCTTCTTTCCCGTTCGGTTTCGTCCCTCTCCACGGTCCACGAGGGGGTCGAGGGCCCTGACCCACTTTCGGGTGGAAACTTGGAGGACGCCTCTCGCGTCGGGTCTCGGGCGGAAGGGGTCGCGGACCCTGTTGCGGTCCCCTCTTTCCACCCTCTTCCCGACGGTGTCGCTTCGGTCCGTTTCCGGTCGTATGGAAAGGTCCCGGGGCCCCTCGAAATTCAGACGCTCTTGTTTGTGGCCCGGGGCCCGCGCGGTCGACCGAACGACCCCCCCAAAACGTCGAACTCAACGCGTCGGTCCGCTTCTTCCCAGCGAGTTTCAGAGGCGTGAAGCGCACGGGGGGTCGTGGAGGGCTTCTTCCGGGTTCCCCGATTCGCAGTTTTGACCCCTTTTGCCCCCGAAAAAAGCGGAGGCCGACCGAAACCGAGACATTTTTTAGTAGCTTGATTTTTTTCCGACCTCTGGAGGGGTCACATGACCCGGTCCCGTTGGGGTGTGTCTCGGGCGGGTTTGGGTCGGGTCGGAACCGCTCGGGGCAGAGGGGTCATGTCACCTATCCACGGGTTGGAAAAAAATCAAGCCACTCGAAACGAATCTTCTTTCGGCGGTCCGGCGACGCGTTGGACCGTGACGCGCGAAAAACGCTTCCGCCGAAAGCCTCCTGGGGCCCAAAAAAGGGAGCGGGGTACCGCCCGCGTTCGAAACGGGGGTCTCGGCAGAGGAGGAAGGGAAAAGAAGCGAAAAGCCGTTGGAAGGGGGTCGAAGCCCACTCTGGTCCCCCCGGCCTCCCCTTTTACCGCGGAAATGCCAACACGCCTGAGGGGTCAACGACCTACCTGGGGACGGGATGCGAGGGGCCTCTCGAAAGGCCGTCTAGAGGGTCATCGGCCTGACCCCCCCCTCCAAAGTTTCCGACCCCCCACGCGTGCGGGAGGGCCTTTTGAAAATGCGAACCCGAAATTTCCGACGGGCCCCTCTCCCCCGGTCGACCCACGAGAGGAATGCCACCCGGTGCAAACGAAAGCTCGGACCGAGGGGAACATTCCGGCCTCTTTCCGAGTGCCTGCTGGACACTTTTATTTTCGGGTTTCGTCCGACGCGAAACACAAGTCCAGACACCCTCTCTTTATAAAGGGAAAGGTTCAAGGGCCGTTTGAGAGAGGTTCCCATGCAGTGGGGTCAGAATGGAGAACAGATTCACGCCGGACGCAAGATTTAGAAAAAAAAAATTTAAATTAAATCTACATCTTGCGTCCGGTGTGAATCTGACATCCATTCTGACCTCTCTCCACGGGAACCTCTCTCAAACGGCCGTTCAACCTTTCCCTTTATAAAGACAAGACGCTGGACTTGTAAAATTTCAGAAGGATGAACACGAACGGGGCTTTGTAGGCCGTAGAGAGGACAGGAGGCCCCAGAGGACACTAAGTTGTGTTACACATCATCAAAAAAAAAAAATTTTTTTTTTGTAGTAGTAGTAGTATAATATATTTTATAATCAAGTTATAATAGAGATAAGATATATTAAAGTATTCTATGATATATATTTCAGATATTTAATTCTCTAAATATATTTCATATCAATAGATGTAAAAATAAAATATAAATACTATTCTTAAAAAAAAAAAAAAATTTTTTGTAGTAGTAGTATAATATATTTTATAATCAAGTTATAATAGAGATAAGATATATTAGAGTAAAGTATTCAATGATATATATTTAAGATATTTAATTCTCTAAACATATTTCATATCAATAGATGTAAAAATAAAATAAAATATAAATACTATTATATAAAAAAAAAATTTTTTTTTGTAGTAGTAGTAGTAGTAGTCGTATAATATATTTTATAATCAAGTTATAATAGAGATAAGATATATTAGAGTAAAGTATTCAATGATATATATTTAAGATATTTAATTCTCTAAATATATTTCATATCAATAGATGTAAAAATAAAATATGAATACTATTAATTTTTTTTTTTTTTTTTTTTGTAGTAGTAGTATTAGTAGTAGTAGTATAATATATTTAATAATCAAGTTGTAATAGAGATAAGATATATTAGAGTAAAGCATTGTATGATGCATATTTATAATGTCCATTTAAGATGTAGAGTTCTCTAAATCTATTTCCCATCACTATCGTGGAAGGCCACCACCCTTTCCCCTTACCCATCTTTTCTATTCCCACATTTCTCCCTCTGTGATTCTCGGAAGGCTCCGTTCAGAGGGGAGGGGGGGTCCTGTTCAATCAAGAGAGACTCCCTCACCTCTTTGGACGGGACCTGTTGAATCCAGAGAGACCCTCTTGGGTAGGGACCTGTGTCCTGTTGAATCAAGAGAGACAACAACCCTCTTGGGTAGGGAGAGCGGGATACTTGTGTCCGGGAATCGGGTAGACATTGAGCGAGCCCCCGCACCTGAGGGAGTAGCTTTTAAGTGTTAAAATTGAAATTGAAATTAAAATTAAAATTGAAATTAAAGTTTAAATTAAAATTGAAAATTAAGTTGAAATTGAAATTGAAATTAAAATTAAAGTTTAAATTAAAATTGAAGTTTAATTTGAAATTGAAATTGAAATTAAAATTAAAATTAAAATTAAAATTAAAGTTTAAGTTAAAAAAAGGGGGGATATATATATATACACACATATATATATATATTATAATATATATATACATATATATATATATATATATATATTTTTTTTTTTTTTTTTAGTTTGGATTTTTTTTTTATACTTTCCTGTGTCTCTGAAAATGGTTTCAGAGTTGTGAACCCGTTTGAAGGGGGCTCCTCCAGGAATGTGCTTCTAGACGACTGGCACCTCTTACCTGCCAGTGCATGGAGAGTCGTAGCGTTTGACACCACGAATGGACACCTTGTCATTCATCTTCCCACTCCGTCCCTTTGGGGGGATACCCGACCCAAAGGTACTTTTTAAAGACATGTCGAGTGACACCCTCCCTGTGGATGGGGAGTCGCAGCCCGCGGCCACTCGAAAGGACACCTTGCCATTCACCTTCCCACTCCATCCCTTTGGGGGGATGTGAGACAGGTTGCGCAACCAAAGAGGACACCCCTTAAAAGAGGATACACCTCAAACTTTTAGGGGAATTGGAAAACAAGGGATGGTGAATAAGAAGATGCACTTGTGACATTTCATTCGATTAGGAGTGAAAATAAACGGCTACTGTGTCAGTGACATGAGATTCTAATATATTACCATGTAAAAAAAAAAAAAACTTTTCCCGCAACCAACGAAACTGCTCATCCGTCAATCGATCTTTATACTGGATCCAGAGAAAGGTGAGGTCCGGGGCCTTGAGATGGGCCCCGCACACCCGACACTCGAGATGCCCGGTATCTCGGACCTGCTGCAGGAGACACAGCGGGTGGACCGCATGCTGGCACCGCGTCAAGCGCGAGCCTTTGAGGACCGGCAGAGAGCAACACATGCAGGTGTTCATCGTGCTCGAGACAGACAGCTACTGAAGCCTGTGTCTTGGGAACAGCACGCGCGTGGGAATGGGGTTGAGAGAGAGTGAGGTCTTCGTTGGGAAAATCTCAAGAACCTTTCTCTAGACCCATGGCGTGATGTGGGTGATGGTTTCACTTGGAAATGTCACTCTTTTTCAGTTGAATGCCTGTTTCAACCACTCCAACACTTTGAAAAATGTCTCAGTCTTTCGAAATGCAGATGGGCTCCATACACGAAAACAGTTTTAACTTGGAAACGTCACAAAAAGTCAATCTTTTTCAGTTGGATCCATGTTTCAACAACTCCAACACTTCAAAAATTGTCTCAGTCTTTCGAAATGCGGCTGGGCTCCATAAAAGAAAACAGTTTAAGTTTTATCGTAGAAAGGTCACCGAAAAAAATACAAGTCCATCTTTTCCAATGGCACGCATCTTTCACCAAATTCAATCCATGGAAAGATGTCTCGGGAAGTTGCAGTCTTCATAAACTAAACCAGTCTGCCAGAAATGTCACGGAAAGCAATCTTTTTCCAGTCTCCTCCTGCATCTTCCACAGAATCCAAGTCTTTGGAAAACGGCCCTGTATATCGGCGGTGGTAAGGTCATCCAGCAGGCAGGCAGGCAAAAACTTGGTGAAACAAGAGAGCCGAGTGAACGAGCAAGCGGATGCACAGCCTTTTATACTGCATTCCTACCCTCCGCGACCTTGAAAAATTTTTTTTTTTTTTTTTTTTTAAGCATTGTAAGGTATACGAAGCTATATCCTATTGCACAACCCATTGTTAAAAAAAAATTTATTTGAGGTCAAACTGGTGTATAAAAGGCCGTGCATTCGCTAGCTCTTTCACTTGGCTTTCGTCTACCTCGATGCTTGTGCCTGCTCTTTGGATTACTCTGCCTTTGGATTTCTCTGCCTGTAGATTTCTCATCCTGTGGATTTCTCTGCCTGTGGATTTCTCTGCCTGTGGATTTCTCTACCTGTAGATTTCTCTGCCTGTGGATTTCTCTGCCTGTGGATTTCTCTGCCTGTAGATTTCTCTGCCTATGGATTTCTCTGCCTGTGGATTTCTCTGCCTGTGAATTTCTCTGCCTGTGGATTTCTGTGAGTGTTTTACTTCGTATTATTTTATTTTGGGACTTTGATTTTTTGAGATGGTGTTTTTAACCAATTTTCTTCTTTAATGTATTGTGTTACAGAATAAGAGTTTGAAAATTTTGTCGTGTTCTGTTATCCAACACTTTGAAAATTTAAACTTGAATATAAAGAGATTGTTTTTATTTTGCGACTTTGTTAAAAAGATTGATTTTTTGAGATGGTATTTTAAACAATTTTCTTCTGAAATGTATTGAGTTAGAGAATAAGAGTTTGAAAATTTCGCTATGTTCTGTTAAAGAGAATGTATCCAACACTTTGAAAATTTAAGTTTTTAATCAATTTTCTTCTGAAGTGTATTTCATTAGAAGATAAGAGTTTGAAAATTTTTCTATGCGAGAATGTATCCAACACTTTGAAAATTTAAACTTGAATATAAAAAGATTGATTTTTTGAGTTTTAATGTGTTACTTTGTAAAAAAATTCATTAATTTTCTTCTGAAATGTGTTGATTTAGAGGATAAGAGTTTGAAAATTTTGCTATGTTTTACTAACGAGAATGTATCCAACACTTTGAAAATTTAAATTTGAATATAAAAAGATTACTTTGTTAAAAAGATTCATTAATTTTCTACTGAAATGTGTTGATTTAGAGAATAAGACTTTAAAAATTTCGCTATGTTCTGTTAAAAAGAATGTATCCAACACCTTGAAAAAAAAAAAAAATTATTGAGGTCAAAAAAAAAATTTTTTTTAAAGCATTGTAAGGTATACGAAGCTATATCCTATTGCACAACCCATTGTTAAAAAAAAAAAAATTTTTTAATGCATTGTAAGGTATACGAAGCCTATATCCTATTGCACAACCCATTGTTAAAAAAAAAATTTTTTTTTTGAGGTCAAACTGGTGTATAAAAGGCCGTGCATTCGCTAGCTCTTTCACTTGGCTTTCGTCTACCTCGATGCTTGTGCCTGCTCTTTGGATTACTCTGCTTTTGGATTTCTCTGCCTGCAGATTTCTCATCCTGTGGATTTCTCTGCCTGTGGATTTCTCTGCCTGTGGATTTCTCTGCCTGTGGATTTCTCTGCCTGTGGATTTCTGTGAGTGTTTTACTTCGTATTATTTTATTTTGGGACTTTGATTTTTTGAGATGGTGTTTTTAACCAATTTTCTTCTTTAATGTATTGAGTTAGAGAATAAGAGTTTGAAAATTTTGCCGTGTTCTGTTATCCAACACTTTGAAAATTTAAACTTGAATATAAAGAGATTGTTTTTATTTTGCGACTTTGTTAAAAAGATTGATTTTTTGAGATGGTATTTTAAACAATTTTCTTCTGAAATGTATTGAGTTAGAGAATAAGAGTTTGAAAATTTCGCTATGTTCTGTTAAAGAGAATGTATCCAACACTTTGAAAATTTAAGTTTTTAATCAATTTTCTTCTGAAGTGTATTTCATTAGAGGATAAGAGTTCGAAAATTTTTCTATGCGAGAATGTATCCAACACTTTGAAAATTTAAACTTGAATATAAAAAGATTGATTTTTTGAGTTTTAATGTGTTACTTTGTTAAAAAGATTCATTAATTTTCTACTGAAATGTGTTGATTTAGAGGATAAGAGTTTGAAAATTTTGCTATGTTTTATTAACGAGAATGTATCCAACACTTTGAAAATTTAAATTTGAATATAAAAAGATTACTTTGTTAAAAAGATTCATTAATTTTCTACTAAAATGTGTTGATTTAGAGAATAAGACTTTAAAAATTTCTCTATGTTCTGTTAAAAAGAATGTATCCAACACCTTGAAAAAAAAAAATTATTGAGGTCACAAAAAAAAAAAAAAAAAAAAATATTGAGTTCACAAAAAAAAAAAAAAAAAAAAAATTAATTGGGTCAAACTGGTGTATAAAAGGCCGTGCATTCGCTAGCTCGTTCACTTGGCTTTCGTCTTTCTCCATGCTTGTGCCTTTGGATTATTCTGCCTGTGAAATTCTGTGAGTGTTTTACTTTGTATTATTATGTGATAAAAGTTTTTGAGATGATGTTTTTAAACAATTCTGAAATGTATCGAGTTTGTGAATAAGAGTTTAAAAATTTCGCCGTGTTAAAGAGAATGTGTCCAACACTTTGAAAAGTTAAACTTGAATATAAAAAGATTGTTTTTATATTTTGACTTTGTTAAAAAGATTGATTTTTTGAGATGATGTTTTTAAACAATTCTGAAATGTATCGAGTTTGTGAATAAGAGTTTGAAAATTTCGCCGTGTTAAAGAGAATGTATCCAACACTTTGAAAATTGAAGTTTTTAAACCATTTTCTTCTGAAAGGTATTGAGTTTAAGCGTTTGAAAAGGTTGACATGTTTTGTTTCATTAGAATGTATCCAACACTTTGAAAATTGAAACTTGACTATGAAAAGATTGTGTGTTATTTTTTTTAAAAAATTCATTTTCTGAGATAACCATTTTCTTTTTGCTCCACTCATGTCCTTTTGCTTCTTCTTTTCAGATGGCGACATTTCTGTGGCACCTCTTCTAGACAGAAGGGGAGAGAGACAGGGGGCTGCTCGGATCCTACCCTCCCCCCTGGGTCAGAGTGATGGGAGCCACCCTGCTCCCCCAGCTCCAGCAGGGATCGTCTGTACTTCAGCCGCTCTTCTCCAGTAGTAAACCCTTCAAGCCTTCCAATCCCTTCCGGGTGTTCAAAGGAGCTCGACAATGTGTCCGAAGGGCTACTGTTGGCCGGTTGTCTCTTGGCGGGGTCTAGAGGTTCCTCCGCAACAGAAGCCCCTTGCAGGGTTATCCGGTACGTGCATTGGGAATTCGGGATTCGAGCTCCTGGTCCACTGAGATCTCCTGACCGCATCTCGCACCGTGAAAGGGAAAGAACCTCGTCAATTGGCGCTCTGTGCCGGCATGGACATTGCTTGAGCCTGTAGATCTAGGGCCTCGATGAGAGACAACCGGCTGGAAGGCGCCTGGGGCACTCCGTGTGCCATGGGCGCGCAGTAGAAGTCGTCTCTCAGGACCGGAGGCCACTGTGCACTGCGGTCCAGGTGCCTCCGGGGTTGGGAGATGCCACGGTGGGGAAGGGTGGTGTTTTAATCTTCAGAAGGGAGGGTCTGGGTTGCCCACCCCCTCACGGGCGTCAGGCGTTTTAGGAAGACGTAGATCCACCGTGGTGAAAGAGTCTCTTGACCCGAATTCGGACACTCCGAGGGCCGATTTCGGTCCTCGAGGGGTGAAAGCTCTGGCGGCACTGTGGAAGACTGGAAGGTGGACAAGGGGTAAGCGAACAGGAAGAGTGGTCTAGCGAAGGAGATCCCGACAAGAAAGAAGGAACGGTTTGTCTAGGGGGCGGGAGACAGAAATGTCCAAGTACTGCTGACCCAAACATGAAAGACCAGTCACAGGCTTGAGTAAGACGAGTTGATAATAGGACTGAAAGTGATGAAAAGAGAGTTAGCTCTGGCGACACTGTGGAAAACTGGAGGGTGCTAAGCGAACAGGAAGAGTGGTCCAGCGAAGGAGATCCCGACAAGAAAGAATGAACGGGGGACAGAAATGTCCAAGACCCCAACACGTGCTGTACTCTTACTGCTGCCTTGCTCTAAAGGACGTTGTGTTCTTTTTGACTATGTAGTTTTTAACAAAACGTTTCAGAGCAGACCGTTCCTTTTGGTGTGGAGTCCAAGATGAATTGTACTAGTTGCTGGGACACCAAATGGGGACATTTTTTGGAACTGAACTGTGAACACTCCTATCACATACCCTGTCACATAAATAACAGGCTTGAGTAAGACGAGTCTATTATGGATCATAGGACTGAAGGTGATGAAAAGAGAGTGTCTCCTACTATTGCTTTTGTGGGGAATGGAGAGGAATTTTGTCTCCTCCTAATGCTTCCCTACCTTCGGAAAAGTCCATTATTTTGGTAGTATGCCAAGACAGTTCTCTGAAAGTTGGTCAAGAAGTAGGTACCCTTTTTTATGATTATTATGAATGTCAGTCACCGGTTTGAGCCGCTTCGGCGGCTTGCCGGCAAATTCCCGGTTACCAAAAATAGGTGGTTTTCTTTTTTCACAGAGAGATGGATGCATGAGAGGTGGCCACAGGTTTGGTTTTAAAAAGGTCATGTTTTAAAAAGTGTAGGGTGTTTATAAAAGGTTATGTTTTAAAAAGTGTATTATATAAGCTAATGTTGTATAAAGGTCATGTTTTAAAAAGGTTATGTTTTAATAAGGTTATGTTGTATAAAGTGTTTTAAAAAGTGTTTGATAGAACATCCTTATAATATAATAAGGGTGTTTTAAAAAGTGAAAAGATCCTGTGTATAACAGGGGAAGGTTGTTTTGAAGAAGGTCATGTTTTTAAAGTCAAGTTTTAAAAAGTGTTTGAAAGAACATCCTTATAACATGATAAGGATGTTTTAAAAAATCCTGTTTGGAATAAGGTCATGTTTTAAAAAGTGTTTGAAATGATTATGTTTTGAATAAGTTCATGTTTTCAATGCTTTTCCATAGAAAATGTAAAAATGTAAGGTTAGTATGAAAGGTAAGTTTTTTAATTTTTTAAGAAATTGTGTCCCGACTTGATAACTTTGATTTGTAAATTTCTTTTCCTGATTTTCATACTAAATACTTGATGCGTATTTGACAAATGTATTTGATAAATGTATTTGATATATACTTGATAAATATACTTGATAAATACTTGATAAATTATTGATAAATTTTTATAAATACTTGATAAATACTTGATAAATTTTTGATAAATTTTTGATAAATACTTGATAAATTTTTGATAAATTTTGATAAATACTTGATAAATTTTGATAAATACTTGATAAATTTTTGATAAATACTTGATAAATTATTGATATCATTGCATCGATTGTTCGTCGATTTTACAACGAACAAGAAAACGCGTATTCTTTTTCAGAGCGTTTTCTTTTACTGGAAACAAGACTCAAGTACCAAGTTTTCACGTGACAACGCTTTTTCTTTTACAGGGCGTTTCGATCTTTCAAGGCGTTTCAATTTTCTTTTACAGGGCGTTTTCTTTTACAGGAAACAAGACTCAAGTACCAAGTTTTCACGTGACAGCGCGTTTTCTTTTACAGGGCGTTTTCTTTTACAGGAAACAAGTTTCACCCGAGACGGAATCGGGTAGACGGTCAGACCGTCAGCCTAGCCTTCGAAGGTTTTCTGTGGTTTCCCTTCGAACTCGAAGGGAGCTTCCGGCAAAAACGGAAACTCTCCTCGAGCGTGAATGCGGGTTAGGTTCCCTTTCAAAGTCCCACCACAGATGGGCTTTAGCACACATTGGATACACAAATAAAATTGTACACAAACAACGCAAACAATTTTTTTTTACCCCAATTTAAACACATTTTTACAGACACACTCTCCAACCCAGACACATTTCCACAAATACAACTTTACAAATAAGATTTCATCCAACCATGGAATCTTTTTATAATATTTCACATTTCACAAACCACAAACAACACAAATCACAAACAACATAAACAACATAAACAACACAAACAACATAAACAACACAAACAACATAAACAACACAAACAACATGAACAACACAAACAACATAAACAACACAAACAACATAAACAACGCAAACAACGCAAACAACATAAACAACATAAACAAAACGCAAACAACGCAAACAACATAAAGAACACACAAACAACGCAAACATTTTTTTTTCAGACACATTTCCACAAATACAACTTCACAAATAAGATTTCATCCACCATGGAGGATGGAATCTTGTTATAAAATTTGTGAAGTTCTTTTTATACACTCCAACCCACACACATTTTTACAAGAAACACACTCCAACCCACACACATTTTTACAAGAAACACGCTCCAACCCATACACATTTTTACAAGAAACACTCTCCAACCCACACACATTTTTACAAGAAACACTCTCCCAACCACACACATTCACACAAGAAACACGCTCCAAAACACACTCCAACCTACACACGTTTCCACAAGAAACACTCTCCCATCCACACACATTTCCACAAGAAACACGCTCCAAAACACACTCCAACCCACACACGTTTCCACAAGAAACACTCACCCACCCACACACATTTCCACAAGAAACACTCTCCAACACAACACAACTCATTTCCACAAACAAAAACAGAAATAAAATTCCATGAATGAGTCACCAATTTTTTTTTTTTTTTGATGAGTCATTGGAAAAAAAAAATATGACTCATCTGATTCAATCACTCAAAAAAAAAAAAATTTTTTTTTTTTTTTTTTTTTTTTTTGGGTTGGATGGAATCTTATTTCGACTGTTTTATGGGCGCCACGTTTTTCGTTTCCAACAAAGTCACACTCTTTCTACAAAGAGCCTCCACGCTCTCGTGACACGGAGGCCCGCCACGGTGCGACCAACAGGGTGCGGGTTTTTTTCGTTTGGGCCCCACCCTTCTTTGGCCCGACATCTGCGAGACGTGGAGCGTGCGACTCGGATCGCACAGAAAAAAATCGGTGCGACGATTATGTCTCCCGATGGACCCTAGCCCGGACCCATCGTCTAGCTTGGGAGCCAGGCGTCTTTTTTAAAAAACACCTTGGGTGCCAGGCGTCTTTTTAACAAACACCTTGGGAGCCAGGCGTCTTTTTATAGAGTGCTTCTACGCCTTTTTAAAAAATACCTTGGGAGCCTCCAACCCAGGCGTCTTTTTATACAGAGTGCTTCTACGCCTTTTTAAAAAATACCTTGGGAGCCTCCAACCCAGGCGTCTTTTTATACAGAGTGCTTCTACGCCTTTTTAAAAAATACCTTGGGAGCCTCCAACCCAGGCGTCTTTTATACAGAGTGCTTCTACGCCTTTTTAAAAATACCTTGGGAGCCAGGCGTCTGTTGACAGCACGCCTTTTGAAAAAACACCTTGGGACCCAGGTGTCAGCACGCCTTTTTACCAAACCGCATGTCAGGCAGACGTCTTTTTAAACACAGAGTTGATACTCTCGACCACTCCCTCTCGCAAGGGTTTCGTTTCTCAACGGGGCCACTCCACTCTTTGAGGTCGACCCATCTGGTTCTGAATCGCCGAGGGTCCGGTGCTCGAAACATTGTGCAGTCGACTGTACCACATATTTAATTTACGGTATATATGTTGTATAAATATTTTTTACGGTACATATGACATATATTTAATTTACGGTGTACATACTGTCTATTTAACATACGGTATATGTGCTGCATAAATATTTTTTACGATACATGTACCATATATTTAATTTACGGTACATATGCTGTAAGAATATTTTTTAAGTTACATGTACTTTAAATATTTTACGATACATATACCATAAAATATTTAAATTTATGTCCAGTTAAATTACGGTACATGTATTTTAAGTATTTTACTGTACATGTACCGTCCAGTTAAATTACGGTAAAAGGAAGTGCCACAAAGTTGACGGTGTAACCACCGTGATTTGAGACCAAAATTTTTATAGTGTACTTCTTGAAATGTGTAAAAACCTACTCCTAAATTTAAATATTCCATAAATTCTTTATAAAAAGCTTTATTTTCAATTAGAGATAATTGTTCATGTAGTGTTAAATCAGATATCTCAGATAGCAAGTATTTCGAAGAAATTATTGTGAATAAACATGTGAAAGTACATTATATTTATGAAACTAAATCATATTTATTTATAGTACTAGTAATCAAAAGGTTGTTCATTACTATTTACATTGCGATAGAATAGAAAATCACCTCATCGATGAAAATCGCGGATTAGTTAAATCTCGATTTGCATACTAAAACCTAATCGGTCTGCCAAGTCATATATTGGTGGAAAACATCCAAAAATCCGATTTTAGCGGTTGACTCAGAGGTTTACCATTATGTTTTTCTGCTCCCAATTCTCCATGTTTTTATACTTTTGGGTGCAGGAAAGAACAATGGTAAACCTATGAGTCAACCATTAAAATCGGGTTTTTGGATGTTTTCCACCAAGATATGACTTGGCAGACCGATTAGGTTTTAGTATGCTAATCGAGATTTAACTAATCCTAGATTTTCATCCGTGAAATTGAAGGGATATTATCTTTGCTATCACCATCCGGTCCATATGTAGAGCATTTTACTCATGGAACATACGACATAGCTTTTACTAAAAATGCTTTTAAATGATTTCAGTTTTCTACATAACTGATTATAATTATTTAATTTAAATTATTTTAAATGAAGACATTTTACTTATATATCCAATAAAGTTTAATTTTATCAATAAATAATCTTGTATATATAATAAGAAATTACATTAAAAAAAAAAAAAAAAAAAAAAAAAACAGAATATTATTTTAAAAAAATCAACCTGGTATAAACCTAATAAACCGGATTTTCTGTTTTTTTTCCATAAAAACCAGTTTTTTCCAACCTTCATATATATATATATATATATATATATATATATGTACACTGCAAACGCACTGAAACACTTTTGCAACACTAACTGAACATAAAATCAACACTTCTGACTAGAATCGTATTCGTTCGTGCTGTTTCGATTATGCATGGTTCTGTTCATTTTTAAAATAGTGTAATTTTAAAGGCACCATCCCAAAAATATCTTGAAGATTTGTTGCATATGTTGTTTTATAGTGTACCAAATTGTAAAAGTTTACGATGTGTTGTTAATTTGGGGACAAAGTGTTGTGCTGCACAACACTATTTTAAGAAACTATTTTCATCAACACTATTTACAACACTATTTCAACGCAATTAACAACAGTATTTTTAGAACACATTTCTGAATAGCAATACTTTTGCAACATATTAAGAAGTTATTTCTAGAGAGCAGCACTTTTACAATATATTAAGAACACAATCACAACACAAAACACATTTCGCAACATAATAATGTGTTGTGAATTTGAGGACAAAAGTGTTCCAAAATGTGTTTATTTTTGCGTTTTGAGCTTTTGCAGTGTATACATATACACTCACTTCAAACAGTTAAGCACGAAGAGGAAAATGCTAATTTCCTGAAGACAATCAGAGTTGAAGAGGTCTCAAATCTCTGCAGAGATAGATGGAAGTATGCAAATATGTTAGGTAAAAGCTAATCGCGCTTTCATGTCAAGAAATATGCAAAAAGGGCAGTCTTATAAGAAGCCAAATTTATCAAGGGTTACAGAAGTTGATTTTAAGTGTTGTTAGAAGGTGTTTAAAACTTTCATAGAATTTGTTTTGAAGACATACGTGTTTCTGTAACTTCCAGAAGATAAATGGAAATTTCTGAGTGTTGGCGTGCTGTGGGGCGCATTGAAGCAGGATAGTCGATCACAGATGTTGCTCAATTCGGTGTTCATCATTCTGTAATTTCACGTTTATGGAAACAATCCCAAAACACACAGACAATTGTCCGAGGGCCCGTAGTCACCCAAGGGTTGCACCGCCGCGGAAGATCGATATATTGCTATTGTAGCCAAGCAGAATCGCAGAGCGACATCCACACGTGTGACATCTATGGTTACAGCGTCCATTGGTAAGGCAACATCTGCTGGTACTGTACGCCGAAGGTTACATATGAGGAGACTGTACGCCCGGGTACCTCAAGTTTGTGTTCCTCTATCCGTCCAATCAAGAGGGGCACGATTGAAGTGGTACCGGGAACATATCAATTGGACTGTGTCTGATTGGGGCAATGTCATGATTACTGAGGAGTCAAGATTTGCTCTGCAGCCAGATGACAAGCGTATAAGGATATGGCGTGAACAAGGAACACGCAATCAACCCCAAAATATCACCGAACATCACGCATTCTGAGGCGGAAGCATTATGGTGTGGGCAGAGATTTCATTAGGATACCACACTGACCTGCACATCTTTGAACTGGGTTCTGTAACGGCTGTCCGGTATCGAGATGAAGTCCTAGAACCCATTGTGAGATTGTACACTGCAACAGTTGGCCCTACTTTTGCTTTAATGGACGGTAAAGCACGTCCTCATAGAGCTGACATCGTTGATGACTACCTGGAGAGTGAAGGGAATGCGCGTATGGCGTGGCCAGCATATTCGCCCTTCCTTAATCCCATTGAAAATCTTTGGGATGCTCTCGGCCGTGCAGTATGTTTACGTTTCCCACCTCCAGACACTCTTATTGAGCTGGAAACTGCTCTACAAGAAGAATGGCAATTGCTTAATTCTGCGGAGGTTGACCACCTAATTGAAAGCATGGTCACAAGGTGTAAACTTTGTATACAGATGAGGGGGGATCACATACCCTATTAATGTCTTTTTTTCATTTTATGCTTTTTATTTTCATTTTATACATAACTCTGTTTAAGTCTCCAGTATGTCATTATCTGATAACTTATAAAAATTTAATATTGTTTTCATTTCTGTATATAATTAATGATTTTGTTTTATGCATAAATATATATGCTACTTTCCTGCCGAATTTTATGTCAATCAAAGCGGTATTTGTTGATTTTTTTTGCATTTTATATTTTGTACTTAACTTTTGGAAGTGAGTGTATAATATGTAATTTAGTATAAAAATAATAAAATAAGGAAAATTATGTAAATAGGGTGCAATAACAGCATAAACAAAAAAACTTTCTGAACAAGAACATCAACAATTAAAATCCCTGTCGGCTTGGCCTATAGGCGGAGGTAGATTTCGAAGAGGGCTCATTTCAACAACAACAACAAAAAAAAAAATGATTAGAGATAAACTCAGTTTAATAACTTCATTTGGCCGTTTATGAAAAAATTTTTAATTTCATTTTTCTGGAAAAACTGGTTTTATCAGAATCATCTTAAGAAAAATTCAGCTCAAATGCCCATTTTGACAACATATTTTGAAATATATTCTGAATTTATTAAAAAAAATGGACCAAAACAGTACATTATATAGTTCCTAAATAACATAAAACTGTCAGTTGAATGCGTTTGAGAAAAAAATTGAATTTAAAAATGAGTCATAAAATAACCGATTTGTTGTTTGAATACATCCTTAATTCTTTAATCATGATTGCTTCGAAAAATTTAGTACGAAATGCTCAATTTGACAGCATTTTTAAAAATATATTCTATTTTTATCAAAAAACTGGCCAAAGCGTCACAGTATATAGTTCCTAAATAAGAGGATCTGTAAATTGGATGCGTTTGAGAGCGAAAATGGATTTTAAAACGAGTCAGAAAAAACGCAATTTGCTATGTGAAAACGCGACTTCGGGAAATTCTGTTCAAAATACCCTTTTTGGTAGCCTTTTTCGAAATATATTCTGTCTCTATCAAAAAACCGACCAATGCATCACATTATGTAGTTCCTAAATAAGAAGATCTGTAAATTGGATGCGTTTGAGAGTAAAAATGGATTTAAAAACAAGTCGGAAAAAAAACGCAATTTCTTGTTTGAATATTTCCTTAAATTTTCAGTCACGATGACTTCGGAAAATTCTGTTCAAAATACCCTTTTTGGTAGCCTTTTTTCAAATATATTCCGTCTTTATCAAATAACTGACCAATGCATCATATTATCTAGTTCCTAAATAAGAGGATCTGTAAATTGGATGCATTTGAGAGCAAAAATGGATTTAAAAACGAATCAGAAAAAACGCAATTTCTTATTTGAACTAGCGAGTTACGCCCGCTAGCTGGGCCACTTTTTCCAAACGAACCTCGATATTAAGCAGTATATAATAAGCAAAAAAATTCATTTAATAAGCAAGTCTTGGTGTTCGAATCCTCAAGCACAAAAAAAAGTAAATTAAAGAGCCATGGTCCCGTTAAAAATATGTGATTTCGCACTGTGGGCCACGTGCACTTGAAAAAAAAAAGATTGTGGATCGGAACTATGGTCGCTTCGCGCCCATAGTCCCGTTAAAAATATTTAGTTTTGCACGGTGGGCACTACGCGCCCTTAAGACATTTTCCGTATTTTTTAGTTCATCAGAAGCAGATTTTTACGCAGATTCTGAATATGTAATCAGTTTTTTTCTATTTTAAAAACTGTCTGCATGATGGTTTAAGAAAAAACGCGCAAAAAAAAAACGCAATTAGCGCCGGTAGAAAAAGCGATTTCCGGCTGTTTCTTCTTTTAGCCAAAGGGGAAAAGTTCAGGTTCTTCACCGCAAGGTAGCGCAGCGTTCTGCCTCGGAGCTCCGTTTGAGCGCCGTTTAGTATTTGGGACATTTTTCGTTCCGATTCCCAAGGGGTTTTTAATTCATAACTTTTTTAATTTTGGTCCCACGGTCTCGAAAATGCCCGAAATGACTTCTCCGGAATATTTCCAATCGAAAGACACCTCTCGCGACTTCCAACTCGCCCGCGTTGCGAACTGTAATCGGCTTCAAGCAGACAGACAGAGGCGCACGGATTTTATTAGTATAGATACTTTTTTAAATTTTCAGTCACGATGACTTTGTGAAATTCTGTTCAAAATACCCTTTTTGGTAGCCTTTTTTGTAATATATTCTGTCTTTATCAGAAAATTGACCAATGCGTCACTTTATACAGTTTCTAAATAAGAGGATCCACCATTTGGATGCGTTTAAAATCAAAAATGAATTTAAAAATGAGTCAGAATATAAGAAGTTTAGATTTGAGGGTTTTCTCCAACTCCTATTTTTGTTTAATTTCTTTTTGCTATACGAATTGGTCCTATGAAAAACTTGTCAATATAAAAGTTGTAGATATTGTTGAGAAGATGTAAAATAAATTCAATCAGATTTGATAGCTTAAAAATTGACGGAGTTATGGATTTTTCTCTTTTTTTTCACCACCCTTTTTCTTCGTTTTTATTTTTTTCATCGGTAAAAGTTGGTTCTATCAAATACTTGTAAATACAAAAGTTTTAGATAATTTTAAGAACATTTACAAAAAATTAGTTGGACTTGATATCTTGAAAAGTGACGAAGTTATGAATTTTTTTCTCTCAAGATCCCTGTTTTTTTTTTTTTTTTTTTTTTTTTTTTTTTCGCCCTTTGAGCCCACTTCTAAATTTATCAAAAATCTGTCATGCATAAACGTTTGGCCCATTTTTAAAAAGTAATATAAAATTTAAACCGATTCGATACCTACTTTAATTAAGAAGTTATGGCATTTTTTCGGTTTTCACAAAAACGCCCCCTGTTCCTACCCTCTTGGTCCGATTTTGCCCATTAACGAACTTTGCTGAGATTTTATCCCCTTTGATTTTATGTACCAGTTTGGCGGAGATTGGCGAAGAATTATAGAAGTTATCGTGTCCATTAAAAAAATGATATATATATATATATATATATATATATATGTGGGTATAAAGGATGAAGTATTAAGCAATAAAAGATAATATACTCAATGATTTAATGAACGTGATATCCCAATTGAGACTCACGTGATGATGCATAAAAAGAAGGAGGTGTTCTATAGATTTCAGCAATGGCGAGTTGGATGGATTTTTAATCAAAAGCTCAGGGAAGCTTATTTCTTTTAAATATTATTCAGTTCTACTGTTATCATTGAATGTTACTTGCATATTTTATGTCTATTAAACCTTTCAAGAATTTTCCTTTTTTTTTCAAGAATGTTAGTTTTTCTTAAATCATAAGCTAATCACTCAATATTCCCACAAGTTTTGGGGGTTCGTTGCCGGGATTTGAATGATTTCGCTGATTTATATTTGAATTTGAATTTCACGATGAAAGCTATTTTACACTAAGAAGATCTAAGTCTAAGAAAAATGTTTTGTTTTTAAACTAATACGTATTATGTAAAAAAGGAACTGTTTGTTATATGTGTAATGATTAGAAATTATCCGTAATCAAGCCTGCAAGATAGTGCACTATATTGTTTTGTTGAAGTGTAAACAAAAATTATAATGTCTGTTCTGAATAAAGCTAGAAAGGCGGACTTGTTAACATTGTGTGATGACCTAGGTATAGTTGTGCCTCAGAGTCCAAGAATCATTGATTTGATAAAGTTGGTGACTGAATCGAAGGATTATGAAGAAAATTTTGTAAAAGTTCGACTTGAAGTCATTGCCGCGGAGAGAATAGAAAAAGAAAGACTAGAAGCAGAAAAAGAAGAAAGAAGATTAGAAGCAGAAAAAGAAGAAAGAAGACTAGAGGCAGAAAAAGAAGAAAGACGATTAAGGCTGGAAGCAGAAAAAGAAGAAAGAAGACTAGAGGCAGAAAAAGAAGAAAGAAGACTAGAGGCAGAAAAAGAAGAAAGACGATTAAGGCTGGAAGCAGAAAAAGAAGAAAAAAGACTAGAAGCAGAAAAAGAAGAAAAAAGACTAGAAGCAGAAAAAGAAGAAAGACGGTTACGGTTAGAAGCAGAAAGAAGATTAGAGGAAAAGAAGATGGAAATGGAGTACGAATTACGAAAAATTGAACTTCAAGGAAATATGATAAATACAAGTGACGGTTCGGCTGTAACTGGTACAGGTAAGCAACTAGATTTGTCTAAATTAATGTCACACTTTGATGGGAAGGGTGATATTAGTATCTACTTAGCTCTATTCGAGAGACAGATTTCTAGGATGAATATAACAAAAGAGAATTGGGTCATGCACTTATTAAGTTTAATGCCGCTAGAAATTGCTAATGTTATAACTAGAGAACCAGAAACATTAACAAATAACTACGATTATGTAAAAAACTTGCTGCTCAAAAGATTCAAATTGACGCCAGAAGAGTTTAGGCAAAAATTAATGTCGCATAAGAAAGAAAACTCAGCCACTTGGCGCGATCTAGCATTTGAGTTAAGGAATTATTTAGAAGAATGGATTACCGGTCTTGATGTATCCAATTTTGAAGATTTAAAAGAATTAATATTAGTCGATCAAATCAAGAGAAGGTTACCGATAGAAATGAAAGAACATTTTATCGATGATCTTCCAAAAATTAAAAGTGTTGATACATTAGTTTGTAAACTAGATGATTACGAAACAGCAAGACGTAATATTAAAACCCTGAATAGAAATTTACACCGCTTTGAAGAAAGAGAGCCAAAAATGCGCGAAAACAACAACACAAAACCATGGTTACCATATCAACGTTATAATACTTTAAGAAGACAACAATTTAAAGATAATACAGATAATGTAAATGAATTTTCTTATTTAAATGAAAAGAACAGGGCACAAATTATGTGTTTCAAAAGTAATCGTCTTAGCCACGTAATATCGCAGTGTAATAATGGGAATAATAAACAAATAAAAAATGACAGCCAAAATCGGAGCCAAAATCCGCGATTATCCAACTACAAAGAGATGAATTCCGCAGTAATCAAGCAAACTAACAGTGCCAAATCAGATTACATGAAAAATATTGATATTAACGGTGAAAAGACACAGATCTTCTTCGACACTGGAAGTGATATCAGTTTGGTGAGTTACGAATATTATACGAAAATAGGCTCGCCAAGATTATTTTCAAATAATATCTTTTTGTCCGGCATAAATAAAATAGTTGTTTATCCAAAAGGATACTTCCCATATGAATTTAATATTGATGGTTTTCTAATCAGAACAAATTTGTACGTGCTAGAATCTCTTGAATATGATATTTTACTGGGATATGATGTCATTAGCAAATTAAATTTGGCGATAGACGAGAATGGAATTAAGATCGTTGGCAAACGCAATAGTATTCAAGTAGGTTACACTAAAGTTCAGAAGAATTCTGATATAAAATTGAATCATGCTGCCAAAAATAATAATGAAATGAAAACGTCTACGTTAGATAATTCACGCGATGAAAATGTTATACTTGCAAATGATAATAATGCAGGAGGTAATCACTTGATTAATTTCGCGAGAGTCATAGAAGAGAATGAAATTGATTTGAATCACGTGAGAAATTTGAAAATTAGAAAAGAAATAAATGAGAAAGAAGAAAATTTAATTAGTAAGAAAAGATTGAATGAAAGAAACGAGACATCACAAACAGGACGAATGAATGACCTAAAAGAAAAACGCAATTTATGTGCACGCGCCAATGAAAATAAAAATGAAACGAGGAAAATTAAAAAATATTATAAACGGAAAAATACGAGGGAAGAAAGGAATATTGAAGGAGTTAATGCAAATAAACAGAAATTTATCAGAAATTACAAGAAGCGTGATTACAATGATAGAGATGAAGAAAAGAAATATTATTCGAGAAATAATTTTGATGGAAAACGTCACACATATGAAAATTGGAGAAACAGCAAACAGAAATATTTAGAGGTACAGCAAACAGAAAGAAAATATGAAATTTTTGAAAAAGAAAGGGCTGAACCGTGTGAAAAGGATACTTTTAAATTTAAAGGCAAAAGAAGCATAAAAACAAATTTTAATGGTCCGTGTAGAAATCTATATTTTTGGAGTAATGGTAATTATAGAAAGCAATTTAACATGATGAGAAAAGTACCTAACAGATATGAATTAAATGATACCAAGTTAATCCAAGAAATGCAGTATGGAACAGGAATGAAAAGGAGAAAATTCCATGGACCTAATAAAAACATTATAGAAAAATCACATGATCATTATGATGCAAAGAGGATTGGAGACCATGGTGGACAAGATATCCACTATTGCAAAATACGTCAAGCCGTGGGGTAATGCATCTGCATAATGTTAGATGTTTTTGTTTTATGTTTACTTGTAACGATAGATGTTTTTGTTTTATGTTTACTTGTAACGATAGATGTTGTTGTTTTATATTTACCTGTTTTATTTCTATAAATTTGTGTCTAAATTTTAATAGGCAGCTGGCGAGGTCGCCAGGAACGTCAGGATGACCGAAAATGTGGGTATAAAGGATGAAGTATTAAGCAATAAAAGATAATATACTCAATGATTTAATGAACGTGATATCCCAATTGAGACTCACGTGATGATGCATAAAAAGAAGGAGGTGTTCTATAGATTTCAGCAATGGCGAGTTGGATGGATTTTTAATCAAAAGCTCAGGGAAGCTTATTTCTTTTAAATATTATTCAGTTCTACTGTTATCATTGAATGTTACTTGCATATTTTATGTCTATTAAACCTTTCAAGAATTTTCCTTTTTTTTTCAAGAATGTTAGTTTTTCTTAAATCATAAGCTAATCACTCAATATTCCCACATATATATATATATATATATATATATATATATAAGCAGGTGTCAATGCAATAGGTAGTATTTCATACGAAATCTACCTAAAAACAACTTAAAAATACTCCCTGCTCCTCGGAAGGTTGGGGGGAGGGGAAAGCAACAGGCATAATTTTTTTTTTTTTGGATAGCTCCTGCTTACATGAGAATGGTGAAGTGGGGTATTTTTAACAGGTATCTCTTTTTTTCTCTTTTCTTCAGAGGTCAAGGTGATGGGCATGGCCTTCCTGTATGTCCATTTTATATTTATTTAAGTTTTTAAAGTTATTTTGCTAAAGATATATAATTTATTTTTAATTTGAGTTTATATTTTCTTTAATTGTTAGTATGGTTGTATTGTTATTTAGTGCTCAAGAAAATTAATTTTACCTTCAAATTTTTACACTAATGGAGTATGCAGATCTGTCATGCCTTGAAAAACCTATCAGGATCCATTAAAAAAAAAACAACAACAACAACAAAAAAAAAAGATGTCTACTGCCTCCCACCATTCCGAGGAGCAGAAAGCATTTTAAAGTTGTTTTTTGTAGACGTTCTTGTTCAGAAAGTTGAGTTTTTTGTTTATACTGTTATTGTACACTATTTACATAATTTTCATGCTAAATTATATGGACTTTATGCATATCTGAGTTATTTTAATTTAAATATATGTTCAAAGTACTATACAATATACATATATATATATATAACTGAACAGTTAAACTAGTCTAGATTAATTATCTAGTCA
The DNA here is from genome assembly GCA_964019185.1 of Maratus speculifer. Taxonomy (NCBI): domain Eukaryota; kingdom Metazoa; phylum Arthropoda; class Arachnida; order Araneae; family Salticidae; genus Maratus; species Maratus speculifer. Next base: position 308,420 of record CAXHSM010001510.1, read on the forward strand.
AAGTTACCTTTTACTTTATAAACAGCGTATCATTAAAAATGCTAGAATAATAAGGTTATAAAGCTAAACTAAAAATAAGATACATAACAACATGCACATATCCAGTAATGCCATTAGAATGCTAAAATAATTAAAATGAAATTACAATCTAGGAACCAGTTGATAAAAACCTAAAGGGGAACAAAATATGAACAATGGAAAACAGAAATGTAATTTAAGAAACTATGAATAACCTACAGACTCATCAATTAATATTTTTAAAGGATTTTGAGGTCGATTTTTAGTATGTTTATTTTTTACTTTTAAGATTTCGTTGTCAGATTTTTTTTAAAAAGAGGCACTTTCACTTTCGAGATCGGTTTCGAAAGTAAAAGTATTACTATAAAAAAAATATGAAACCTCAATCGAAAAAGTACAAAATGGCAATATTAGAGATCGACCTCAGCTATCCTATGCAAATAAAATCGTTTAAAAATATTCAAATTTAAACGAGAATTTCGAAAACAACCTGTCCATAAGATTAACATTACGCAGTGGGTGTTTTCAAGTGAGTGAAGTATTCCCATAACAGAATATCAAGTAGATATTGTTATGTTTTGATCCTTACTATCACCATTCAATTCCCTTTCAAGTTTATTAAATCTTATTATTATTTGTTCATATGTTAATTAGTATATCCTTAGCATTTAAAATTGAAGTCGGTTGTTTAAAACGCATATTGATAACCTGTAGTATTGATTGCAGTGTCAGATATTTATATTTTTTTGGCATCTGTAAAATTATTTAATGAATGTAATTCTTTATGAATTAAGTAATGAATAAAATTAAGAAAGGTACAGAAATTTATTTCATAATACTTACTAATGGGATTATTTATACCACCCTGAGGAAGACCGTTGACAATAAAGTTATCTGAAAATATAAAAAAGGAAAATTTATTATTTACTTTCAAAAGAATAAGGAATCTAAATAGGGAAAGACAGTGTAGATTTTGACATGCTAGCTGGATTAAATACATTTTATTCTAGTAACATCCTAACATCATCCCTGCCCCCAAAAGATCTGTCTAAAAATGAAAAAAAAATTACTTAGAATTGGAATATTTAGAAAATATACATTTAGCCAAAAAAAAAAAAAAAATTAAGGCAGCATCGTTCAACCTATACGTTCTTTAAGTTTGAATTGTACTTTTAAGTTTCAAATGTACTTTAAGTTTAAAATGTATCTTATCTAGAATTTAAAGAAAGAAAGCCCAAGAACATTTCTGGAAATTAAATGTTGAAAAAATTATAAGTGATATTAAAAAAATCAAAGTTTTTTTTTTTTTTTTTTTTTTTTTTTTTTTTTTTAACAGTAAAAAAGGAAATATTAAGAATTCAAAATTCCCCCCCCCCAAAAAAATGTACTTTTTCTCAAATCCCCCCCCCCCCCAAAAGAAAATTAAATTGTATGACGCATCTTGTGTCACGAAACCCCTCTCTGTGCACCCCTGTGGAGTTCTATCTTTGACCTTGCAAGGAAACTTGTCAGATTCGTGAGGTAGATGTCGGTCGAAGCAGAGCTTTCTTGATATACCAAGATGTTAATAACCCCAGATGTTATATACCAAGATACGTTATTATCAAAATGGCCTTGGTCGAAGTGGGGTCCTTTGGTGGCGTGACTTCCTTTAACCGTTCACACGCCGAATTAATATCGCAATGTAATTATAATTTGGTTTTTCCTATATTACAGCTTCAAATGTTTTAATTTATGCATACAAATTTAAAAAATAACAAAAAAAATATATATATTTCTGTAGATTTTTTGGCTGTTTTCATTTCAGTGTTAGCTGTTTGAAACATGATTATTGAATGACAAACTATGCAAATATAACAAATTATTTTTCGCTATATGCTATTGTTTATTGTTCTTGAGTATTTTCTCGAATTCCAAAACTTTTAGATTCCTAGCGGTCAAATGTAAGTAACATAGAGATAACAATAAAAGTAAATAATATTTTTTTACGCAAATTGATGAATTAACAGTGTTCCTATACCTGTGATAGGTGCTTAAACATAAATATTTTTTTTCTTCAAAAGTTCAAATCAACCTTATATTTTAGAGGAAAAATAAGGCTATCGTTATTATGTTGGAAAATGTATGTTTTATATTAAAAATGATGCAATATTCCCATTTGGGAACATTGGCGTTTAAACGGTTAAAGCCGAAAAAAAAGGGGACGGATAAAAATTAAAATAGGTTTGGTTTATTTTTGTCGTCCGATTATCTACGCTAGGGATATAGGACCAGGGGGGGAGTGCCCTTCGTGGGGGTCTTTCTAAGAGAACCTAACCCGTATTTACGCAAGGTTCGAAGAAAACCACGAAAACTCCGAACGGTTAGGCCGACAGCCGCGATTGGGTTCGAACCCAGCACCTGCCGGCCACTGGTGGGCCAATTAAAATAGGAAACAGAGATAAGAGGTTTTCTTCGTTCCTGAGAGATAAGAATTTTTCTTCCTGCCTTTCCACCCATTCTCAACGGTTCCCTGTCTGATTTAATTGTTCTTTTCACTTTCTCTGGTCCCATTCTTTTGCTTTCTCTGCTTTAAATTTGCTTTCTCTCATTTAGATAATTTGAAAATATTAATACTCATTTTGGATTTGATTTATAAAAGTTGCTAGTATAATTAATTAATAATTCAAAAGGCCAGTATATCTATATTATAGGAATTCCGACTTTTGGTATATATAGAGTATTATCTTGTAAAATAAAGTTATTGTGTGTAATGAAATTAGTCAATGTGCGAAAATAAACTGCATCCATATAATTAGGAAGAGTTAATTGATTTTTAAATTGTATGAATAGTTGATTAATGATTTTCTGAAGGTCTAAGAGATTGATATTATTGAATAGATGTTTAAAGTCGTAAATTCTTATATTTTTAACACATTTAAGGTCTTTAAGTATATTAACCAGTTGATAACTGTTTTTGATATATTGTGTATTATCTTTCGCTATAGTGAGTTTATATATCTGATTTAGAATTGTTAATAAAATATTATTAGCATTATTATTATATGTATTACAACCTATAGTAACAGTTTTAAATTTAATGGGATTCTTGAGAAACTTAGGAATTAGCACTAAATAAGGGTAATTAAAGTTATTAGGTGTAAAATTAAGTAGTTTTATAGAAACTATTAATTCTACGATTGTTTACAATTGTATCATCATTAGTTTTATAGAAAGTATTATTTGATGAAATAGATAATGTTAAAAGATTGTGATAATAAATTTTACAAATAATTGCATAGTTATTTGGGGATTTATCTATGTAAGTAATTACAAAATTCTGTTGCAATTTATTAATTTATTGGAAAATGTGACGAGTATTCACTTTATTAGCTCTGATGCATTTTCGTTAAGTGCAAGAGTTAACTTATCTATAACCAATAATTTCCACTGATGAAAATAAGCGAAAGGTTTATTGTAAGATATAGAAATTTTATAAATAAAAAAGTCAATATCATAATTAAATTGTTTTATAACTGATTTATTATAAAGTTTCAATAGAAATCGAAATTTAGTGCCATAACCCATTAATTTTTTTACAAGGAAGGTCTCCATACGGGCATACCCCGAAAAATCTAAAAAAATTACAGAATGTTCTTCTCGTGTGGTTATATACGTTTATAAAAAAAATTTCGGCGGAATCTCCATTCAATAACCGTAAAAAAATAATGAAAATTTCGTTATTTGGCGGTTTATCGCCGGTTGGCGATGGAATGTAATTTCAAAAAATACTTTATATCAAATACACTTCAAGGAAAAGAAAAGCTTCATGTTGAACTTGTTTTGAGTAATTTAATTTAAATAACTTTTGTTTTGTAAGTTTTAGTTTGTTTTGAGTATAATTTTGTTATATCGATATTTATATGCATATATATTCAAATTTAATCATCAAAATTTGAGATTTAAAACGAAATTCATAATTTCAATTAATTAGATTTGTTTCAATCTCAAAGTCCAATTGAGAATTGTCGATTAAATTTTGTTGCTATGGAAACCTGGCTTTTATTTTTCAATACGCTTAAATGTATGAAGATAATTTTTCTCAATATGATTTTTTTATCTATGAAAACATTTTTTCCGAGAGATTAATTAAATAACTACTTTAACAAGTAATATATATATATGTAATACAACATGTATATATATGTATATAATATATTAAAGTCTCTAATTGTTTATGTTTAAATTCATTAAATACCATTTAGACGCATTCTAAATATCCAACAGTTTTGAGTTGCATTATAATCGTTTGCTTTTGGCGAGGAAAAGGGCTGCTCTCCAAATCGAGTGACTCTTTCGTCTTTTCTCGTCAAATATTCGATTTTTTTTTTTTTTTTTTTTTTTTTTTTTTTTTTTTTTTTACATATTTTCTAATGTGATTCCGCCGCTAATTTTGACTGATCCTTTATTACATACATAAGTACTTTAATTAGTATTTTTTTTTCATAAAATTCTGAGTATGCCCAGTATGGAAACCTTCCTTGTTAGTGTAAAATCATTGACAATGTTAAGGTTACAAGTAATTATATGACCATGGTCCTTATTAATAAATTGTTGCATAGTAGGGTCTTTGCAGTTAGAAGGAAAGGTACTAGGGGCAGCGGTATTTTTGGAAAAGGAATTATAGTTAAGTATGTATAGTATATATTTTGCGTCCTAAAGGAATCGGATATCTGAATGTTTTAGATATTTGTAAATTTTTAATAGGAAATTTACAATTTGTATCATTTATTATAGAATTAATATTAATTTTATTATAAATTTGATAATATCTTATATTTGATATTGTTTAAGTAATTAGCATTTGTGTGTTTGCATTTTTAATTTTAGATTTTTTCTAAATTACTATTGAATTGATTAACTCTTGTCGTAATAAGATTAAAGAATAAATCTGAGAAATGCATATTAAACTTAATACTTGGAAATATATTTAAATGCTGTGTAAATATATAAAATATATAAACTATATTTAAATACTTTTTTTTATAGCGAATATATATTTTCCAACTATTAATCAGTTATAATTAATTAAATAATTTCTATGAAGATCATTTAACTGTTTGGTAATAGATTTTTTAGATACTATATGTGATGAAGAACCTATGCCACGTAAATTAGGAGTAGCTTTATTATTTAAAGAATGATTAAGAGTGGGTTTAAATTGAAGAATAATCTGTTATTTTATTTATTAATGAAAAAACTTTAATATTCCTATTATATATTTCAGTATTTAGTCCATATGGATAAACTGTATTATAATATTGCATATAAAAAGATTCTAGAAATAGACGTTCAGATATATTTTAAGAATGTGTAAGATAGAGAGAGTTGTATTTTTAAAGTTATGCTTATGAAAGTGTTTAATTTCAAAAGTAGATTGCTTATTCGTTGACTTATTCTTTTTATTTGAAGTCGAACGATTATGGTTAATACGTTTGTGTAGTGGACTTGAGCCCTATATACTGCAGATTACAATTATTACACTTTATACTACATATAGCATAGAAGGCCTTGCAAAATGCATGTAAACCGTGATCTGAAACAATTTGTGATTGTGAAGCATACGGACAAGTCTTGCATCTCTTATCATAACATTTCCTAAATAATGATGGTAGTGGAGACGAATAAAATAGGTGATTGGATATCGATCTAGGAACATCCCTATTAATGTTCCTGTACCGGGCACTACACTGTGAAGATGCTAAGTATATTTTGCCAGAACGATAAATTTACAAAGAGCCGCCATAAAATATAAAGATGATGTAGATGCATACTATTCCAATTAAGGAAATAAAATAATAACGATAATATTAATGGATAAAAATAAAAATTAATGAAAAGACATAGATAAGAAAATGTAAAAGAAGCTAGATTAATAATGAATATTTCTTGAATATAATAGTATATGTACAATATGCACAAGAGAAAAAATAAAAAGCATCATGCTGAAACCACCATAATATATAAAAACCACCAATATCAATAAAAGTAACCATTACTGTTATTAATACACATTGTGTTATTAACTACAATTTTCTGTTATTAATAACATAGATCCATTATTTGTTTGGATTTTGTAAAATATCCATATTAATGAGGTAATTTTTTTATTTTTTTTTTATTTTATATATACACACATATATATATTATCTGGAATTTAAAATGCAATTTTAATTCTCCTTTTTTATATTAAGATCTAAATGTCATTATTTATTTCTTACACTTTTTAATAAAATCTAATTACTAACACTTGTGACAATAGATGACGCACTGTATAGTATATTCGTATTTATTTTTTCTAAAGTAAATTTTCATCGTTTCTAATTAAAACTTGTTACTAGTATGAAATAATTCAACTATTTTCGTCAAGTTCATAACATTTTTGTTTACTCATGTTTTGTAATTAATTATTTTTAATAACAGTTATTTTAATTATATAGTATTCATTATATCTTTTTGATTTATGATATAACTTTCTTTGTTAACTGTCAACTATAAGTAATGACAAAGTGTGATCGCAAATTTTAAATTATCTCACATGGTGGCGATTTATTGTGTAAGTTTATCTTTTTGATAATTCAATTATTATTTTATTATTTGTCTAGTATTTTTCTTTGATCTATGTTTTCCAATGGCGATTAATCGGGCAATTTAGAAATCATTTTTAGGTGTTTATCCTGATTTCTAATCAAAAATTAATCGTAATTAATGTGTAAATTTAGCATTGCCCTTGAGAACGAGCTAAATACCACATTTCCAATATTGTTCCAATTTTTGCCAACTCCTATGTTTAATATAGTTTGTTTATTAATGAGTTATTCCATATTTTGATGTTGAATTGCAGTATTTTCTAATGATTCTATGATTTCAAATTACTGTGATGAAAGGTGCAAGTAATCATGAATGTATACATTTTTATTTCTATTTCATTATGATTTGTAAAATCCATTCTGAAAATCCAATTCTTATTACGGGTATCTTATATATTATTAAATAAATATATAATCGGATCGCTATATGTTTAACGTTAGCAAATTTTTAATTTTTATACACTAAGTTTATTGCTGCATTGAACATCTTCATAGTGTATTATTTGGATTTCTACTTTGTTGTCATTTGATACCTTTCTTTAAGAATTTCCATTTGACTACTACATGTTTTTCATCACTCTGATTTATTAGGGTTGCTATTATATTACTGTCAGTTTGAATTTAATTATTCTATTAATTATTTATATATTTAATCCTTTATTAATCTAGTCTTTCTCTATAAGTATATTAAATTTAAGCAATTTAATTATAACATTTTAAGTATTGTCTAGCTTTGAATAATTTAAATGTGAGTTAAATGTCATCGCATAGCACTGTAATCAATGTATTTACCTATTGCTTCACTTTTTAAATTATATTAAGTTATTTGCACACTGCATGTATTTGATCTGAAACATCTCTTGTGATTTTTTGTGACGTCTTTGCATAGTCGATTCCAGTCTTATGGTTACTTTTATTGATATTGGTGGTTTTTATATATTATGGTGGTTTCAGCATGATGCTTTTTATTTTTTCTCTTGTGCATATTGTACATATACTATTATATTCAAGAAATATTCATTATTAATCTAGCTTCTTTTACATTTTCTTATCTATGTCTTTTCATTAATTTTTATTTTTATCCATTAATATTATCGTTATTATTTTATTTCCTTAATTGGAATAGTATGCATCTACATCATCTTTATATTTTATGGCGGCTCTTTGTAAATTTATCGTTCTGGCAAAATATACTTAGCATCTTCACAGTGTAGTGCCCGGTACAGGAACATTAATAGGGATGTTCCTAGATCGATATCCAATCACCTATTTTATTCGTCTCCACTACCATCATTATTTAGGAAATGTTATGATAAGAGATGCAAGACTTGTCCGTATGCTTCACAATCACAAATTGTTTCAGATCACGGTTTACATGCATTTTGCAAGGCCTTCTATGCTATATATAGTATAAAGTGTAATAATTGTGTATTAATAACAAATAATGTAGTTAATAACAGAAAAAAGGAGCAGTGACGCCATTTTTAGTTTCTAAATAGGATTAATTAATCCAAAATAGGATTAATTATGCCGTAAATGCTCATTTTTACAAATTACATTACTTATTTTTTTAAAGCAAAAATCTGAGAATTAATAATTTATTATATCATTTAAAAATCGACTAGCAAAGAATAGCTTATTTTGATAATTTACTTGTTAAATATAAAATATATAATATGAAATAATAATATATTATTAACCATTAACTAGCCTCAAACAACATTGTATATTAAAGCCAGAGGAATAAACAAGGTATGCTATAACAATACAGAAAGCAGGACGTTTCGGTCCCGAGACATTTCGGTCCATGGCCATTTCGGTCCCGAGACATTTCGGTCCCTTCTCCAGCAAACTGAAATTTTGTGCACGGGAAATATCTGACATAATTTTTAATAAATAATAATTTTTGAATAAAAACTTACGGTGATGAATAATTATTATAAATTAAATCTCAAAACAGTTAGTGATTTTAAAATGAAAATCAAATTAATATTTTATTAAATATATGTATTTTTAATTTAATGAATCTTTATTTAATTAAATTGATAAAATTATTAATATGCATTTCGAATTTTACTTTAAATAAACTCAATAAATAATCTGTTTTATATTCAATTTATCATTATGTTTTGTAGTAGTTATAAACTGAAACTTATTGTTTACCTGTTTATTTATTTTATATTTAAAGTTACTGAAATTTAAAACTATTAATTCAATTAATAATAAAATTAAAATAGGAATTGTCAATTTTTTTTCTGTGAAAGTGGGAGCGAAAAGGTAATGCAAATAAATAAATAAACGATAAATTAAAAAAGTTTAGTTTGGTCAGTTAAAAATTGAAAGTAAAATTATTTAAAAGAATAGTTACATTATTATATAAAATTAAAAAATAATCATTTTATTACGAAGAAATAGGCCCACTTTCAATAAAATTAATTCACAAAAATTGTCTTAATAGGGTGAAAAAACTGAAAAAAAAAATGCAACCACAAATTATTACATAAAAAAAAGGTCGTTGGAGCATTTTTATTTTTTAAACAAAAAATTTTTGTAGCACGCATGGTTACGAAATCACTAATTTAAAGGTTCTAAGAAAGTGTGCGAAAACAATCAATAAAATATGTATTTTAGTTTATAGTATAGATAAAATACCTTATACAAAGAATATATGATAAAACTTAAAATATTTATTCTGCTAAATAATAATAATAAAGACAGTGTAAAATTATATAACATTATTTAATCAAATTTTAACTCGCTGTGATTTTATTATCACGAGTTACAATAGATTAAACTTGTTGGACTATTATATTCAGCTTTGTAAAAAATTTGAGGGAAGGAGGGGGGGGGGAGAGAATAAAAATATTAAAAAAAGCCCGAACAATGTTGAACTTACAGCGTTTAGTGGGACTTCATCAATCAGAAACCAAGTTATAAGGTGGCCGGTAAAGAAATAGCAAGGGACCGAAATGGCAAGGGACCGAAATGACTAAGGACCGAAATGGCCAGGGACCGAAATGTCTCGGGACCGAAATGGCCAGGAACCGAAATGTCTCGGGACCGAAATGGCCAGGAACCGAAATGTCTCGGGACCGAAATGGCCAGGGACCGAAATGTCTCGGGACCGAAATGTCGTGTACCCAACAATACATTACCATAAGCAATAAATTAACACTTTTACTATTGTTAAACTGCACCATTTCCACCCCCCCCCTCTTATATATATATATATATATATATATATATATATATATATATATGCGCATATATTTTCCCTATTGTTGGATTGCACCCTATTGTTGAACTGTTGAACTATTGTTAAACTGCACCATTTCCTACTCCCTCTTATATATATATATATATACGCGCATATATTTTCCAGCAGCACCTCCCTACATCCATAATCTAACATCTTCCCATCCAGCCTACCTATTAATGTTTTTTTTTAACATTTTATAGTTTTTTATTTTTTGTGTAATTTTTATGTTTTATACTTTTTTTTAATGCGCAAAATGCTAAAAGTAACTAACAATAATCATCCTACTACAAACTATAGGTAATAAAAGTATTAATTGTATAATAAAGAGTAAATGAATTTCTTAGGAAAACCGTGATTTTTCACATCAAATATTTATTTTTTTATTTTTTATTTTTTTATTTTTTGTAAATAAGATGAGGGGAACATAAACTTTTGATTCTGAACAAGTGATTGAACAGTATATTTCAATAAACAGAAATATGGAAGAAAGGTTTAAAATGAGTAAAGGTATTAACTTTAAAATCTTTACGCTTGTCATATAGATCATTAATTATTTTGTTCTCCACTAATGTAATTTTTAAATCTGAAAAGTTAATACTACAGTTTGATAAAAGGTTTTCCCGTAAGCTCCAGATTAGTGGGATAATCTCTATAGGAAATGAAGTACTAACACTGGTGGTGTCAATTAAAAGGATGTCATCAATATAGCAAAAAATTAAAAGATTGTTATTACAATAACTGCGTTCATAGTGATGTAAGAATAAATCGGACAAAATGCTTGACGTACAGCCTCCCTGAGGAGTTCGGACTTTTTGTATATATAGAGTATTATCTTGTAAAATAAAGTTATATATATATACAGGGTGTCCGAAAAGTCTGGAAACGGCCGAATAACTCGAGAAATACATATGAGATTGAAAAACGTAAATATACGTGTTAAATATTTTTAAATTAGCTACTCTGTGATACCAAATTTGACCTTTGAAACCGACCCCCTGGGGGTCAGAGAGGGTCCAACTTTGAAATCTTAAATTATAACCCCCATTTTTTATTGCAGATTCGGATTCTACGGACAAAAATACGTAACGTTTGTATTTGATGTTTATTTCAAATCTTCTAAAGTAATCGTTTTCTATAAAAGCGGTGGAGTGACGATGCAGAAAAAAGGTCAACTTTTTTACAGTGTACTTTACTGTGTTATGGAACATTCTCATTGGTCATGAAAGAGATATTCTATAAAAGCTGTGGAGTGGCGCTACAGCAAATGGATCAAATTTTTAACTATGTAGCACTACCGAAATAATCGGCACGGGTGATTTTCAGGAAACGCTATTATTGCAAAAGACGAGGAATTTGACGTCATAAATTCTCCCCAATTAGTTTCGATTAGGGAAAATCCCGTTGGAAAAGCGGGAATATGTATCGATTTAATATGCTCGGTTACACCGTGATAAACGAAGATTTGAAATAAACATCAAATACAAAAGTTACGTATTTTTGCCCGTAGAATCCGAATCTGCAATAAAAAATGGGGGTTATAATTTAAGATTTCAAAGTTGGACCCCCTCTGACCCCCAGGGGGTCGGTTACGAAGGTCAAATTTGGTATCACTGAGTAGTTTATTTAAAAATATTTAACACGTATATTTACGTTTTTCAATCTCATATGTATTTCTCGAGTTATTCGACCGTTTCCAGACTTTTCGGACACCCTGTATGTGTGTATATATATATATATATATATATATATGTGTGTGTGTGTGTGTATATATATATAGATACAGGGTGTCCGAAACTTTGAAATCTTAAATTATAACCCCCATTTTTTATTGCAGATTCGGATTCTACGGACAAAAATACGTAACTTTTGTGTTTGATGTTTATTTCAAATCTTCGTTTATCACGGTGTAATCGACCATATTAAATCGATATATATTCCCGCTTTTCCAACGGGATTTTCCCTAATCGAAACTGATTGGGCAGAATTTTTGACGTCAAATTCCTCGTCTTTTGTAGGAATAGCGTTTCCTGAAAATCACCCGTGGCGATTATTTCAATAGTGCTACACTGTTAAAAATTTGACCCATTTGCTGCAGCGTCACTCCACAGCTATTATAGAATATCTCTTTTGTGACCAATGAGAATGCTCCATAGCACAGTAAAGTAATCGCTTTCTATAAAAGCGGTGGAGTGACGATGCAGCAAAAGGGTAAATGTTTTTACAGTGTACTTTACTGTGTTATGGAACATTCTCATTGGTCATGAAAGAGATATTCTATAAAAGCTGTGGAGTGACGCTACAGCAAATGGATCAAATTTTTAACTATGTAGCATTACCGAAATAATCGGCACGGGCGATTTTCAGGAAACTCTATTATTGCAAAAGACGAGGAATTTGATGTCATAAATTCTCCCCCATTAGTTTCGATTAGGGAAAATCCCGTTGGAAAAGCCGAAATATGTATCGATTTAATATGCTCAATTACACCGTGATAAACGAGGATTCGAAATAAACATCAAATACAAAAGTTACGTATTTTTGTCCGTAGAATCCGAATCTGCAATAAAAAATGGGGGTTATAATTTAAGATTTCAAAGTTGGACCCCTTCTGACCCCCAGGGGGTCGGTTACGAATGTCAAATTTGGTATCACTGAGTAGCTTATTTAAAAATATTTAACACGTATATTTACGTTTTTCAATCTCATATGTATTTTTCGAGTTATTCGACCGTTTCCAGACTTTTCGGACACCCTGTATATGAGGACCCCAGAAGCGAAGGGGTACAAGTGACAAAATTTCGATCTGGAGTAAATTGAATTTAAAGATAATTGATGTTAAATTGGAACATCAATAACAATTGAGTGAATTGAAATAGGAAATTTCTGCTTGTTGCATTCTGATCTTTGAACTCTTATTTCAATAACTGTTAAAAAATAGAGTACAATTTTTTTTAAATGTATAATTAATCAATATTGTTTGTTTTTCGAAAAAAGTGGTTTATATCTATAACTCAGCAAATAATAAGAAAATCAGTTATATTTCTTTTCCTGAAATGAAAAAAGCATATTTTTAGGTCGTCTGTGTATTTAGTTTGAATTTAAATGTAATTAATCTGTGTAATTAATTTGAATTTAAATTTTATCAGACTACGGTTAGTTCAGACGGGCGGGAGTGTTAAACCCATCTGAAGAAATCAACTTCATTATTTATCAGAAGAAGTAGCTGACTGTAATATCATTTCATATCAAACTGTTTAATTTAAACTTCTCATGTTTGAAACTTTCCAAGTAAGTACTTTTTATTTTGGTAAATATTTATCGAATTTAAAATTTAAATTGCAGTTTATAGAAAAGTGATAGTGTGAAAAAAATATGTTAAAGATGTGTTGGCTCGCGATCAACAGATTTATTATTTATTTTGTTCAATTTGTCCTGCTTATTACTTCATCGAAATAATAAATAAATGTTTCGCATTGAAATCTATGTGCTTTATTTTATTACACACTTTTTATTAATTTTTTATTAGTTCCCTTTGTTTTTAATCAAGTAAATTGTTTTAACAAAATAAAAGTGCAAAATAATACTTCAACATTCACGACTTTTAATTATTCGCAAATTAAAAAACAAGTGTGTAAGTATGATCACTAAGCGTCAGTTTCGTCTTCGTCAGTAGAAGCGCTTGGTACATAATACTAATCCTAGGGGAGATTATTTGCTAATATCTGGTTTGCATTTCAATATTTTTAAATAATTTTTGTTGCATTGGATAGTTGAGATGCATCTTGACATCGTCCCCTTTCTTACTTTTTCAATTTTGGTTACAGATATTGTTTAGAATGATACTTTCATCTTCAAATCCGGTTTCAAAAGTGAAAGTAACTTTATAAAAAGTATCTTAAAAAAATCGCAAAAGTAAAAAAAGGGACGATATCAAAATACATCTCAGCTATTCTATGAGGAAAAAAAATTAAAAATGTCGAAATGCAAACGTGTTATTAGAAAAATAACCTCCCCCCACCTCATAGGATTACTATTAGTTCACGAGTACTTCGCCATCACAGAATAAGAAAATCGCAATCCGCACAATAAAATTAATATTAAATGTTATGTATGCAATTTTTGTTTTTATTTTTAATAAAAATATTCTTAGAAATATTTTCAAGAGACATTACATTTCTTTTAGTTATAATAAAGTAAATTAAAAAAACTTAAAATTTCAAATTGTCATTTTCCTAGCTGTCACACTGTGATGTGTGCAAAGTAAAAGGCCTTCTGTTTTATTATACAAATATATTTTTCTAGTTTTTCTTATTTCTAATTAATATTTATACCATATAGAACATATATATGAGGAATGTAGCAAATTCTGTATTTCACAAATAATTTTCTATAATACGATTGCCACTGAAAATGAAAATCATTTTGCTCGTTTTAGCTCTTATTCAGGTATAAATGTGGTGCTGCAAAGTAATTCTACATATTTTTGACATAGTACAAATTACAAGTAGTAAAATTATAGCTACCAGTAAGATCTTTTAGATATTTCTTTGAAAATAATGAGTTTGAAGTTTTAATAAAAATTGAATAGAGTTTTATCATGTCATTTTCCTTGCATCCATAAATTAACCAATAATCTGAACTTTACATTAATTTTGAGCTACTATATAGAAAACATGTTTCTAACAAAATCTTCCAGCGGACTTTTTTTCAAATTCAGGGAGGACACTAGCCTTGTCAAACATTTACACAAAAATTTGGTTCAATTCTGTGCATAACTTCATACACTTTTCGTGGTAGAATTTTGAAAATGACACAAAAATCACTATTACAACGCCCCCTTTCGGCAGAATATTTCAATACTCAAGGAGGTTCTGCTTGCCATAGCCAGAAACTTGCACAAGAAATTTCATTCAATTCTATGCATATCATCATGCCCTTTTCGAAGGTACAATGGCAACATAAGGACACACACACATACATTTTTTAAAAACATGTTTTTTGGAATCTGACCTTTAAAACGTGTAAATTCGTCGAAAAAAATTCAATTACAATGCTTTCTTCTATTGAAGATAGAAGAAAGTAACAAAAAAAATCGAATTCTTGAAAAAAAAAAAACACATAATAATATGCATGACGGTGCATTAAAATAGAGAAACTTTTCATGTATGTAGTAGTACCTCTTGCAAGAACGAAAACAAATTTTAATTTTGCGACCACAAGTGACATTGCATCTCCCAGAGATGATTTTTTTGCGTTAAAAGTACTTAAATAAATATTTAAAAAAAAAAATCCCAGAAATTTTTTATGAAAACATTTAAAAAGCGAGGTACTTCGAGGTGGCTTCGTCTCATATTTTCATATCTAAGTATGCACATTTTTTTCATGAATGTTTAAGAATATTTGGATACAATTCTATTTGCAATAGGTTAAAATTTCAGAGTGTTCGGGCAACAAGTTTTTTTTTTCCCTTTCATCTATTTTTACAAGGAGAATTTATTGTATTCGTGAAAAAATTCAACATCTGGTTTTCGATGGATTCATACGTTTTAGAAGTCCTGAACACGAATTCATGGTTTTTAGAAAATGTCTGTGAGTCTGTCTGTCACTTTGTGAACCTGTATATGGCAAAAATTTTGTGGTCGCTGTATCTCAAGAACTAATGCAAGGAATTTCACAAAACTTTAGATTCAGTTAAACCTTCATAATGAGCTGAAATTGATTAGTTTTTGGTGCATATCACTCAACAGGTGGCGCTGCTGTGTTGCTTTATTCCCAATTTCCACAATAGCTATACCTCAAGAACTAATGCACGGATTTTTATCAAGCTTCAGATTCAGCTAGTGTCTGTGATACAGTTTCATGTTGTTTAGTTTTTGATATACATCATCCAACTGGTGGCGCTTCTATGTTGCAATTTTTACGATTTTCTCAATAGTTGTATTTCAAGAATTAATGCACGGAATTTTATCAAACTTCAGATTCATTTAGATGCTGACATAAGTTGTTGCAGTTTGGGTTTCGGTGTAAAACATCCAACAATTCGTGTATACTGCATTGTGCAAGATTCACATGATTTTAGATATCGTCATTTCTCAAGAGCTAATGCACGGAATTTCATGTAATTAAAATCTCCATAATGGACATAAATTGCCATTTAATTTTGTTACTGTGATAGCGAATTTTGAAGTATTAATATGTATGCGATAGAAGAAAGTTTTTGGATCAACAATTGATTTCTAAAAATATACAACAAAAATAAAAGTAAAAAAAATATATTTTTAAATATACTAAATTGTTTAATGTATCAGTTGTCTCATAAAAAGAGGATAGCAGGCTTAAATTAGTATTTATGCGTATTAATATTTTCCTGGAATTTAAATATGAACATTAGAAAATCGAATCAAAATTTGTAATCTAGAACATTACTTTTCCTGAAAATTAAATGAAATATATATATATATATATATATATATATATATATATATATATATATATATATATATATATATATATATATATATATATATATATATATATATATACCGGGTGTTCCAAAAATGACTGATGGATTTTAAAATTCAATAACTTGCAAACGGTGACAGCTATTTAAAAAAATTTTGCAGCAGGGTTATGTACAATGTCAGGAGTTTTTTTTTACCGTAATTTTTTATTTTAGTTCGCATATCAAACAATAGATGGCGCTGACGGCGATTGAAGACCAGGTCGACGCTTCACTCAGTATTGATAACCTGGCCTTCAATCGCCGTCAGCGCCACCTATTGTTTGATATGCGAACTAAAATAAAAAATTACAGTAAAAAAACTCCTGACATTATAAATAACCCTCCTGCAAAAATTTTTTAAATAGCTGTCACCGTTTGCAAGTTATTGAATTTTACAATCCATCAGTCATTTTTGGGACACCCGGTATATATCATTTATGTTATAAAATGTGATTATTAACAGCAAATAGGATATAGGCTTCTTTTTAATTTCTTTATAATATAATTTATTATTTTATTATTTGAAGCAAAATTTCAAATGATAAATTTAATGTAAAATGGTGTTCCATTTTCTTTCCTGTTGCCATAATTTAAGAGGCTACTTCAGGCAAGCGAAAAGATTCGTTTTGTAATGCTAAACGTGTAGGGAGAAAATTATATAAAAATATCCCTTTTGCATTTCGATATTTTAAAATGATTTTTATTTATTTATTTTTGATAGATTAGATTGATATCTACATTTTAACTTCTTTTTTCTTCGATTTTCGATTTTGTTTGAAAATTACTTTCACTTTCGGGACCAGTTCCTAAAATAAAAATGTCCTCATAAAAAATAATTGAAAATAACATCGAAAAAAATCCCTGTCGGCTGGGCCTATAGGCGGAGGTACATTTCGAAGAGTGCTCATTTCAACAACAACAACAACAACAACAAAAAAAAATATATATATATATATATGATTAGAAATAAACCCAGTTTAATAACTTCATTTGGCCGTTCATGAAAAATTTGTAATTTCATTTTTCTGCAAAAACTGGTTTTCTCAGAATCATCTTAAGAAAAATTCAGCTCAAATGCCCATTATGACAACATATTTTGAAATAGATTCTAAGTTTATTAAAAAATCGACCAAAACAGTACATTATACAGTTCATAAATAACAAAAAACTGTCAGTTGAAAGCATTTGAGAAAAAAAATTGAATTTAAAAATGAGTCATAAAATAACCGATTTGTTGTTTGAATGCATCCTTAATTTTTTAATGATGATTGCTTAGGAAAATTTTGTGCGAAATACTCACTTTGACAGCATTTTTAAAAATATATTCTATCTTTATTAAAAAACTGGCCTATGCGTCACAGTATATAGTTTCTAAATAAGAGGATCTGTAAATTGGATGCATTTGAGAGCGAAAATGGATTTTAAAACGAGTCATAAAAAACGCAATTTGCTATGTGAAAACTTCCTTAAATTTTCAAATCGCGAAGACTTCGGGAAATTCTGTTCAAAATACCCTTTTTGGTAGCCTTTTTTGAAATATATTCTGTCTTTATTAAAAAATCGATCAATGCATCACATTATATAGTTCCTAAATAAGAGGATCTGTAAATTGGATGCGTTTGAGAAAAAAAATGGATTTTAAAACGAGTCAGAAAAAAACGCAATTTCTTATTTGAATACTTCCTTCAATTTTCAGTCCCGATGACTTTCGGAAATTCTGTTCAAAATACCCTTTTTGGTAGCCTTTTTTGAAATATATTCTATCTTTATCAGAAAATTGACTAGTGCATCACATTATATAGTTCCTAAATAAGAGGATCTGTAAATTGGATGCGTTTGAGAACAAAAATGGATTTAAAAACGAGTCAGAAAAAAACGCAATTTCTTATTTGAATACTTCCTTCAATTTTCAGTCCCGATGACTTTCGGAAATTCTGTTCAAAATACACTTTTTGGTACCCTTTTTTGAAATATATTCTGTCTTTATCAAAAAATTGACCAATGCGTCACTTTACACAGTTTCTAAATAATAGGATCTACCATTTGGATGCGTTTAAAATCAAAAATGAATTTAAAAATGAGTCAGAATATAAGCCGTTTGGATTTGAGGTTTTTTCTCCAACTCCTATTTTTGTTTAATTTCTTTTTGCTATACGAATTGGTTCTATGAAAAACTTGTCAATATAAAAGTTGTAGATATTTTTGAGAAGATGTAAAATAAATTTAATCAGATTTGATATCTTAAAAATTGACGGAGTTATGGATTTTTCTCTTTTTTCAGCGCCCTTTTTCTTTTCGTTTTTAATTTTTTTTCATCGGTAAAAGTTGGTCCTATCAAAAACTTGTAAATACAAAAGTTTTAGATAATGTTAAGAACATTTATAAAAAATTTAGTTGGACTCTATATCTTGAAAATTGACGAAGTTATGAATTTTTTCTCTCAAAATCCCTGTTTTTTTCGCCCCTTGAGCCCACTTCTAAATTTATCAAAAATCTGTCATATATATACTTTTGGCCCATTTTTAAGAAGTAATATAAACTTTAAACCGATTCGATATCTACTTTAACTAAGACGTTATGGCGTTTTTTCGGTTTTCACAAAAACGCCCCCTATTCCGACCCCCTTGGTCCAATTTTGTCCATTAACAAACTCAGCCAAGATTGTATCCCCATTGATTTTATGTACCAGTTTGGTGGAGATTGGTGAAGAATTATAGAAGTTATCGTGTCCTTAAAAAAGTGAGATATATAGATAGATAGATAGATAGATAAATAGATAGATAGATAAATAGATAGATAGATATAAACTGGTGCGATTGCAATAGGTAGTATTTCTTACGAAATCTACCTAAAAGTAAAAAACAGCCTTTGTACAGATCGATCTCAGCTATCCAATGCAAAGTAATCATTTAAAAATACTGAAATGCGACCGAGATATTGTTATAAATTTCTTCCATAGAATTAGCATTAGGGAGTGGGACTTTTCGCTTGACTGAAGTAGCTTTTTAAATAAGATAAATAAAAATGAAATTTTTCGATAGAAGTTCATTAAATTGAAATGATATTCAATCGAGAATATATGTATACATATTATTTTTTAAACCCGCGAATTTTAAACACAGACAAAAATATTATAGTCATACTTTTTCAAGCGCATTAAAATACATTTACCCGTAGATAATGTAAAAAGATGCAGATTAAACAATTTAAATAAGATTAAATAATAGATTAAATTTGATATACACAGAAAGAAAATATGATTGCATTAGTGGCATAATTTTCTCTTATTTTTCTTAATGATTGTAAATTTAAATATAATATACTTAAAAAATTATTTTTTATGCATATTTTCATAAAATTAAAAGAGCAAAATTTTAATCTTAGAACATGAAAAAGAAAAACAAATGCATTCAATGCAATTTAATTTACTTTAAATTTATAAATAAAGACCTAAAATTTCCTTTAAGCATAATGTCAGTTATACTGCCCTACATTTTTCAACTGATTACGACTGATTTTGAAAGACTAAACAAGTAAAGTATTTCTGCATGGAATCTTTTCTTAACAAAATTCTATTTTCAGTCAAAATCTAATTTCCACTGTCAAAACGTTTAAAATAACAAAGCATTACTCAAATTCTTTTTAGTGAAAATTGGCAAAGAAAATAAAAGGAAATAAATGGGTAAATAAGTAAACAGTACCAAAAATTTAAACACTTTGTAATTGTTAAACTTGATGAAAATCATTTTAAAAAAAGAAACAGCAAGTAGCAACACATGTACTTTTAACTGTTGATGTCTCTTCTTCGTTTTTTTTCCTTCTTCTATTCAGAAAACAATTTGTAAAAATTTGTAATTTGACATAGATTTCATTCAACAGAACATTTTTTTTTTTACAGTTGAACTAATCATTGATTACGAGGTTAATTTATTACTTTTTAGGAAAAAAGCACTGAAAGTTAATTAAGAAATAACTGCAAATTAGTAAGCTTTTCGCAAACTCAGGAACAATTAAGTTTTAAATTCCTTATATTATAAAGAAGTAAAATGTATTTTTCCTTTAGATGTAAACAGAGGTAACTTAATAATTAATGTTTAGTTTTAATTACAAGGATTACATGTGTTGGATTCAAGTGCTGTATTCTAAGAGATTTCCTTTAGCAAAATGTCATTAAAAATTACTTAAAAATACATATTTTTCAATTACTTAAAAATTCTTGTAATTGGTGAGGTTGGATTAAATTTCATTTTATTTGCCAGCTGGTTTTTAAATTCTATTTCATGGATTTCTTTTGAGGTTGTTTCGTGTTTGTGAAGGAATTTTTCGATTTTAAAAAATTCATTATTTTTTAATATAATTCTTGCCTTGCAGGATTTATATCGGACACAACGTCAATAGGTTTTATTTTCTTTTTCTTTTTTTTTTTTTTTTATTTATTTATTTATTTTTTTTTTTTGTAGAAATTCATAACATCGTAATTCGTATCATCATAAACAGCAAAAACTTGTTCCCTTAAAAGAATTTATAAAGCATATTTCCATTTCTAAGACGATGAGTGAACAGAAAAGTAATGAAAAACATAATCATGAGAAGAAACTTCAGACGGAATTTTAGAGTTAAAGTTTTTGTTTTGAATTATTAATTGTTCAGATGATACAATACATAAAGGGCCTCCGTGGCTGAGTGGTTAAGACATCACGCCGCTAATCGTGAGGTTGTGGGTTCGAATCCCACTGGCTCCATTGCACACACACTTTGTGTGGAGCTCCTGGTTGTACTTCTCTTGTGTTGTAATATTTCCTTGTGTGCTATCTCGTCCCTGTATATTGACGATGGCTTATAAGCAGGCTTCATGTCGAGCACACAAGTCAGATGTATGTTGTTCAATAAACAAACAAACATACAATACATAAACCGCACTAAGCTAAGTGAAAAAAGCAATAAAACGATAAATTCAACTGAAACTTGATTCCTAACTGCAAACTCTACAGGTTTCTATAATTTACCGTATCCTCCCAAAGGTCAATAGCGGAGGAGATCGAGAGATACGGGAAAATATGCGTTTTCGCCTGTAACTTAAAACCAGATTTTTGGCGAAGGATGGACAATTTTCGACAACTTTCGCAACAAAACCGCAGAACAGAGTTTTAGATACTGATCCGATATAAAAATTTAAACGAAGCTGATAATTTATGAATAATTTTCAATGGATATGATTTTACCTTAAGCGAAAAATCTGCGAATATAAAATGTATTTAATTAACACAATCTTCCTTCTCTGTATTTTTAAACAATGCTATAAGAAAATTATTTTAAATAAGTGATTTTGAATGCTACGTTTTAAATCTGATGTAATTTTCAGCAAATATTTCTTTCTTTTCATAATATTCACGCAAAATTCTGTTTATCATTAGAAAGGAAATATTATTTGCGCTGTCTTAGAATTAACAATAATAGTTAAATTGATTTTTTTCAAAATGTGATATAAACCTCTCATGTGCGTGTAAATACATTTTTTTAGGTAGATTTCGTTAGAAATACTACCTATTGCAATCGCACCAGTTTATCTATCTATCTATCTATCTATCTATATATCTCACTTTTTTATGGACACGATAACTTCTATAATTCTTCACCAATCTCCACCAAACTGGTACATAAAATCAATGGGGATACAATCTTGGCTGAGTTCGTTAATGGGCAAAATTGGACCAAGGGGGTCGGAATAGGGGCGTTTTTGTGAAAACCGAAAAAACGCCATAACTTCTTAATTAAAGTAGATATCGAATCGGTTTAAAGTTTATATTACTTCTTAAAAATGGGCCAAAAGTATATATATATGACAGATTTTTGATAAATTTAGAAGTGGGCTCAAGGGGCGAAAAAAACAGGGATTTTGAGAGAAAAAAATTCATAACTTCGTCAATTTTCAAGATATAGAGTCCAACTAAATTTTTTATAAATGTTCTTAACATTATCTAAAACTTTTGTATTTACAAGTTTTTGATAGACCCAACTTTTAGCGATGAAAAAAATTAAAAACGAAAAGAAAAAGGGCGCTGAAAAAAGAGAAAAATCCATAACTCCGTCAATTTTTAAGATATCAAATCTGATTAAATTTATTTTACATCTTCTCAAAAATATCTACAACTTTTATATTGACAAGTTTTTCATAGAACCAATTCGTACAGCAAAAAGAAATTAAACAAAAATAGGAGTTGGAGAAAAAACCTCAAATCCAAACGGCTTATATTCTGACTCATTTTTAAATTCATTTTTGATTTTAAACGCATCCAAATGGTAGATCCTATTATTTAGAAACTGTGTAAAGTGATGCATTGGTCAATTTTCTGATAAAGACAGAATATATTTAAAAAAAGGGTACCAAAAAGTGTATTTTGAACAGAATTTCCGAAAGTCATCGGGACTGAAAATTGAAGGAAGTATTCAAATAAGAAATTGCGTTTTTTTCTGACTCGTTTTTAAATCCATTTTTGTTCTCAAACGCAATTTACAGATCCTCTTATTTAGGAACTATATAATGTGATGCACTAGTCAATTTTCTGATAAAGATAGAATATATTTCAAAAAAGGCTACCAAAAAGGGTATTTTGAACAGAATTTCCGAAAGTCGTCGGGACTGAAAATTGAAGGAAGTATTCAAATAAGAAATTGCGTTTTTTTCTGACTCGTTTTTAAATCCATTTTTGTTCTCAAACGCATCCAATTTACAGATCCTCTTATTTAGGAACTATATAATGTGATGCACTAGTCAATTTTCTGATAAAGATAGGATATATTTCAAAAAAGGCTACCAAAAAGGGTATTTTGAGCAGAATTTCCGAAAGTCATCGGGACTGAAAATTTAAGGAAGTATTCAAATAAGAAATTGCGTTTTTTTCTGACTCGTTTTTAAATCCATTTTTGTTCTCAAACGCATCCAATTTACAGATCCTCTTATTTAGGAACTATATAATGTGATGCATTGATCGATTTTTTAATAAAGACAGAATATATTTCGAAAAAGGCTACCAAAAAGGGTATTTTGAACAAAATTTCCCGAAGTCTTCGCGATTTGAAGGTTTAAGGAAGTTTTCACATAGCAAATTGCGTTTTTTATGACTCGTTTTAAAATCCATTTTCGCTCTCAAATGCATCCAATTTACAGATCCTCTTATTTAGGAACTATATACTGTGACGCATAGGCCAGTTTTTTAATAAAGATAGAATATATTTTTAAAAATGCTGTCAAAGTGAGTATTTCGCACAAAATTTTCCTAAGCAATCATGATTAAAAAATTAAGGATGCATTCAAACAACAAATCGGTTATTTTATGACTCATTTTTAAATTCAATTTTTTTTCTCAAATGCTTTCAACTGACAGTTTTTTGTTATTTAGGAACTGTATAATGTATTGTTTTGCTCGATTTTTTAATAAATTTAGAATCTATTTCAAAATATGTTGTCATAATGGGCATTTGAGCTGAATTTTTCTTAAGATGATTCTGAGAAAACCAGTTTTTGCAGAAAAATGAAATTAAAAATTTTTCATAAACGGCCAAATGAAGTTATTAAACTGGGTTTATCTCTAATCATATATATATATATATATATATATATATATATATATATATATATATATATATATTTTTTTTTTTTTTTTTTTTTTTTTTGTTGAAATGAGCATTTTTCGAAATCTACCTCCGCCTATAGGCCCAGCTGACAGGGATTTTTTTTAATTTTAACTGTTTGGCAATATAATTAATTTGAAACTTTAAATTTGAAGTAGCTCTCATTTATTTGCGACTTTTAATGAATATTGCTGAATTCCTTCTTTTACTTAAAAAAAAATCTCTTTTCAATGTAGTTTTTTATATTTTAATTTTCAGTGTTTTCCTGCTTTTAATATGTAATAATTTAATTTTAAAATGAAAGTTTTTCCCTTTTATAATAGTCATGTTTAAATAAATTTTTAATTTGAAAGAAATCTTATTCCTTGCGCTGTTTATGCAGTTAGTAACAAGTTAAAATAATACACTTTTCTAAAATATCTAAAAAATATCTTTCGAAATGCTGAAAATTTAAATTTAAAAAAGAAATAAATCCTCAAAAAATGAGTCAAAATAAAGAAATAAATGCAGCTCTAATGTATAAGATGATCTAAAAATGTTTTAGATGCATAAAAACTCGCTTAATAATTTGAACTTTAGCATCAAATATATCTTAAAATAATTATTCGGTTTAAAAAACGTCTACATCAGCATGTTTTTCAATCATTTCTCTATAATACGATCAATTTTCCTATTATTGTACATGACAGTTTTCCTAATATTGACAAAAAAGATCAACAGTTTAGAAAAAAAAATGTTATAAGCGATGACAGCGTTTAGTTATTTTTTTTAATATCGAACGATACTGCATTTATATTTTAAAAATGACAGTATATTTTATATTACCGTGCGTTCGAAAAATAGAACATGCACAGTAGCAACATTAATAATCACTTAAATACTTAGACTTTTAAGCATTCAAATTAACACTCATTAAAATAATTAATGTAGTTAATGCAGTTTAGAATAAAAGAAAACAAAAGGTTAAAAACATCAAAACTTTTGAAACTGTATAATAAAAGCAGACTTTTGAAAACGTTTCTTTCTAATGTTTCCGGACACTTTAGTAAGGGTAAAGAGAAAAACCTGTTGTCATGTGACAAGAATCGCTTATATCTCGACAAATAATTTATTTATTAAAAAATATTAAACCTCTGAAAAATGGAATACTATGAACTCCTTGTTATTGAAAACAAAAAGAATTTTTCAATTTTGACTATTTTTACTAGAGTAAAAAGCATTTTTGTCCAATCAGCTGATTGTGCCACGCCCCTTTGTTTGCTTTTTCGCAGATTCACATCCGTAAAATTTAGCCTAGTTTTTAGTTTTATAAACAAAATGTTATTTTGCACTGAAATTATTAATTTTGTGATTTCGCAAAACAATACTTTAACTATAACTTTTAACTGTTTCTTTAAGCGTTTGTTTATAATGTATTTAGAGGAATTGCTTTTTCTCCCCAATCTTTTTAGCGTAAATTAAAAAATATTAATATATTTAAAATATTAGAAATATTTAGTATATTTAAAAAAAATTTGTACAATAAGAGGTATTTATACCATGAATATTTCTAGTAAAATTTGAAAAAAAATCATTAGAAAATACAAAATGTTATTTTTGAGAAGATTTTTTAAAATTCAGATACTTCACGTCGTTTGCATGAATTACTGTCGAAGCCACATATTTTATGCGAATTTACCATAAAAACATAAAACACTTACATATAAGCTAGAATTGATATTATGCCCCTTAATAGCTGGAACTGTGTCAGTAAGAAAATATTAAGCAATTATAACCACTGTAGTTACTAAAACCTGTTTTTCTTAGAATAAATATTTTCGTTCGTTTTCATGATTTCAAAATGTTCCATGAGAAATTCTTTATGCCCAATTTTTCTGATTTTTTGTTTAAAATGCTCTTTATGTATGTGTTAACAAATGTTACTAGAAATAATTTTTTTTTTGACGCATGTAAATTTTTTAAATTTCAGTTATATGAAATTTCTAATGATTTTTTAACGGAAAATACAAAAGAATTAAGTTAAAATCATTTTTTAAAATGTTTTAGAAGTAATATGCTAAAAATGCTTAGTAACATTTGTTAACACATAGATAGAGGGCATTTTAATTAGAAAATCAGAAAAATTGTGCATAAAGAATTTTGTATGGAGCATTTTGAAATATTGCCATTTTTTGTTAATTTAAAAAAGAAAAATCTGTATCTCAAAAACTATTGAATATATTTTTTAAAAAAATGTGAAATAAGATATATATATAGTATATATTATGATTATTTCCAGAAATTAAAAAAAAAATGATTGAAAATTAAAAATTTAGTTTTGAGAGTCCCCTGTAGCCTTAAAATGTTCGTGTTTCATCGGCTTTGTTTGCATTTTTATAACGGTTGTACTTTTTATAATTTTTAATTGATGTATGTCAAACACGCATTAGATTGAGCGGTACATTTATATTTATTTTACAGAAAGTCATATCCATTTAAAATGGTTCGTATTTCATCAGCTTTGTTTACATTTTTATAACGGCTGTACTTCTTATATTTTTTAATTGATGTATGTCAAACACGCATCGGGTTGTTCAAAATATTTATATTTATTTTCTAAAAAGCCATATCCATTTAAAATAGTTTGCATTTCATCGGCTTTGTCTAAATTTTTATAACAGTTCCAAACGGCCCGCTTAATTGTTTTGAAGGCCCGTCCCATTTGTTTTGTCAATCGGGTTGTCCTGACCAGTTTAAAAGGTTTACCTCATGTAGTCGTATCGGGCTGGGAACGGGCCTCGGGTCGAGCAGATCTCTACATGAGCCCATGACAGTAATCTAGGCCATTAACACACACACACACAAAAAGACTATTCTTCCCTTTTTTTGAAAAAATGTTTTTCAGAAGTATTTATTTTTTGCACAAAACTGGATAAATTTAGTGGAAAGATAGTTTACTTATTTAATATTACTTCTTTAATATCTGATTGAAATTAACTAAATTTTCGTCTTTATTTTAAAGCAAGATTCAATCAAAGTTTAATATTATTTGTAAAGCAGAATCTAACTTTATTAAAGGGTGTGTCCAATTTTTATTTAGGAAATCAGGATTCCTATTCATTTCTTATTAAATTCTTACACTAATAAAGAATATGTCATTATAAGATAAACTCTGATTTGTTTTCCACATTTTAAGTGTTTTTTATCGGAGCACTTTGATTTTTTAAAAAATAATGTAATTAGGCATCAAAATGGTAACAAGCATAATACAAACTATCTCTCTTTAATCTTGCCTCACATGTTATTTAAACTGGTAAAATCCATTATAGCGAGCCCCTTGCAGTATAGCGAAATAAATATGCGTTATGTAAATCAGATGTTAACGTATTTTTCTCAAAAGCGTAAATAATTTTTAAAAAGTTTTTAAAATTATTTGTCTCATTTTTACACTCTTACCAATTGCAAATAAACATATGTATTGTAAATTTCAGGAGAGTTAAATTTTCAAAATAAAAAACTAATATTTAATTTTAATAACATGATAATCAATAAAAATTTTACTTGCTACATATATTTGTAAATCATGCAATTCCAAGATTTAAACAAAAAAATTTTAATTAAAAATTGTCTTAAATATTTTTTATAGATTTATTCTGGCTCAGTAAATTTCTCCGTTATTAAAGATGAAATATTTATTAGGAGAAAAAAAGTACAATTTTAACAATAGTCACTTATTTTTTACACGATTTCTCCTTTGGTGTTCAACTGAGACATCACTGAAAAACGCGTAGAAATACGGTAGAAATACGCGTAGAAATATTCTTTATAAATAAAAAATTCATTTAGCCAATCGAGCGATAAAAAGCCTAAATCAATCACTCACAGAAGCAGTAACTCCAAAGCTGCTCTTCTTTGCTGAGAGAAAATTTAGAATGGGGCTTTCATTGTCCGAAGACCCTACCAATTAATCCACGCTACATAGGTGCAGTTATGCGGTTTCTTTACTGGGGTTTTGTCGAATCTTCCCTGACAACAAAGGCGGGGGGTTGGGTTGGGGGCTGAAATGGAATAACCCTTTGTGATTTTGTTTAGATTCACAGGGATTAAGAACTAAGCGTTTGCAATATGCAAGTCCTGTATAACCCCTAGTCTTTCCTCCTCTTAATCGTTTTCGGGTATAAACTCTTCGGGTCCCTTTGGTGGTAGGTTCTATGGAAGCATCAACCGGTGGCGTAGCAGGTTGGAAAGATTTTGTTGTGTGATCTGGGAGATAGGTGAAGCACTGGGGAGGTCCCATTTATTTTAAAAACCTTGATCCGGTGGTACCTTGTAACAGACAGTATTGTCTCCGCGCGTATCCAGCTACAAATACTTCGTTTCATTCGAGATTCTTTTAGAAAGACTGACTAGCAAAGCAGGAGAAAAGTTGCCAGTAGAAATATAAAATAAAGTTTAGTATTATTCTGTAAAATTATTTTAATTTGATTTAAAAAAGAAAAAAATGGAACAGCTATGCTCTTTAAAAAAGTAAATTGGTAACTGGCGAAAACAAAATTGATTTGGAAATCCCTTCACGTAATAGAAAATCAGCTGGGTAAAATACATATTCATGTTTGTAAAATGGCTGTTGAAGGAGTATAGAACTTCTACAAAAATAACAATTGGAATAAAACTTCACAAAAAAAAAAAAAAAAAAAAAGCTTAACGTCAACTTGCATGTTTTGTAGACTCCATTTACGATGCATTTAAACATTTTTTGATGACACAATATTTAAGCACCTTATGAGGTAACAAATATAAGCGATAATACCATAACCCCAAAAATCTCTGTCGACTTGGCCTGAAAGCGGAGGTAGATTTCGAAGTTAACTGCTCATTTCAACAACAAAAAATAAAATATGGTTAGAGATAAAAACCAATTTAATAATTTTATTCAGCCGCTTTTGAAGAATTTTTAATTTCATTTTTCTGTAAGACATGTATTTTTTTTTTTTTTTCAGAATCTTCTTAAGTGAAATTTGGATCAAATGCCCATTTTGACAGCATTTTTTGAAATATATTCTGATTTTATGAACGAATCTATTAATACGGCACATTATATAGTTTCTAAATAAGAGAAACTGTCAATTGCATGCGTTTGATAAAAAAAATTAATTTAAAAATATGTCGTAAAAATAAGCAATTTGTTACTTGAATTTGTAACTCAGTTCTTCAGTCATGATCGCTTCAAGAAATTAAGTTCGGTTTGCCCATTTTGACAGTTTTTTTAAAAAATTACTCTGTTTTTATCAAAAAACTGTTCAATACGGCACATTATGGAGTTCCTAAATAAGAGAAGCTGTCAATTGGATGCGTTTGTGAGCAAAAATGGATTTAAAAAAATGAGTCATAAAATAAGCAATTTGTTCTTTCAATATTTCCGCAATTTTCAGTCACGATCGCTTCTGGAAATTCTGTTTAAATTGCCCATTTTGTCAGCATTTTTTGAAATACATTCTGCCTTTAGGGAAAAAACTGGCCAATACGTCGCAATATATAGTTCCTAATTAAGAAAATCCGAAAGTTGTATGCGTTTAAAATCAAAATTGATTTTAAAAATGATTCAGAATGTAAGCAGTTCGGATTGGAGGTTTTTTCTTCAACACCTATTTTTGTTCAATTTATTTTTGCTATAAGAATTGGCCCTATAAAAAACTTGTCGGTATAAAAGTTATAAATATTATTGAGAGGATGTAAAATAAATTTAATTGGATTTGATAGCTTAAGAATTTATGAAGTTATAGATTCTTTTTTTTTCCACCCCCTCCCCCTATTTTTGTTTAAGTTTTTATTTTTATTTTATTTTTTTACTGGTAAGAATTGGTCCTATCAAAAACTTATAAATACAAAGTTCTAGATAATATTAAAGACATTTACAAAAAAAAAAAAAAAAAAAAAAAAAAAAAAAAAAAAGGTGGATTTGATATCTTGCGAATTAACGAAGTTATGATTTTTTTCTCCCCAAAACTCTGTTTTTTTCCGCCTCTTAAGCTCATTTTTATCTTTATCATTTACCTGTCCTGCATAAACTTTTGGTCCATTTTTCGACGTAATATAAACTGTAAACTGATTTGATATCTATTTTAATTAAGAAGTTTTAGGTTTTTTCTGTTTCCGCAAAAACCCTCCGTATTTCCAACCCTTTGGTCCGATTTTGGCCATTAATGTACTTGTCCGAGATTTTATGTCCCTTGATCTTCTCCTGTCGGCTTGGCCTGTAGGCGGAGGTAGATTTCGAAGTTAAGTGCTCATTTCAACAACAAAAAAATCCCTGTCGGCTGGGCCTATAGGCGGAGGTCGATTTCGAAGAGTGCTCATTTCAACAAAAGAAAAAAAAAAAAATATATATATATATATATATATATATGATTAGAGATAAACCCAGTTTAATAACTTCATTTGGCCGTTTATGAAAAATTTTTAATTTCATTTTTCTGCAAAAACTGGTTTTCTCAGAATCATCTTAAGAAAAATTCAGCTCAAATGCCCATTATGACAACATATTTTGAAATAGATTCTAAATTTATTAAAAAATCGAGCAAAACAATACATTATACAGCTCCTAAATAACAAAAAACTGTCAGTTGAAAGCATTTGAGAAAAAAAATTGAATTTAAAAATGAGTCATAAAATAACCGATTTGTTGTTTGAATGCATCCTTAATTTTTTAATCATGATTGCTTAGGAAAATTTTGTGCGAAATACTCACTTTGACAGCATTTTTAAAAATATATTCTATCTTTATTAAAAAACTGGCCTATGCGTCACAGTATATAGTTCCTAAATAAGAGGATCTGTAAATTGGATGCATTTGAGAGCGAAAATGGATTTTAAAACGAGTCATAAAAAACGCAATTTGCTATGTGAAAACTTCCTTAAACCTTCAAATCGCGAAGACTTCGGGAAATTCTGTTCAAAATACCCTTTTTGGTAGCCTTTTTCGAAATATATTCTATCTTTATTAAAAAATCGATCAATGCATCACATTATATAGTTCCTAAATAAGAGGATCTGTAAATTGGATGCGTTTGAGAACAAAAATGGATTTAAAAACGAGTCAGAAAAAAACGCAATTTCTTATTTGAATACTTCCTTCAATTTTCAGTCCCGATGACTTTCGGAAATTCTGTTCAAAATACCCTTTTTGGTAGCCTTTTTTGAAATATATCCTATCTTTATCAGAAAATTGACTAGTGCATCACATTATATAGTTCCTAAATAAGAGGATCTGTAAATTGGATGCGTTTGAGAACAAAAATGGATTTAAAAACGAGTCAGAAAAAAACGCAATTTCTTATTTGAATACTTCCTTCAATTTTCAGTCCCGATGACTTTCTGAAATTCTGTTCAAAATACACTTTTTGGTACCCTTTTTTGAAATATATTCTGTCTTTATCAAAAAATTGACCAATGCGTCACTTTACACAGTTTCTAAATAATAGGATCTACCATCTGGATGCGTTTAAAATCAAAAATGAATTTAAAAATGAGTCAGAATATAAGCCGTTTGGATTTGAGGTTTTTTCTCCAACTCCTATTTTTGTTTAATTTCTTTTTGCTATACGAATTGGTTCTATGAAAAACTTGTCAATATAAAAGTTGTAGATATTTTTGAGAAGATGTAAAATAAATTTAATCAGATTTGATATCTTAAAAATTGACGGAGTTATGGATTTTTCTCTTTTTTCAGCGCCCTTTTTCTTTTCGTTTTTAATTTTTTTCATCGGTAAACGTTCGTCCTATCAAAAACTTGTAAATACAAAAGTTTTAGATAATGTTAAGAACATTTATAAAAAATTTAGTTGGACTCTATATCTTGAAAATTGACGAAGTTATGAATGTTTTTCTCTCAAAATCCCTGTTTTTTTCGCCCCTTGAGCCCACTTCTAAATTTATCAAAAATCTGTCATATATATACTTTTGGCCCATTTTTAAGAAGTAATATAAACTTTAAACCGATTCGATATCTACTTTAATTAAGAAGTTATGGCGTTTTTTGGTTTTCACAAAAACGCCCCCTATTCCGACCCCCTTGGTCCAATTTTGCCCATTTACGAACTCAGCCAAGATTGTATCCCCATTGATTTTATGTACCAGTTTGGTGGAGATTGGTGAAGAATTATAGAAGTTATCGTGTCCATAAAAAAGTGATATATATATATATAAACTGGTGCGATTGCAATAGGTAGTATTTCTTACGAAATCTACCTAAAACAAAATATGATTAGAGATAAACCCTTGACAACTTTATTTGGTCGCTTTTGAAGAATTTTGTAATTTCATTTTTCTGTAAGAGCTGATTTTATCAGAATCATCTTAAGCAAAATTCGGCTCAAATGCCACTTTGACAGCAGTTTTTGAAATATATTCTGACTTTTTGAAAAAATCGACCAATACGACGCATCATATGGTTCCTAAACAAGAGAAACTGGCAGTTGAACGCGTTTGAGAGCAAAATTGAATTTAAAAATGAGTAAT
Organism: Maratus speculifer; assembly: GCA_964019185.1. NCBI lineage: Eukaryota > Metazoa > Arthropoda > Arachnida > Araneae > Salticidae > Maratus > Maratus speculifer. The sequence continues at coordinate 340,956 of CAXHSM010001510.1, forward strand.
AAAATAAGCAGTTTGTTATTTGAATACACCCTCGATTCTTCAGTCACGATCGCTTCGGGAAATTTTGTTCTAAATGACCACTCTGACAGCTTTTTTTTTTTTCAAATATTTTCTGCTTTTATCAGAAAATTGACCAATACGATACATTATACAGTTCTTAAGTAAGGAAATCTATCAATTGAAAGCATTTGAGAGCAAAAATAGGTTTGAAAATGAGTCTGGAAATAAGCAGTTTGTTATTTGAATACATCTTCAATTTTTTAATCACGGTCGCTTCGGAGAATACTGTTCAGAATGCCCACATAGACAGCATTTTTTGAAATATATTCTACTTTTCTCCCAAAACTGGCCAATATGTCCCATTATATAGCTTCTAAATAAGAGAACCTGCAAATTGGATGTGTTTGAGAGCAAAATTTATTTAAAAATGAGTCAGAATATAAGCATTTTTGATTAGAGGTTTTTTCTTCAACTCTTATCCTTGTTTAATTTATTTTTGCTATAAGAATTGGGCCTATGAAAAATTTGTATGTATAAAAGTTGTAGATATTATTGAGAAGATGTATAGTAAATTTAATCGGATTTGATAGTTTAAGAATTGACGAAATTATGGATGTTTTTTCTTCTTCAACCCCCCCCCCCCTTTTTTTGTTTTCGTTTTTGATTTTTTTTCAATAATAGTTGCTCTTATTAAAAACTTGTAAATACAAAAATTTTAGATAATATTAAGAAAATTTATAATAAATTTAATTGGATTTAACATCTTGAGAAATGACGAAGTTATAAATTTTGTTCTCCCCAAAACCCCCTTTTTTTTTGCCTCTTGAGCTCATTTTTAATTTTATAAAATTTGTCATGTATAAACATTTGGCCCATTTTTTAATAGTAATATAAACTTTAAACTGATTTCATATCTATTTTCATTATAAAGTTACGGTTTTTTTTCAGTTTTTACAAAGCCTCACCTTATTTCTGCCCCCTTGGTCCGATTTTGCCCATTGACTAACTTGGCCGAAATATTATGCCCCTTGGTTTTATATATTCTTTTGGAAGAGATTTGAGCAGAATTATTGAAGTTATCGTGTTCATAAAAAAATGACACAGATAGTTAAATAGATAGATAGATAAACTTTTTTACTGATGGTAGTTTTAGGGTCTAGGGGTCATGATCGGTGTAGATCTCAAATTTTTTTAGAAATTCCGACATAAGAGTGACTGCATTAGGTAGTATTTCATACGAAATCTACTTACAAACATGTACTTTTAATCAGAAGGCTCAAACTTTATACTAAAATTATGATGTAGTTTTTATTCTACCTGTGCTGAAATTAAGACTTCTTAATTAAAATAATTGTGAAAATTCAGTTTATATTATCATAAAAGTGGATTTTAAGATAATTTAGGTTTTTTGCTATTGTACTTTAGTGATGTGCGATTTCGATTTTTTAAATCGGCTTAATCGACACTATGACTCGCCAACTTGATTTAATCGATACTTTAAAATTTTTAATCGATTTCTCTGAAGGTAATATTTTTATTTCCCTTCAAAAGTCGAAGATAAAGTATTCGGATGCGCCAATTCCAAAATTTCTTCTATTTCATACATATTAAAACTTCCAATTTCACTATCACAGCGTCAAAATTAAATTATAACTTATGTCCATCATGAGGATTCAATAAGTATAAGTTCATTGACGTATGTGCATTTTAAAACAAAATATTAGCACTTTTTTATCCAAACAAATTGTTGAATTTCGACTCAAATCCTCTTAGATGTCTGCAATCAAAATTTGAAATTCAAAGAGCGTAAAAGCGACACTTTTTGGGCAGTACACAAAGCCTAATAAGGATCTATTTGTGTAATAGTGCAACAAAATATGAAGTTTAATTAAATTCCATGCACAAGTTTTGAGATATGGCTATCACAAATATCGTAAAAATGCAACGTAGTCTATTACATAATGTAAACGAAAACCTAATCAGGAACAACTTATGTCAACGTCTAACAGAATATTAAGTTTGATGAAATTATGTTCATTATTTCTTGAAATAATCTCACTAACATCATGAAAATCGTGAAAAAAAAGTATTGAATTCAGGAAGTGGTACCGAAGTACATCCCTTTCCTGGAGCATCGAATGGAACACCAGGAAGATTTCATATTTTTATATGCTTCATGGAGAAAAGTCCAACCCCCATCCCTTTTATACATATACAGAAATCTAAAATGTCTCTCTCCAGAACTGCAAAATACTCTCCCGGAGAAAAATGTTTGACTTCAACACCCCTTAAAAAAGTAGCATAGCAGCGTAACCTGTCATGATATATACGAAAGCCTAAGGGGCCATCCATAAATGATGACACGCTTGAAGAGGGGGGGGGGGAGGTTCATGAAATTATGGCAGTTTGTGACAAAGGGGTGGGACGGGGTCAGAAGAAATGTGACATCACATGTTTTGGTTAAAAAAAACATTAAAATTCAATAGATTAAATTATGAAGTATGTAGTTATTTTTAAATTAAAATACTTTGCTTTCATAAAGATAAGATTTAAAGCCAAATAAGTTAAATTCTATTTCAGATTCCAAAATACTACTGTTTTCAATAGCTCTTTAATATTAATATTTTATTACTATTCTATATTAATTATTATTATTAATGTGGTTATTGTAAACCTTTTTCCATGCAAAGAAGGTTTAAGAATACAACAACTAGTCCAGTCATTTTAGCACCTTTTTTTGCAAATAGCGGAAAAAATTAGAACAAAGCTGGATTTTTGCATATGTGCTAGTTAGGGTATGTAGTTTAACATACTAAAAGTCCCCATCGATCCGATGTGAGCTTTCGCCTCCAGGGGGCGCTAAAGAGCTTGAAAATCGGTTTTCTGTGAATATCTCACGAACAGTGGCATCTAGACAAAAAAGTTCAATTACAAAAATATAGATAATTTAATTTCCTACAAAAAGTGTCATTAACATTTTTTTGTCGCACTAACCCTTCCCTGCCAAAATTTAAGATAAAATAAACATTATTGAAAAAGAATGTGCAAGCACAATCATAACGCGGCGAAGAGGCAAAACAAATACTAAACAACTTTTGATTCCCCCCCCTCATCTCTCCCCCATTGTTTGTATAGCGCTTTTGCGCGCTTGTGCAATACGTCACCTGAGAATAATAAGGTTCTATCTGTGTTTTTGAAAAAATAGACTTATCGACATATGTTCTATTTGTATCTATGAAGGCATTTCTGGATTAAAATAATGTCGTAATATAATTGTAAGGTTATATGTAAATTATACATAACATCATTTTGATGCAAAAATGCCTTCATAGACACAAATAGTCTTTCTATATAGATAAGTCAATATTTTCAATAACACAGATAGAACTTTATTATTCTCAGGTGACGAATAGTCATTGCCCAATACCCTATCTCTCTTTGCATTTGTCGAAATGTACCACGTGCAAGTACTTTTCAATATTTTATTTTTATTTGGTGCTCATTTCGCTAGTATAAAATGACCCTAATTTATTGAACGAAGTATTTATTCTTTTTAAGATTTTAGGAAGGGAATAGTTTTATTTTCAACGCATATTGTAGAAAGTTTTGAATTAGTTATGACAGTTTAAAATGACTCTTTCTTAATTGCTGATTCTGAGCGGAAAATGTACAGCTCATATTCAAAATATTAGAATAATTACCTTTTTTTTAGAAATTGAAAATATCGTTTGGTAATTTAATGTCTTTTAATGAAAATATGCAAACGATATTTTTATTAAGAACTTATTGTTGATTAAACTTACTTGTTATCTTAAATTTAATATCATTTTTGAAAAGATTAATTGCAAAAAAAATTATTTTGAAAAGTCAAAATATTAGAATATTTATTCAAGTGGTTCAAAATATTAGAATATTTCACATTAATTCTCCTTTAATTATTACCAATTCTTAACTGGTGGCATCATTGATTAAATTCAGACTATTTTATTTAAAATCAGTATTCTTTTTTGCAGTTTGTTTCTTTTTCGTCTTAAAATGGGCCGTGTGAGTGATATTCTTGAATCTACTAAACTTCGTATGGCTGATTTGTATCGGCACGGTAAAAATCAATGTTTTATAGCGAATTATGTACATTGTTCGCAATCGAGCGTTAGTAAAATACTAACACAATATTCAAAAATTGGAAAATTTCAAAATAATCGCCGAAATGGTGGCCGAAAACCAAAAACATCTGCTAGAGATGACAGGAAACTGAAGCGTATAGTTAAGAAAAACCGTTTTAAAAGTGTGCGATTCTTGCACCGAAAATGGAAAGAAGAAGGAGTTTCTACATCGACAACATTAAGACGTCTCCATAAATTTAAATTTGAATCTCGTGTACCGAAAACAAAACCTCTCATGACTGCAAGACAAAAGCGTATAAGATGTAATTGGTGTAAATCAAGACGTTTATGGAGCAATGAAGATTGGAAAAATATATTATTTAGTGATGAAAGTATGTTTTGTGTTTCATATGGTAATAAAGGTATTCGAGTTTGGAGAATGAAGCAAGAAGCATTTGATAAAGAATGCCTTAAACGTTCCGTAAAATTTGCTGCTAGTGTCATGGTTTGGGGTTGGATGAGTGCAGAAGGACCTGGAAAGTTATGCATCGTCTACGAAAAGGTTAACTCTCTGATATATCAAGAAATTTTAGAATATTACATGATTCCATCATCAGAAGATTTATTTGAAGATGATTTCATCTTTCAACAAGATTTAGCGTCCCCGCATACCTCGGTGTCAACTAAGAATTGGTTCCGCCAACGCAACATTAAGGTACTTCCTTGGCCACCAAATTCACCAGATCTTAATCCCATCGAAAACTTATGGTGTATAATGAAGAAAAAACTTCAAGAAAATCCTCCTTCAAGTAAAACTGAGTTAGTGGCACGTATAAAGTCTATTTGGGCTAATATTGATAGAAATGTTTGTAAACACCTTGTATATAGTATGCAAGATCGATTGTACGCTGTTATGAAAGCTAAAGGGGATGCTACAAAATATTAACTACCATTTACTTCATATTCATAAGGTAATATTGTTGCGTAAAATAAAATATTCTAATACTTTGAACCAATCTAAATTTTATTCTAATATTCTGGTGTGTTTAAGGAAGCTGTATACCTAATTTATTGTGCTGTATTTTATATTTTATAAATGTTAAAATCTTATCTAAACATTCCAGATTTAATTTATAAGAAATTTAATTGCATTTACTTAGTATAAAAAATAAATAAATGACAAATAATTTTTTCTTATTACTTTTTCTCAATTATTCTAATATTTTGAATATGAGCTGTAGATTGACAAAATAGTTTATCTTGCATGAGATGAGGACTGGGTTTCGAAAGATTTTGTAAAAACAGAAACAAAAGGGACTGAAGTCACTTGTGACAGCAAGTTCGGAAAGAGATGACCATAAGTGGAAAATATTTGAAGAAATAGCTAAAAACAATAATGAATTTACAGTACATTCAAAGAGTAAGAAAAATTATTCACGAAAGAATTCTATTAAATCATACAATAAATCTATTGCCAAAAAACGATCAACATCCGCACAAATTAATCATCCATTGAAGGAAAAATTGAGAAATGACAGTCCGTTGTTTGAATTTAAGGGAAAATGTTTGTTATTTCTGATACATTAGACGAAGTTTTTTTACAGAAAAAAAAGAAAGCTCTAAAGTATCACGGAAAAGATTTTTTTTTTAATTTAATCATTAAAATAAGACACGTCTCATATCTATGCTTACACTGTTAAAAATCTGCTGCATTTTGTTGTAACGCACTCCACCGCTTGTATATAATATCTCTATTCCAACCAATGAGAAAGCTCCATTTCACGGCCAAGTAACCTTTTTCTATACAAACAAGGGAGTGCGTTGCAACAAAATGCAGCAGATTTTTAACAGTGTATGGAGAAATGTTTCGAAGCGAAACAAGCAGAAGATGATGCAAACACATTAATTGTTAATACAGTTATTGAAGTAGCAAAGTCTGGTTCGCTTACTGCTGTTGTTGGCGATGATGTTGACTTGCACGTATTGTTGACAGTTTTAGCACCTCCAGAGATAGAGATATTTTTTATTAAGTCTGGAAGAGGACGAATTGTTACCACCCTGTATTCATCACACAGTTTTAACAATGATGCTGTTCTGAAAGATCATATATTGTTCCTTCACGCTTTTACAGGTTGTGACTCGACATCAGCACCTGTAGAAGCGTGCTGATGTCGAGTTCTACAGGTGCTAACTCTGTAGAGCCTTGTTTACTTTTCCCAAACAAATTTGGGAAAAGTAAAATGTCGTTAGCAAAATTTTTGAAGAAGGAAGAAGATCATAACATACAAGCTGCCAGCATTTTTAAAAGTGATCAAGTATCTTAATTTCAAGTTTCCGAGGCTGGAAAAACTATTTTTCTTGCTTTATACGGTAGTAAAGCAGAAATTTCTCTGAACAAGTACCGTTATGTATGTTTCAAAAAAAGAGTTGCTGTTGGTAAAAAAAAGCCTTTTATCGTTGCCGCCTGCCAAAGATGCAGCTAGATTGTACAGTTTACGTATTTATCATCAAGTACAATACTGATTGAGCCATAAACTACTTCCTGAGAACTGGGGTGGCAAAATGCACCTAATTTGTTTCCAATTCTTGCTACCTTACCGCCCGCACCAAAAGATATTATTGAATCTATTTTTTATACTTGCTCCAAAGAATGTGGAAAAGCATGTGGATGCCGAAAAATTGGATTAAAATGTTCTGATATTTCATAAATTGCTGCAGAGTTTCATTTCATAATGCAAGTAAAATTGAATTTGAAGACGAGAAAAATATTGACAGTATCCTGCCCACTGCAAGGGAGGAGGGAAGCGCTACTTCTGTATTCAGTGACGATATCGAAAGGCAAACAAAAAATACTGAAAGCAGTACAGCAACGAAAGAAATAAATACAGATAATTACGAATCTGAATCGAGTGTAGAAATTGAAGCTGTGCAAAGAACTACTAAATCAGTTAAACGACTTAAATTGGATTAAGCCAGTCACTATAAGTGAAATATGCCTACGGGGAAAACCACAAAAGCAACGCACTAAGTGTTTTACCTCAAGGGTGGTGTGGAAATAAGCATAAATGTATATTATATATTCACTTTCCCCATTCAAAGGTGAAAATTATAAATCTGTTTAATTTTTTTTTTTTAAGTAGCAGCAGATTTTTTGAATTTTTATAATTTTACTTTCAAATATGGTCACGTTTTTACATTTTTGACTGGGAAGGGTTAATGTGACAAACAAATGTTAATGACACTTTTTATAGAAAATTAAATTATCTACAACTTTGTAATTCACCTTTTTTCTCTAAATGCCATTGTTCGTGAGATATTCATAAAAAACTGATTTTCAAGCTCTTTAACGCCCCCTGGTGGCGAAAGCTCACATCAGATCGATGGGAATTTTTAGTATGTTTAACTACATAACCTAACTAGCACCTATGCAAAAATCCAGCTTTGTTCTAATTTTTTCCCCTATTTTTGCTAAAATGACTGGGCTAAACACAAATACGAATCATTTTTGTTGTCCAGTTCACAAATGCCTTTAAAACATATAGTTGAAGTTTAAAAATAAAATTGTAAATGTAAATCTAATAGGTAGAGCATTGTTTCTGAACTGCAAGTATATGTTTACCAAATATAAAATGACATGTGACAAAATGGGGGGGGGGGGGTAAAGTGAAGTGTGACACTTTGTGACAAAGGGGGGAGGGGAGTCAAAAATATGAAAAAAATGCGTGACATCATTTATGGAAGGCCTCTTAATCAGGAAAAACTTATGGCAACGTCTGACAGAGAATTAAATTTGAGGAAATTACGTTCATTAGTTCTTGAGATATGATCCCTAACTGGGCCGGCGCCAGGGATGAGGCAAGTGAGGCAGCCGCCTCAGGGCATACCGTAGAAGGGCGGCATTTGTTTCGCATATTTGTACAGGTAAAATAGACTAAAATATGAATAAATACACCAATTGATGGCCATTCACGAAAACTTTAAAAGAGTTTTGTTTTGACAATTAAAATGAAGGTCCGATTACCCCCCCCACACCCACTTGAAAAAATCTATTTTAAGGTGTAGGGAGAATAGGGGGGGGGTCATTTTTACTCTGATGAAGAATTCAATTTTTTTATCTTTAGCTAAAGTGTAATATCATTTGCTATGACACTTCCGAAAGTCGATAGGGTTATACATTACAAAGTTAGCCTGGTTTTATGAATACAAATAAAGGGTTTTATAAAAAAAAAAAATATATATATATATACAGGGTGTTTCGCTACCAGACCGACAAACTTTGAGGGATGATAGTAGACACGAAGACAAACATTATTAAATGGGACACTATGGGGCGCAAACGTCTTCTGTAGGAGCTAGGGGCCATTAAAAATTAAGGTCCGAAATTTCAAACGATGATAAAAAACGGAAAAAAGGGTCGATTCGTTTGCAGTTTTCACTAAAATCCTTCTTTATAGCACGATTTTTTTTAGAAATTTTTTTTAAAGGTTACGTTGAAAAATTGTCGATAGAGGGCGCTTTAGACTTTAGAGTAACGAACAACTACTTTTTACCGTTATTTTGTGTATGGGGTTGAAATTATTCTAAAGTTTAGACTTTAACTTAAATTTTAAGCCCAAAATCAGAAACATTGGGATTAGGTAACTAGCAAAAATTGAACTCTGAACAGAGGGGGAAATTTTAAACGCTCATAAATATTGGACAAACAAATCGATTTTGTTGCAGTTTGCGTGTAAGTCATTCCCTTGGTAATTATTTTATTCAAAATGACGTACAGCTTTGGTGCCCTCAGTTTTTGATAGAGGGAGCTTCCGACACATCTCTGACATTTCAGTGGCATTAGTCCTGGGTGTTTTACTACCAGACCATCATACTTCCAGGAAGTGTTAGGGATACAAAGACGACTTGGATACTTGGAATCACATAGAAATGTAACGTTGGAAATGCATTTTTTGCAAGTTAAGGTTAAAGGAAGAAGAGAAAAATGTAACAGAAACAGCAGAGAAAGAGCGACACGTTAATGCGACAGAAAACAATTTATTTAAAGGTTTTACTGGAAAAGGTGTTTGAAATTACGACCAGAAGTAGTCCGGTAAGTTTGACAGCAACGGCAGATGGCGCTAAACGGTAATGCGCCTGCGCAGAGATCACTTTGAAGTTATCATTCGAGAATTGGTTCCAAAGGTAGCAGAATGAAGTAGAGGTCTGCACGGGCCGGGCCTCGGCCCGAAGCCCGAGTCCAGCCCGGCCCGCGGGCCGGGTTCGGGCCGATTTCCAATAATGGCATTCGGGCCGGGCCGAGCTCGGGCCTTACTTCTGAAGACTCGGGCAGGGTCGAGCCTAGTCACTAATCTTTTCGGGCCGGGCTGGGCTCGGGCCTTAATTTTTTTGCTAGAGTATCCGGCCGGGCCTAACTTTTTTCCGTACGAAGCCGAGACTGATTCCATTCTTCCTAGTTTTCATGGACCAAAATAATCAGTTCCTATTGAATCTTCCTATATGAAAAACCTTTTCTCGACTTTTTATAAATCAGTAATATTTAGCTTTGTCCAAAAATTTCTGCAAAAAAAGCGTATACTTTTAAGCCGTCATTATTCTACAATTAAACATTAGGATTCATTCCTTTTAAAGAATCGTAGATTACTAGGCGTTTTAAAATAGACTTAAACATACACACGCACACACACACAAAAAAACATGATTATGACGATTTTTTTTTTTTTTTTTTTTTTTTTTTTTTTAACTGAAAACTGAAAGTTTCTTTTAAAATGTTCATCCATGCAAAATTAATACAACAATATGGGAGAAAAAAATATATTAAACATTTACATCTGTGAAGAAGGGAATGCATTTTTTTCCTTCCAAAGCGATTTCGTCTTTGGAAATTTTACCATATACCGCTTTTTCGATTTTTTGTCTCCATTACAGGGAATATGGATTAATAATACTAGTGATAACTGAAACATTTACATACAACAAACAAAGATTCATTTAAAAGCATAAATATCGCAGCCTACGGCACTTCTGCATAAATGCAGATTATAAACATGAAAAAAAAAAAAAAAAGACTAATATAATGTTTTTTGGTCAGAACTCTTCCATAAGATTAAAGATCAATGATTTGTAGAAATTCACTCGAGCCGGACCGGGTTCGGGCCGAATTTTAAACTTTTTTCCGGACCGGGCCGAGCTCGGGCCGAAATTTTAACTTTCGGGCCGGGCCGGGCCATTATTTTTTTCGTTCGGGCAGGGCCGGGCTCGGGCCGAAATTTTAACTTTCGGGCCGGGCCGGGTGGGGCCAATATTTCTTTCGTTCGGGCCGGGCCCGGGCCTGGAAATTTCGGCCCGTGCAGACCTCTAGAATGAAGTACTTGAACGATGAACAGCACGATAGGGCTCCTCCACACTTTACCAGTGACGTTTGCCGACACTTCAAAGTATCATATGGACAATGGTGGATAGGTTGAGGTAGCCCAGTTCATTGGCCTGTCAGATGACCGGACCTATCATGCATGGACTTCTTTTGCTGGGGTCAAATGAAAAATTGGGTGTATGAAACTCCCGTACCATCAGTTGAAGACCTCGCAGCTGGTATTTCTGTAGCTGCCAGAAAACTATCAGAGATGCCAAGAATGTTTCAAAGCGGAGGAATTCCACATGACGCCGCTGTCAAGCATACCGGACTACTTCTTGTCGTAATTTTGAACACCTTTTCTAGTAAAAAATTTAAATCAACTGTTTTCTGTCACATTAACGTGTCGCTCTTTCTCTGCTGTTTCTGTTACTTTGTTTCTCTTCTTCCTTTAACCGTAACTTACAAAAAATGCATTTCCAACGTTACATTCCTATGTGATTCCAAGTCGTCTTTGTACCCCTAACACTTCCTGGAAGTATGATGGTCTGGTAGTAAAACATCCAGGAGTAATGCCACTGAAATCTCAGAGATGTGTCGGAAGCGCCCTCTGTCAAAAAATGAGGGCACCAAAGCTGTACGTCATTATGAATAAAATAATTACCAAGGGAATGGGTTACACGTAAACTGCAACAAAACCGTTTTGTTTGTCCAATATTTATGAGCGTTTAAAATTTCCCCCTCTGTTCACAGTTCAATTTTTGCTAGTTAACTAATCCCAATGTTTCCGATTTTGGGCTTAAAATTTAAGTTAAAGTCTAAACTTTAGAATAATTTCAACCCCATACACAAAATAGCGGTAAAAAGTAACTGTTCGTTACCCTAAAGTCTAAAGCGCTCTCTATCGACAATTTTTGTACATAACCTTTAAAATTTTTTTCTAAGACAAATGTGATATAAAGAATGTTTTAGTGAAAACTGCAAACGAATCGACCCTTTTTTCTGTTTTTTATCATCGTTTGAAATTTTGGACCTCAAACTTTAATGGCCCCCTGCTCCTACAGAAGACGTTTGTGCCCCATGGTTTCCTATTTAACAATGTTTGTTTTCATGTCTACTATCATCCCTCAAAGCTTGTCGGTCTCGTAGCGAAACACCCTGTATATATATATATATGAACACATGGATATTTTGACAACTTTACTAATCTTGAAGAAATTTAATGATCCTGATTTTGATTATTGCTGTTTTGAGGATTTTTACAAAGTTTGATATTATTTGATGTAATATAAAGAACAAGTTTTGAACGTAAAATAAATATAACAAAGCTGTGCTCAATAATAAACAAGTTGGAAATTGCACGTGAACGTAGCAAATGAGGTGCGTTCGTACGATAACGAAGTTTTAAAAATATTCAGATCTTCCTGATATAGTAGAGCATACTTCGGATACAGTATAGTAGTCGAAATCTTTGTGTTTCTGTAAATATGCAGGAAGTAATTTTTATTACACCTCAGAAACCAATATCTTATTCATAAAATATCAAATACTATTATTTTTAACACAATCAAACTGATTGGTAAAGTTATCATACGAATTGATTATTTCTAGCTGAGCGAAAAATTGCCCAGGCCGGGAATCGAACCCGGATACTTGGCTTACAAGGCCAATGCTTTACCTGTTAAGGTATCTGGGCGATAGCCGGCTAGGATTTTTCGCTCAGATAACCTTATTGGTCGTAACATCTGGTCTGTTATTTGAAACAGCTCGCAGAATAAACATGGGTTTATTACCCATGTTTATGGGCATATTACCTGCGGTTTATTCTGCGAGCTGTTTCAAATAACAGACCAGATGTTACGACCAATAAGGTTATCTGAGCGAAAAATCCCAGCCGGCTATCGCCCAGATACCTTAACAGGTAAAACATTGGCCTTGTAAGCCAAGTATCCGGGTTCGATTCCCGGACTGGGCAATTTTTCGCTCAGCTGTAAAGAATCAATTCGTATGAAAATGTGAAATAGTTGAATATAATTAAAACACGCCCCAAACAATGTTTCCCCGTATAGCATTATGCAGGGGAATACTTTTGTGTGGCCCTGTAATTTAATAATAAAAATTCTTTGCATCACAGATTGTACAGAATGCATATTTTAGTATATATTTCATAGATTTATGCCAATTCTATTATGTTCGAATGAGTGTAACATCATAAAAATGAATTTGAATCTTTTTTTCCCATTGACCGTAATATAATGGAATACCTTTGATTGTCCCTGTAAATGATCTATGCATCCGACTATCATAACATTTGAAATGACTCGACAAAATTACGTAATAATTATATGTTTTAACTTTCAAACGATTAAAATGCATTTGAATTTTTTTTCCCATTGACCGTAATGTAACGGAATCTTTTTGATTGTCCCTGTAATTGATCTATCCATCCGATTTCCATAACATTTGAAATGACTCGACAAAATTACGTAATAATTATATGTTTTAAATTTCAAACGATTAAAATGCATTTGAAAATTTCTTCCCTCATTGACCGTAATGTAAGAGAATCCTTTTGATTGTCCCTGTAATTGATCTATCCATCCGATTTTCATAAAATTTGAAATGACTCGACAATATTATGTTATAATTATGTATTTTAAATTTCAAACAATTCGGTTGGGTAGTTTTTGCGTTGTTACATGCGGACAGACAGACGGACAGACAGACAGACGGACAGACAGACAGACGGACAGACGGACGGACTGAGCGACATCAATAGGTGCTACGTATTTACATAATTACGAACGCACCTAAAAATAACTTTCAACAACGTTTATTTATAAAACCTACCATAACTTTTATAAAGAATGATCGTATGGACTTGCGAATGATGTTATTTGATCCAGAATTTGAAAATACATAACAAAAGATACCCATTTTACATAATTTTAAAAAGTTGAAATGTTCCCTTCCCTCAATGTACCTCTTCCCCTCGAATTTTCATGTCTAGTGACAAAACGATGTTCTTCCCTAAATTTTTGTGACTGGCCTTCAGTTATTAGTGTAAAAACCTATTTTATCAGAATGAAGTATAATTTTTGCCATTTTATTTGTAAAACGTGCCGCAACCTTGAAAAAATTGATTGTATCGATTTTCAGAGGGTGTCATTGGATTTAGAATTTAAAAAATCCATACGAAATGATACCCCATTTGACCTACTTAAAAAATGTTCATTTCGTCCGCCCCTCGCAGGGTTAAAGAAAACCCTCCATTTGCTTCTTATAACATGTAAACTTTTATTTATTTATTTTATTTTATTAAGGGGGGGGGGGGGTAGCGGATTCCTCGTATTTTCATTTCCAGTACCAAAATAAAGTTCTTTCCAAAATTTGGTAATTGGGTAATTGGTTATCAGATTTTTTTAAAAAAAGCTATTTTACATGTTATATATATATTGAATATATAATCCATTATATGTAATCTATTAATTAGGAAAGAGGTTTTAAACTTTTAAACTTGTATAGTAAAAGTCCTCCATGGTTTTTTTTTCTTTTTTTTTTTTTTTAGTTTTTACAGATTTTTAGAGAAATTTTCAATGCTATTCTCAGTGGGGTTTTTCCATTCTGTGCAGTTTTCTACATTCGTAAAAAATGTTTCAAACTTTTAGTCTAATAGTACATTTTGTACGTCACGATTTTAGAAATTTTTGCAGTTTTTAGCCTTTTTTGTGTTTTGCGGTGATATTTTGACATATACAAAGGTTCTGTTTCAGACTAACACATTAAATTTTGTCTCCCGCGATTTCCAATGCGATTTTTTTTTTCAGTATTTCGCTTTTTGTGCCGATTTTTTTTTTTTTTTTTTTTTTTTTTTATATATATATATATATTCGAAAGTGTCTCGTTGTAGTAAATTTTGTTAACTGCGATTTTTAAAATATTTTTAATACCTTTCTCGATTTTTCGACATTAGTAAAAGGAAATGTTTTTAAATATTTGAGATTAATATAAGTTTTTTTTCAATAATGTTTGCTTACATAGAACGATTTTTAAAAAAATTTCTGTTATTTTGCAGCATTTTTTAAGCATTGTAAGATTAGTTCAGTTTAAAATTTTTAGCATAATATAGCGAATTTTATCAGCTGCTATTTAAAAAAAAAATTAGTATTTTTTTTTTTCGTTTTTTCGCGGGTTTTTTTCGGAGCGATTTTTTTTACATTTGGAAAAGAGTTCCGGTAACTGTTTTCTTGGAAAATATATTCAAATTTGTTGTGTATTCTTTTAAAGCTATTTTTATGATTTTTATAGTTTTTATGAGTTTTATGGAGAATTTTTGAACTTTTTGGAAGGAATTCTATGTAAAAAATTGGTTAAATACATTAAAATTTCTCCTTCGCGATTTTTGAATATTTAGTTATTTTAAATTAATATTAAAATTTAAATTTTTTAGTGTGATCATTTTTTTTATCTTTTTTTATTTATTTATTTATTTATATATTTTATTTTATTTTATTTTATTTTATTTTTGCGTTCTACTGCGAGTTGTTGACATCCTATTCCTTTCCAAGATTTTAGCCTAAATAAGGAAAATTTTGATCTCCGCGATTTTGGAAGAATTTGCGAAGTTCAATGAAATGTCCAGTATTTTTTTGTGGTCCGTGGTCTTTTGACATTCATAAAAAGGATTGTTTTTCAAACATTTAGCCTAATATTATATTAAAGTGTCCTTGGATAATAACACCAAGTTAAGGTTCCACCAATTTTCACGGTTTAATTTAACAGATTAACAAATTTAACATTTTTTTTTTCAAACATATATGGAATTTGATACAGCAATTTATTGACTATGTATACAAGAAAGAAAATTTTAGCAGATATATATTCATAAAATGTATTGGCGTGATTTCTTTGCATTGTTATTTGGTGTTATTACCTGCAAACGAGCTCTACATATGATAGAATAATGATATTTAAATTATCCAATTTTAAAGATACAAACTCTACAGCCTTAGAAATTGACAGATTTCTCTTACTTAACATTCATTTCGTTATTAGGGTGCAGTAATAATCATCTGACATGAAAAAATTAGGAGCATTTAGCATATACAAATTTCTCTTTATCTCTTATGGTTTTCAACGATGACAATAATGTCCTCTCATGCACAAAATTAAAAAATAACCCTCTTCGTAGCACTGAAAAGAATCAACCAGAAAAAGAATGCCTGTGGATAACGCTATTACCCCTGTATATTTATTACGCAGTATATTTTAAACTTCAAACTATCTCCACAAACACATCCAAAATTTTCCACAACATTTTGAAAGTACGTGAAATCCACAACAAATTTATGTAATAAACAAAGTATTTTTTTAATAAATGTACAGCATTCATATCAAAGAAATTATCTCGTAAATTTTAGATCGAGCATTAACTCTTATTTGCTCTTTTCAGCAACAAGTTTACAAATTGAACTTATTAACTTTTAGCGGTTGTTTGTAATTCATATGACTTAGAATCCTTCTGCTCAGAACACGTAGGTACCATCTCTTGGATTCCTTCATAATTATGCGTAATATTAAAACTTGACCTTATTACTCTCTAGGACACCTTACATTTTATCTTCCGCAATTTGTAATTTTTTTTTCATTTTTTGTGTTTTGCGCCAGTTTTTTGACTTTCAGAAAATAATTTCTTTATCCTACTGTAATAAAGTTGGTCCTCTGCGATATTTGGCGATTTTTGTGTTTCCGGCGATTTTTCACATAATAATAAAATAAATCAGCTTTTAATTTTTAGCCCAATGTAATAAGTTTTGTCCTTTTTTCAATAAAGTTTATTCTGAATCCACAAGCTACTTTTAAATTTTTCTAGTGATTTTTGGAATTTTCTTCTGTTTCGATTTTTTTTCTTAGATTCGTAAACAATTCCGTTTCAAACTTTTTAGCATAATACAACAAATTTTATCCTTCTTATTTTTTGAGTTTTTGATAATTTAGATTACAAATGTTTTAGCCCATCAAAGAATATTTTGCTCTCTGCAATTTTTTTTTCTTCATTTTGCTGTCATTTTTTGACATTCGTATTCGTGGATTAGTTTTCATACTTTTCACTAATGTTGTTAGTTTTGTTCAGTAAGTTTCTGAAGTTTTTTTTAATGAATTTTTAAAGTTATTTTCAACAAGATTCTTAACAAGTTTTTCTGTATTATCTTTTTCTTTCTTTTTCGCTCTCTCTCTCTTTCTTTTTCTTTTCTTTTCTTTTTTTTTCTTTTCTTTTTCTTTCCCTTTTTTTTTTTTTTTACATTTGTAAAATGTAATACAGTTTGAAAATTTTAGTCTGATCAAAGCATTTTATCCTGATTTTCAATGTTTTACGATTTTTAGATCGATTTTCAACGCAATTTTTATGTTTCTCCGAAACAATTTTTTGATGTTAATAAAATGAAATCGACTCCAAATATTTATCCTAAACCCTCTATTTTCAATGCGGTTTTTAACGTTCTTTTTTGCTTCCGCAATTTTTTTTTTTTTTTTTTCATATTCAGAAACAAATAACTGTTATATATTATTTTTAGTAAAGTTTAGCTCAATGATGTAAATTTTGTCAAACTTTGTTACATTTTTCAGCACATACATTACATTTATTTCTCCACGATTTTTTAATTTTTCGCGATTTGTAATGCAATTTTCAACACGAGTTTTTGACATTGGTAAAAGTAATTTTGTTATTAACTTCAACTGCGAATTTATTGGTGAAAAAAATAATTCCTTTTAGAGTAGTTTAAATCGTTGTAGTAAATTTTGTCCTTATGCAATTTTTTAATCTTTAGCAACTTTTACTGATTAAGTTTTGAAGCAATTTTTTAATATTAATTAAAAGGAATCCGGTTTTAATCTTTTAACCTAATGTACTAAAATTTGTCTTTTTCAGTTAAATTTATTCGCAATTTGCTTAGCAATTTTCAAATGTTTGGGATTTTTTTTTTTTTATCTTAAAGTTTTTTTTTTCGGCGATGTTTTAACTTTGCAAAAGAAATCCTCTTTTAATCGTAAATAAATTTTACTGCCTGCAATTTTTGAAGTTTTAACAATTCCTTGGATATTACTTTTAGTGCTCTTTCTCTCTCTCTTTCTTTCTCGATTCGTTGTGATTTTAACGCATTAGTAAAAGAAATCCAGTTTCAATATTCCAGTCCAATATAGTAAATTTTGATTTCTTTACTTAACACTTAATAAAAATTTATGGAGCTTTTTTTTTATTTTTATATTTTGCTATTTTCTGTCGCGATTTCGCGTTTTATGTTATGTTTTCGTGGAGCCCGGAAACACAGTGCTTGTCAGATCTGTGCCCGAATAAATTAAATTATTTTAACAAATGATAATGTAATTGTTTTCTATATTGATTATGGTGACATAGAAAACGATTTTCATAAAAAAAATCAAGGTGAATTTATTATTGAATTAAATATTTCATTGTTGATAGTTGTGTTTTTGAAAATAATATTGTTACTGTAAAATTAAATCTTGATGTTCAATTAAATGATGAATTAAATCTTGTGAATTAAATATCGATATAAAATTAAATCTTGATGTGTCAAATATGAAATGATAATATAATTTTCTCTGCATGCCATAATTTTTCTATTTAATATCAACAATATATTGCGAAGTTCGCTCTAATAAATTAATTTATTTATTTAGTTTTAGTTTTTCGCTTTATAATATTGATTTCGACATTATAATGTATGATTTCACCAAAGCTATCAAGAGAAATTACTCACTTCTTGAATTTTAATCTTACTTTTATTAGCTATTTTCTTATTAATTTTACCAATATGCATTTTTTTTTCTTTTTTTGTATATACTATTTAAAAAAGATAAATAGCTTGTTATACTGCATCATTATTTTTTTGTTTGAAATTAATACAAAAAATTTTAGCGCAATGTGTTTGATTTTAAGTGTTTGACATATTTTGTCTCAGTAATAGTTATTGTTGTAACAGAATTTTTTCTCATATTCAAAACGTGCGAGATTTTTTGAAAGGAAAACAAGTTGGAAATTGCAAATGAAGTGTAACAAATGAGGTGCGTCGTACTTCAACGAAATTTAAAAATATTTAGATTTTGCTGTTATAGTATAACAGTACTTCGGTACTTCGGATACAGTATAGTGGTCGAAAACTTTTGTGTGTTCCTGTAAATACTATGTTCTTTCTATTACACAGGAAGTAATTTGTATTAAACCGCAGCAACGTTTATCAATTTAATAAAATAAGCAATAGTTTAATATAATTAAAACATGAACCAAACACTATTTCTCCGTATATCATAATGCAATAATATATTTTTGAGTAACACTGTAAATTAATAATAAATATTCTTTGTAACATAGATTGCACAGAATGGAATCTATTTCATAGATTCATGGCAATTCTATTATATTCGAAAAAAAAAATAACATCAATAAAATGTACTTGAAAGTAATTTTTCCTATTGATCGTAATGGAATGGAATACTTTTGATTGTCCCAGTAATTAAACTATACATCCGATTTTCATAAAATTTGAATTCATTCGACAAAATTATGCAACAATTATATATTTTAAATCTCAAATGATTTGGTTGGATAGTTTTTGCTCTGTTATATGCGGACATGCTGAACGATGACTATAGGTGCTACGTATTTATATAATTACGAATGCTCCTAAAAATATTCAGATGCTGATTTAATAGTATACAATATTTCAGATACAGTATAGTAGCCGAAATCTCTTGTATGTCTCTGTAAATACTATCTGCTTTCTATTACACAGGAAATAACTTGTAGCAACATATATCAATTTCATAAAATGTTAAGTAGTTTAATACGATTAAAACGCGCACCAAACAAAGTCTCAATATATAATTATGTAATGGAATACTGTTGTGTGGCGCTGTAAAACCAAAGTCTCAATATATAATTATGTAATGGAATACTGTTGTGTGGCGCTGTAAAACCAATAACAAATATTCTTTGCACTACAAATTTTACAGAATGTATATGATAATTTATACTTCATAGATGCATATCAATTTTATTATGTTCGAAAGAGTGTAATAGAATTAAAATGCATACCAAACAGTGTCTCAGTATATAATTATGTAATGGAATACTGTTGTGTTGCCCTATGAAATCAATAACAAATATTCTTTGCACCACAAATTGTACATAATGTATATGATAATATATACTTCATAGATGCATATAAATTTTATTATGTTCGAAAGAGTGTAAGACCATTAAAATGCACTTGAAATATTTTTCCCCATTGACCTTAATGTATCTGATTCCTTTTGATTTTCCCTGTAACTGAACTATGTATCCAATTTTCATAAAATTTTAAATGACTCGACAAAATTATCTAATAATTATACCATTTACATTTCAAACGATCCGGTTGGGTAGTTTTTGAATTGTTATATGCGTACAGACGGATGGATTGAACGACAACTATAGGGGCTATGTATTTACATAATTATACGATCGTACCTAAAAAGGCAAAAAAAATTTTGAAGTGTTACTGTTTTTCTTTATATGAAACTTTCTGGCTGTTTTTAATGCTAGTACAATATATTTTATTATTTTAATTTTAAGTTAGCTGCTGTTATTTAAAAAAAAAACTCAAAATGTAAAATTGTAACAGGGTGACTGCCTTCCCTAAATTATAGTATCTATAGGTGGCGCTATTGCCACCTTCGGCAAAATATCCGGAGATATTTTGCCTTCCTTTTCTAAAAAGACATGAAATGAAGTGAAGTAATTGAGTTTGCAGTTAAGATGTAAGATTGGGATGTGTGTTCGCTAAGCTTCTCTCTTAGAGATGTTCTTTGTGCTAAGTAATTTTTATGAATATTCAATTGATTGAGTTGCGCTCGTCTTGCGATTTGTATATAATGTGATATGTGTTGTGTCGTCTACAATAAAATGTGACTGTAACATCTCTGTTCTATATTTTAAGTACCGAATAACATCCCACACTATGAAGTGAAGTAGTTGAGTTTGCAGTTAAGATGTAAGATTGGGATGTGTGTTCGCTATACATCTCTCTTAGAGATTTTCTTTGTGCTAAGTAATTTTTATGAATATTCAATTGATTGAGTTGCGCTCGTCTTGCGATTTGTATATAATGTGATATGTGTTGTGTCGTCTACAATAAAATGTGACTGTAACATCTCTGTTCTATATTTTAAGTATCGAATAACATCCCACACTGGCGCCCAACGTAAAATGGAGTTCTTTCGGAACATTTTTGTGCTTTCAAAGTCTTTGTATCAAGTTCGCTGTTGTCATCCTGACAAAAGTTCTAGAAATTATATTTAAAGTAGAGTAATCCGTACCCACTTCTAAATTATTGTCACCTCGGCAATAAATGAAGTTTTGTGTTCTCAAGTGCCGTGTTCGTCAAGAACAATTCATCCTGTGATTTCCAAAAAGTTCTATTATATAATGTGCAATATCAAGTATCAAGATATACTCCAGTTTTGTGCTAATTTCTTTAATATCAATTATGTGTGGTAGTATCATCGCGACAAAATTCAAGAAAGTATTAAAAAAAAAAAAAGAGTAATCTGTACCCATTTTAAAGGTGTTGTCAAATCTACAATGAATCAAGCTTCTGTTCTTATTTTTAACAGTGCTTTCTTCTTCTTCAATTGTGTGTTTTAAGTGCGTCATCCTGACAAAAAAGCAAGAACATGCATTCGAAAAGGGTAATCCGTACCCTTCACATTGGAAATAATTGAAAAATATTGTCGACATAACAATAAATAATGTTCTTCAGTCTTCATAAGCAACAAAATATCTTCTAGTTTTAATTTGTGATTTAAACTTCTTTATTTCGTCATTTAAAGCATTCTAATTATAATCTGATTTTGTCCTTAGAAGTGTTCGATACCT
>CAXHSM010001511.1:0-38000 GCA_964019185.1 Maratus speculifer
TGTTTTTTTTTTTCAGTGTAAAGGATTACATTAAAAGTTGATACAAAATAGAGGTCCTGGGTACATGCTTGAAATTCCAAGTTTGATTATTAGCCTTAGGAAAGGAAAGGCTATATTAAAAAATATTTACAATTAAGAACGAACAATAAGTAACATATTAACTTAATTTAGTAATTGTGGTTTATTTCTGTAATTTATAAAAATTAATAAATAATAAAAAAAACTATGGGAAAAATCAAATATTTCTATTACTCGTTTGATCACGAAGGACACTTCTTGCATTGTTAAAATTGTTTCACGTTAGAGCTAAGTATTTTAAGTATCTAAATTTTCATTCTTGTCTTTTAATTGCTTAAGGAGAAAAATAATGAACAGTAACAATTGTTGTCAGAAAAATTCAATATTTCTATAACTTGATTGGACATGAAGAAAAGCTTTCTTAACTTTTAAATTATTTGATATTATAAATAAAATATATATTTGAAACATAGGAATTTTTATTATTGCTTACAGTTTGATTCTGTCTCATGAATAATTTAAATTTGATTGGAAAAAGGACTCATTTGAACAAATAATTATATAGGAACCGTAAATTTTCCATGTGGGTAAAAAAAGTCGGGGCCAGGATTCGAACCAGATATGTATTGGCTGAGGCCGCCAATGAATGCTCTTCCAACTGCGCACTCCCGGACGCGTATTTCATATATGCACATTCATTTAGAAACCAGCGCCAATTCTGATTCCTGATTGGCTGCTTACTTTAGTCTTCCGTGGCGAATTTTTACTGCCTTCTGATATCTGAACTAAAAAACGTAAAAGATAGTTATGCAAAGACTTAATTTTTTATTAAGATATAAATTTTAAATTACAGGCGTCTAGATCCTGAAATTTGGCTACAATATCAGGAAACTCGTCGTTCTACGTGAAGGCGTATTGTTATTTGCTATAACAGAAATGAATGTAATGAAGTCGTTTGGCAAGTATTTCGTGGGTCTTACAGTGTAATGGATAACGCATCCTAATTAAGAACTCGAGGTTGGGGGTTGTGTCCCCGCTTTAGAGTTTTTGACAATTTTATTTCTATCTTTCTTGATATATTTTCAATTATTCTAAAATTTTCTTAAAATCGATTCTTGTTGATAAAATTTACTTTTTTAAAATTTTATTTTATTTATTTATACATTTATTTTTTTGTTGATCTACTATCGGTTAATAAAATATATTTTTAAATCAATTTATGTTACTGAAATTAATTTTTAATTTTATTTATTTAAACATTTTTTAATTGATTTATTAGCAGCTAATAATATATTACTATTTAATAAATACGTGTTAATGAAACGAATTTTTGATAATTAATTTCATTTACATATATAATTATTTTTACTAACTTACTATCAATTAATAAAATATAATTTTTTTAACCAATCCTTGTTAATATAATTATTTTTTTACATTTAATTTTATTTATTTATTCAATTATTTTTATTGATTTATTGTCAGTAAATAAAAAATTATTTAATAAATCGATTTATTAATGAAACTAATTTTTAAATATTTTTAATTCTTTTTTAATATTTTACTTTCAATTAAAAAATAATTTTATTTAATCAGTTCTTAATTAAACTAAATTTTAATATTTAATGTCACCTAAGTCTATATTGTAATAATTAAAATGGAAGATATATTTTAATGCAATAATAACATCGGAAAAAATGCATAAAAATATTTTTATTTTGCAATTATTACTTTACTTTTTTTATTAAAATGTGACTTTTAGATAATATTAAACATTAAAATTTAGTTTCATTCTAAAGAATGTATAAGATATAAAAAATGATGTTAATCTATTATCAGACAGTTAATTAATAAAAATAAATTTTTGTAAAATTACAATTTAAAAATATTTTTCTATAATTTTAAATGGCGTAATTATTGATTTGAATTATCGTTCCTTTTGATTATTAAAACATAACCCGTAGGAGATATGAACTGAGTAACCTTAATTTCATTAATAATTGATTTAAAAAATGATATTTTATTAACGGATCATAAATTAATAAAAATTACTGTAAAAATAGATAAAAATAAATATTAAAATTTGCTTTCATTAACAAAAATTGATTCAAAAATTATCATATTTTATTAACGACAGTAAATCAATAAGAATAAATATATAATAAGTGTGACAAATATTAAAAATTAATTAAACAATAACTCAATAAAAATAATTGTATAAATAAATAACATTAAGTATTAAAAATAAGTTTCATTAGCAAGAATTAATTAAAGAAATTATATTTTATAAATTGATAGTAATTAATAAAAATAATTGTATAAGAAAATAAAATTAAATATTAAAAATTAGTTTCATTAACAAAATTTATTTAAAAGTCATATTTTATTAGCTGTTAGTAAATCAATAAAAAAAAAGTTGTTTAAATAAATAAAATAAAAAGTTGGTTTCAGTAACAGAAATTGATTTAAAAATATATCTAGACACACGGCAGTGTGTCAACCAAGTTCAAAAAGTAAAAGGTGGCACACCGGCCGTGGGTTATATTACCCGAACCATTTCGGGCCACTTTTGACCCCCCCCCCCCCGAATAACTTAAATTCTATTTCACCTACACACTTGCAATATTTTGTGTAGTGTAAGACCATCTTCTAATTTCCGAATCCTATAATTTTAAAAAAAAATCTTGTACCGTTCACGAGAAATTGACGTCTGAAAACCGCTATTTTTACCACTGACTCACTGACTCACTCATAAAAATGTTTGACTACTTCCAGGTGACTTAGAAAGTTAAAATTTGGTGTGAAGGTAGGTTATTGGATCTTTAAATAGGAAAAAAATCAGAAATCACCATTTATTAAACATTAATGGTGGTTAAAAGATAAATTATTGAATTACAATTGGAGCACAAATAGTGCCAAGTTGGCGTCACTTTTGGCGACTATCGGGGCTAATCTCTGAAACTACCGAGCCGATTTCAAAAGTAATGGTACCAAAATAATGGTATTCTCCCCGGTTCAAAAATAGACTATATCTTATGTCTGTGTCACTAACCAAAAAGGGTTCAGAAGCCAAAAACATTCCAAAAATGAGATTTTTGTTTTACTAAAAGGCATAGAAGCACAAAATTAGGCATGTTAATTATTTATAAGATATAAATGATCACTAATGACATTTGCTAAAAAATACCAAATTTAAAAGGGGGGGGAGAATGCGCGAAAAGCGTTCTAAAAATGTTCTAAATTGAGATTTTAAAGCAATCTAAGCAAACAACAAACCTATCTTAAAAGTAATAATATCAAAATTATGGTGATAGTTTAACCGTTTTAGTGCTAAGCAATTTTTGCAAGAATGCACGAAAATTGCGGTACATATTTTGATTTCTTTAAAGGAAAAAATAATGTTGTCATATAAAACACTGTTATTTAGACAAATATCAATCAATTTTAATAATTCTTTTTGTATTATAAAGAACTCGCAGCGCAAAAGCGCTGCGCCGCGGTTTTCGAGATAAACTATCGCAGCGCTTTTGCGCCGCGTAGCAGTCAAACGGTTAAATTACATAAAATTTGGCATGTTCAGTACTTATAAGATATAAATGATCACTAAGAACATTTGTTAATAAATACAAAATTTAAAAAGGGTAAAATGCGCTAAAAGCGTTCTAAAAAGCAATATTTAAGCAATCTTGGGAAGTTAGCGAACCGTTTCATAATAAAGATGCCAAAATGATGGCGACAGTACTTGCTCTAACAGAAGTATTGGATAAATTACCAGATTACAATGGGAATCTCTGGGAATTTGGCGAAATACCAGAAATCGCGCCAAGTTAGCATCTCTTTTGACACGTATTTTTTGTCGTCAATTCAATGATATATCGCCAAGTTGGCGACGAGGTAATCAAGTAGTACCCAATCGCATAAAAGAAACATCCTTATTAGTGGAATTTAAAGGAACATAAGTACTCATAATGTTAAAATTTTTAAATTTGACTGAAAAAAAAACAGTGAATAAAAGCAGGAAAAACTGTAAGATTGATGAAGATTAAATAAAGTTAATTTAATATTAAGCCTATTTATTTCAAAAAGGAAACAAATACATACTTATTTGACAAAAAACAATGATATCGTATCAAAAACATGAATGTGAAAGAATGCCAAGTTCGTTAAAGGTTTCGCTAATAAAAGAAGTGATTTGACAAAAAATATGATATCTTTTCAAAAACATGAATGTGAAAGAATGCCGAGTTCGTTAAAGGTTTCGCTAATAAAAGAAATCAGATCTAACTGCAAACCAAGTTCTTTCGAAGCTCCTTAAATCATAGCTCCTGTCATGCATAATATTCTTCAATTGCTTAAAATGATATGTTATGTTACTTGTTATTCAATAGAGCGACTTGGCAAGTTTTCAGCCACCAACTTTAATTTTTGAGTCGGACAAAGATCTAGTCAATCGAGTGTTCGATTAAGTATCTTGAAGTTAAGGTATTAATAAATTAAGGAAGTGATCAAATTTAAGTTCTGATCAACTAAATAGAGAAATTTAAATATGAGAAAACTTGCTAAGTCGCTCTATTGATTAACAAGTAACGTAACATATCATTTTAATCAATTGAAGAATATTATGCATGACAGGAGCTATGAATTAAGGAGCTTCGAAAGAATTTGGTTTGCAGTTAGATCTCATTTCTTTTATTAGCGAAACCTTTAACAAACTCGGCATTCTTTCACATTCATGTTTTTGATAAGATATCATATTTTTTGTCAAATCACTTATTTTATTAGCGAAACCTTTAACGAACTTGGCAGTCTTTCACATTCATGTTTTTGATACGATTTTATTTACCAATAGTAGATCAGTAAAAATAAATGTATAAATAAATCAAATATTATTAAATGTATATATTTAACTTATTTTGTAAGGTAGTTTTATTCGGCAATTATGATATCTACTAAGTAAAATCTTAAGTAATAACATGCTAATTTTTTTTAATAAGCTATAAAATTTAAAGACTTTTTATGTACTTCTGTTCACCAGATAATTTTATTTTTAATAAACAAGAGAAGTTTTCTTTAATTAAACTCACTTTCAATAACTTTAAAGTCGAAAACAGGTGGCAAAAGATTTATTTTATCACCACCATGATTTATAAAATCATTTCTCCTTTCTGTTATAACTAAAACATAAAGAAAACACGAAGAATCATTTACCTGCAGTAGCGAAATTCATTCAAACCGAATCTGGATATATAATCTCTTTTATCCTCTTTGTTTCGACCAAACACAGGGTAGTATTTTGACTAGTCGCTAAATGAATGTGCATATGTGATATAAGCATCCCGGACACGAACACTGGCGGACTATTTCACCCAAAGAACCTCAACGATCATATAATCTGGTCTGAACTATGGATAGCCCTCACGAGGATTTATTCATTAATTCTAACCATAACTTAGGAGTAATAAAAGAAACGGTATCATTTTGTCAAATTTTATTAATATAAAGATCATGTTAGTATAAATGGCGCTCCGCGCCATATACACTACAAATCGATCTCACAGAGGATGAGATAGAGAGAGAGAGAGAGAATTTTATTAATGAATAAATTTCTCGTGAGGGCTTGAATGTTATGAACGAGGTTGGAATTTTTTTTAGATCATGGTCTATTTTTAATTTAATTTTTTACAACAGCGCGCGTGTTTTTTGGTGTTTTTATATCGCATTGTCGCGTGTCATTTATATTGACCGTGCAATATTTTGAAATTTTATTTTTATTTATATTTTAGATCATGGTCTATATTTTAATTTAATTTTTTGCAATAGAGCGCGTGTTTTTTGTTATTTATATCTCATTGTCCCGTGTTATTTGTATTGACCGAGAAATATTTTGAAATTTTGTTTTATTTATATTATGACTATGGAACTTATTTGACGGTTCCGAAACATGTCAATGTATTTTATTTTTATTATAACACCTTTCTTAAGTAAAATTAAAATTTTTATTAAAATGTTTATATAAAAGGTGAATGTTTTAAAATCTGATGATTTAAAAAATCAATTGGATTTAATTCACTTTTTATCAGAATTTTAGCTGTTACAAGTTAATACATTACGAAGTTAAGATTGAAATATGTTCCACAAATTTTAGAATTGAAGTTAAGAGAGAACAAAATGGCGCAATTTTTATTTTATTTTATTATATACATATATATTACAATTTTAAAAAATTTTCGCCAAAACTAACCTTTATACTATCTTAATTTTCTTATAATAATGTTCCGTACTTACTTCAAATTATTAAATTAAAATCTTGTTTCTAAATCTAATCTGTTAATCTTTATGCAGACGATATACATTCTTAATTTGCCTTAAAAACATTATTCCAGTATGCGTAAACTTAAAAAGATGGCTCTAAATTAAAAATATTCTTAATTAAACTTCATTTCTTAATATTCCAAATAAAACTAATTTCTTCTATGTTTTTATCAACCCTTTTTAAGTCACTCTTATTTCAAACCCATATCTTTCAAAAAATATCATTATTTTATTTTATCTATTTATTTATTTTTCCGCCGTTAACCTTTGATAGTGTGCATATTAATAAATTCATTTCTTTTCTTTTTCTCTTAAAATTAATCATTTATAAAAACCGTCTGCCTAAGAAATACTGAGTCTATTATAAATTGGTTAAATAATATTTTTTTTAAATAAATTTATCGTCTGTGGAAAATAGTCTCGTAGCAAAAGAATTCTGTTTACATAAAAGAATGATGGTTTGAGGTTACAGAATGTTCCAGAATTTTCTTTTTAGATTTTAAAGGGGAAGCCTCGAGTTGAGAAAAAAAGATTCTTGGTTCTTTCTTGGCTGAGTACGGCTGGTTTAAGTAAATGATGGAATATTTTTTTTTTGGATATTTCGGTTAGAGATAGTTCGCAAAAGGAGCTTTTCCCTTTCTCATGATTACGGATTAAATAAATGAACTTACAGCAGCCAATGAGTAATTATTTGGATTCTCGACATTTATTTATTTATTTTCCTCGGTGGTCATGACTTCTCTGCGGTGAATGGGAAACCCGGCGTTGATGTCTCTGGCTCCTAACTTTTAAATCATCACATATATATTTATTTATATTTAGGTGGGACGAATCATTATGTTAAGCTTAACTTACTGTACATTTTTATGACTGTAAGGAAAACTTAAAGTTTCTGAATTGCGATAAGCTACTTTCTTAAATTTCTATAATATATTTAATCTGAATAAAAGCTTATGAAACTTTTCAAAAAAAGCACAACTTTTAGGTTGAAAACGACTCACAATTGATTTTTCTAGTCCAGTTTTTCTTATCTGCTTGAAGCAATGATAATATTTTGAGAAGTTCAGTAGCCTTGGTTTTGCGTATCAATAAAACTCTGAAATCCTTTTAAATATGAAAACTGACGGGTGCGCCAAGGCTCCCCTAATTTGACCTATATGTATCATACTAATACATACTTTACTTTCAGCGCTTAAATATGCAATTTAAAAACAAGTTGGAAATTGTACGTGAAGAGTAGCAAATGAGATGCGTTCGTACGATAACGAAATTTTAAAAATATTACTCTCATATATCAATCTCGTAAAATTGTAGATAGTGAATTACAATTAAAACGCACCAAATAATGTTCTCCTTATACCACTATGTAATGGAATACTTTTGTTTGGCCTTGTAAATCAATAACAAATGTACTTTGCACCACAAATTATGCAAAATGTACATAATAATATGTATTTTATAGTTGCATATAAATTTATTAAGTTCGAATGAGTGTAACACCATTAAAATGCATTTGAAACATTTTTCCCCATTGACCGTAATGCAACGGGGTACTTTTGATTGTCCCTGTAATTGATCTATGCATCCAATTTTTATAAAATTTGGAATAACTTGACAAAATTATGTAATAATTATCTATTTTAAATTTCAAACGATTAAAATGCATTTTAAACATTTTTCCCCATTGACCGTAATGTAACGAAATACTTTTGATTGTCACTGTAATTGATCACTGCATCCGATTTTCATAAAATTTGAAAAGAATCGACAAAATTATGTAATAATTATGTGTTTTAATTTTCAAACGATTCGCTAGGGTAGTTTTTGCGTTGCGGACAGACAGACGGACGGACTGAACGACCACTATAGGTGCTACGTATTTACATAATTACGAATGCACCTAATTAAACAAAAAGTTGTGTAAATATCCATATATCAGCTGTAATTTATTTTTAGATTTTGGTAGGTAGTCGTATATTCTTCTCATTCTTTGATTCGTAAGGATCAGGGTTCATAAACATTTTGGGCCCAAAAGAGTTTGATACTTATATTTATGTATGTGTTAGGAACGGTAATATGAATTATAAATATACAATAGAGAAGTCGAAAATTTTAATAAAAACATGATATTACAGGATATAAATTAGAAAAGCATTGAATATTTTAGAATATTAGAATATTAATTAAACATTACGGTGTTATGTTTTCATGGCTTGTGAACGGGAATTGGTTGGTTCGAGCATAACCGCGCTCATCGCCTTAATTGTTCGAAATTTTCCATGTTTTTCTTCGAACTTGAATATGTATAGGTATCCCTACAAAGACCTCTCCAAAAAGGGCTCCCTTTTTCGGTCCCGTATCCCTCCTAACGGTAATTGGCCTTCATAAACAACATATGCACATTGGGACTGTAATATGACAAATTGCTCTCTTTTTGACCAATGGGAAGTAATTGCATCTAGAACATTACCTTTGTAAGACATAAACCAGTATGAGGCTTTTTTTATGCATTCTTTTGGTAACGCATCCCAAATAGCAGAAAACGGCTGCAATATGTGCCAAACAATTCACTACATGGGCTCCTACTTTGCATTGAAAATACCAATAATTAATCTGCTGTGAATAACAGTTGCTGTACTGAATCAATACATTATATACCTTAAAAAAATATGTCTCGATTGGAGCTGAATGCTGATCGTATCATTATGTGGTTTATAAAAAATAATAATTCCTAAAGTTCTAAAATGGTGTTCCTCAGTATCAGATTTTCCATCTTTTATTTTTGCAGTCCAAGTGCTAAATTACTCAATTTATTGTTCGATCGTTAATCTAGAAAAATTCGACAATATTTGCGCTTCCAATCTATGCTGAAGTACACCGTCTTCTTATTTAGTTTACAGATTCTACTAACGTTTTTAATCTTCTGATTACCACGAACTGATATAGTCATTCACTAAGTTGCAGGTTTCACTGTAACATAAGCAATATTTAAATTAATACAATTCTACAAATAAAAGTCACTTTTAAAAAATTAATTTATGATTAATACTCTCAAAGGTACATATCACCTATGCGCAATAAAATACTTTGTATCATGTTGAAAAAAAACTTTTTTGAAAAAACATTTTTAATAAATTCTTCAGAACTCTTCATTCTTTCAGAACTCTTCATTCTTTCAGAAACAAGCTTAGCATCATTATTTTGTTCCATTCTAGGCGGTAGGAATGCCTTACAAATGACACAGATGACGCAAACAAAGACACCTAACAATAATATTTGCGAAACGGGGATTATACTGTCTAAAGTTTTTTTTTTTATCTTTTACTAAATCATTTACATGTCAGGTATTATTAATCTCAATTAATTCGCTTCTTCACAAGTATGCTAATTTTTTATTTTCTAAAAATGTGGCATGTTTGCAATCCGACAAGGTTTAAGTGTAAACCTGGAAGATTCAACCACTTAACTGATCACGGTACTGCTATAGGTTATCCCGTCGCCAAAAAAATTATCGCCAAACTATAATAAATGCCAATAACAGGTGATTTTGAATGTCACATTCAATGACTTTAAATATGATACATGTGTTTAAAATGTCATTAAGTGATTTTTATTTCGACTTTTTATTAATATTTTTACTAATATTCTACTAATTATTTATTTTTCATTATTTAAAATATAAATTATGTCAATATGTATAATTTGGCTATTAGTTTGGCGATTTGTATAATTTGGCGAAATTGGTCGACGGGATAACAGAGTAGTACCCATATCACTAATTTAAAAAAAAAAACTTTTAAATAATGCTTATTTTTTTGCATTTATTACAGAATTCTTAATATTTTATCTCCGGTTTTTCAAAACAAAATTTTGCCTATTTGCATCAGAAAAATGCTAGAGTTAAATAATCTAAATCTTACAATTAAAATTTGCCAGTGAAAATAACAAATCATGATTTGAAATTCTTTGCCGTATCAAGTGCGAGCAAATCATGATTGATGAAAACATGCTGCCTGTATGACGCATGGGGAAATCAAGGAAGTTGTAAAAAGCTATATCCGAATTCAGCAGAAACATGTAAATATCTTTTTTATGATTGAGAGACGGACATTGATTATTGTCTGCTATAGCACTAGTTCCACGAAAGTTTTTCCTATTGTCATATTTAAATACAAAATTGCGACTTGATATTAATACTATTTCGCTTGAAATCCTTTCCTATTCCATGTCCATGCATATAAAAAATTGTTACGTTCATATTAACGTGTTTAACTCGCTACTGTATCCTAAAACCTCTGAGTGACGTTAAGGAATGCGGTTACTTAACTTGATATTTTTTATGTTTTACTATAAACGTAGCTTAGCAACACTTTTATTTTGATATATCTTGTATATTTTAGTGTATTTTTTATTGTATGTTTGTTAATGTATGTTTTAATGTATGTAATGTATGTATAACAAAAGAAAGTGTTGCACGATTTTGCTTACATATATAATTAAGTTAAAATCACAAATAAATTGAGTATTTTTCTTCAAATCGTGCAAAAGCTATTGTTGGAATCATGCAGGATAAACTTTCCAATATTAAAAAGTGAAATAATTTAGACCAGAGATTTCCAATGTAAAGCGCAAGGGAGTAGTTGAATATTAAACTTTTTGTATTAGAAAAAATTGTACCATTTTTTTTTTCAAGACAGAATTATGCTTTCCTCATGAAAACGCCTCGCAGTACATTTTTGTCCAAAGAGCCTGCTGCATGCAATATTTCGAAATATATATAAGAGGGTTTTTTTTTAACATTGTATGGTAATAATATTTCGGAAAATAGCTTTAAACCATCACACACACCCACAGACTTTATATACATATATATATATATATTTAACGTTCTTTATCATAACTACCTCGGAATAAAAAGTGTAAATGTTTTTTTTAATCAATTTATGTTTAATCGCTTATATTTTAACTCGCTTTTTTTTTTTTTTTCGGTTCGATCGTCCGAATCTTGCAAATTTTATCTTGTTATGGCACATACATAAGGTGTACTAAATCAGACATATTTTTGCAGCATTTAAGAAAATTTGCACAAAAATATTTTGTTTTGTATCTACAAACATTTCTATTTCTAAAACATTTTGTCAATTGTCAATATGTCAATAATATTCAATGTTTTAGTATTTTTCAATTTCTTACCTTACTGATTAACATAATAGGTTTTTCGATGATTTTTAAATTAGAAGTATGACATTTTTATTTTGCTAAATTAATGTTATTTTTATTTGTTATCGACATATATATATTAGAGCATTTACCTGCAATTTTTCTAATATCCTAAACATGTGATTATTTCCATAAAAGTTAATTTTATCATCTTTAATTTTCAAATTAATATCGTAGCACCAAACTTAAGAAACAGGAATAAAAACTTGTTTACTAAATATTCATACAAATAATACAGGCAAGTACTAATCTATTTTTTTACACAATCCTAATTTAATCTGTATTTCTATTATTATTATTATTTTTTTTAATTTGCCTTTATTTTTTACAAATAAAAAATATTAGCTATATCTGTTTTTTATTCTAGATTTTTTGCACACAAAGGTTCTTTTTCATAAAACATTTGTATTTTTACTTTGCATAATTCCGTCTGTTCATTTTGTTTTTATGTTACGATTTTAATTAAAAAAGGATTATATTTTATTTACACCAAAAAATGTTTTTTTAATTTATATTTAATTGACTAGGCGTAATTTTTTTTTCATCACCTACAGGGGAAAGTTTAATTTAATAAATAAAGATTCTCAGTTTTAATAAGCTAGACTGAGGCATTA
The DNA here is from genome assembly GCA_964019185.1 of Maratus speculifer. Classification (NCBI taxonomy): domain Eukaryota; kingdom Metazoa; phylum Arthropoda; class Arachnida; order Araneae; family Salticidae; genus Maratus; species Maratus speculifer. Next base: position 12,165 of record CAXHSM010001511.1, read on the forward strand.
TTAATAATAAATGAATCAGTTCCTTCTTGAAATTGGATTATTAGCAGCACCACTTAATTTTTTAGTGAGTGCTTTTTAAGTGGTAATCACACAGAAAATTAATTTTTACTTTTCATTTTAGGATATGAGGGCGGAAAAAATAAGTAGATAAAAATATTAAATGTGAGTTGTTGCGAAATTTTTTTTAAAGAAATTTTCTAATAAGATTAAAGAATTTTCATTAAGAACAGCTTACTTTAATTTTTTTCAGTGACTTAACAAAGTAATGTGAAGCATAAAAGAGTTAAAGCATTTGATGCATAAACAGTTTTTTCTGTTTAGTTGTCTTATTATGTAGTTTAAAGAATTTTGTTTATTTAATAAAATTAATGTTATTATTGAGGAAATATTTTCAGTAACTAAATATGCTCTAATTTAGAAATATGAAAATTAAAGTCGTTTCTTTAAAAAAGTTTTAAATAGTTGAATATCATTTAATTTTTTATTTTATTTTCATTGTTGCTCTTAAGAGAGCTAATATATATATGTATAAATTTTTCAAATTATTGATCATAAAATGCTTTTATCTACATAAATTTACAATACTATTATTATTAGATAATGAAAATATCCGAAGAAAAATTAGCTGCAGCGGTTGTATGACATCTTTAGAGTAAATAGTTTCAGCAATACGAAGATATTTTCCAGAGGAGTCTATAACCTATGACCCGTATATCTCATGCTTAAGAGCACACACTAGTCACGCGGTAAAAGCCGAGTGCTAATGTAAAGTCTATGGGGGCGTTCTTTTCGAATATCTCGTTCAAATTTTAATATTTTTACATGATTTTTTTTGCATAGGCTAGCTTAGGACGATCTACTACCGGCCTAGTGTTTACTTTTTCGATTTTGCTCATATATTTTTTATATTATGATAGTTTCAATTTCAGAACCGGTTTAAACCGGTTTTGAAAGTTAAATTTTTTTTTTTAAAAAATCTGAAACCAAAATTGAAAAAGTAAAAACTAGGCCGGTTGTAGATCGTCCTAAGTTAGCCTATGCAAAAAAAATCATGTAAAAATATTAAAATTTGAACGAGATATTAGAAAAGAACGCCCCCATAGACTTTACATTATCATCCGGGTCTTTTTGTGTACTTTTTCTGTGACTATTGTGGAGCCTTAAGAGCACACACTAGTCACGCGGTAAAAGCCGACCGCTAATGGTAAGTCTATGGGCGCAATCTTTTCGAATATCTCGCTTAATTTTCAATATTTTTAAATGATTTTTTTTTCACAGGATAGCTGAGGACATTCTATTACCGGGCTAGTTTGTACTTTTCTGATTTTCGTTGTAGTTTAATTCTGAGGACCCTCTAAATTTTGGATTCAGTGAAATTCGAGGTGTTGTGCCTTTTTTACTCTTATAAAATCTATTTCAGCAAAATTCAGAAAAAATTAAAAACGCTTCACGGAATATTAGTGTTTAAGCTTTCCAATGATATGCTTTCCATATTTCTACTGCAATTAGGTTGAGCAAAATTCGGAAATATTTTGATCAGAAATGGTACAAAAAAAGCGTTTTAATTATATGCGCTCCGCCTCAGCCAGTCTCCGCCTCTCCTGCCCTTTTGAAAATTTTATTGGTTAACACCAATCCATTTTAGCAAATGAAAATAACTTTTTTCCTCTCCTTTTATTTCCTTTCTGTTATTGGTTTATAGTAACGTGTTAAAATAACCTCCATTATTTTAAAGTTTGGATTTATTTTTTCTACAATTATTGATAAATTTTAACTAAAATAGTCTTGAAAAAAATCAACGACTTCTAATTTTTTGTTTTAATAAAGCTAACGCTATTTTTAAGTTATAACTAACTTCCAAAGAAGAAAATTATATATTTCTTTGTATATATATATTTTTTTTTCAAGTCCATACAAAACAAGGTAGATTTGATACAAATTACAGTAAGCTCCTTTTTAGCAAAAGGGAAATTCTGATAATTTTAAAATATAATTGGAACTTTTGTGAAATACATAGGCAGCATTAAAAGGACAAGGAGCTATATTTGGAATTTATAAATTTCCTTATACAGCTTGCAAAATACATGAAACAGGGGGGTGGGGTGGGACAGGGGTGTGCAAAGAGAAAACATTCCCTGAACTTTTTCTTGTGACAGACTAAAAATTACGTTAGTAGTAAAAATTTGGCGCCCCCTAAATTTCGCACCCGGGGCAACCACCCCCTTCGTCCCCCTCTTTTTCGCACGGCGCTGCAAGGAGTACATTTTGAGGGGGCTTATTCAACACCGCGCCGTCCGAGGGGGGGGGGTGGCGACACATTTATACTATCAACATCATTCTTGGGCTGTTACAAGAAAAATTTGAAAAAGGGGGCGCCAAATTGAAACTTTGCCCCGGGCGCAGTTTTCTCTTCCCTGTGTTTGTTTTTCGTACTATACGATACTAGGCAGCCCAATTTCAGTCCAGTATTATTAAGTAAAACAGTAAAAAAATAAGCAGTTTCAGTTCGAAAAACAGTTTTATCAAAAATAAGCAAAAATTAAAGTTAGAAAGTCTTAAAGATTGGTAATTTTAAAATTGTTGATCAACTTGTTTCAAACTTTAAAGAAATATTTTTTTATATTTATTACGTTTGAGGAAATCGATACACTTTTAACAGTCGTTAAAAATGGGGAATTTATCCTGCGTAATACATTTTATTTTAATATAACATAAAGGTATATTTGCAAAGACAACGAATTGCAAATATTTATCATTATTTATCTATACTAATATTATAAAGAGGAAAGATTTGATTGTTTGTTTGTTTGCATTGAATAGGCTCCTAAACTACTTGACGGATTTGAAAAAATTTTTCGCCGTTGGAAAGCTACACTATTTCCGGTGAACATAGGCTATAGTCGCCGCTTAAAAGGATAAAAATAAAACGCCGGATAAACGAATCAAAAGCAATTTGAGAAACTAAAGGTTACCTGACCCACTAGACACATGACAATCACTGAAACACATATGAAAATCGTAACTATGCAACCCCCTCCTCCCCCCCCAAAAAAAAACATTTTAAACTTTTTAGCCCGACTTGATATAAAACCGTGTTTTTTAATTTTTAAAACTATTTAGCAATTACTAAAAAAAGGAAAAGAAATGCTGAAACTCAAATTAATTAAAAACAAATCACGAAACGATTGTTTTGGAGTTTTCAAAAAAGTTATAAGAGATAGTAAATATTTTAAAGAGTAGTGAGCATCAAATATGGGGAGGGATGATTTTTTTTAGGAGGAGCAGTCAAATATTTAAAATTGTAACGTTTTCTAAAATTTCAAATGCGGACTTTTTCAATAAGTCTAGGGATAAATATTACTTATTTAATTTAATATAAAATTATAAAGAGGAAAGATTTGTTTGTTTGTTTGTTTGAATTGAATTGAATAGGCTCCGAAACTACTTGACGGATTTGAAAAATTCTTTCACCGTATGAAAGCTACACTATTTCCGGTGAACATAGGCTATATTATATTTTCAAAAAAATTAGGGATCCTTATTAAAATGCCAATATTGTAACCCAAAACATAGAAAAATGAACTTAAAAAATCTTTACATCGCGTGCGTTGCGAATACTATTGATTATAGAACAAAATAATGTACTACGACTTGGTTAACATGTAATTATCTACAAAAAATGTCGCAACAGCATATGTCTAACTGTTATAGTTATGTCACAATAAGTGTTTTTATTTAAAAAAATAATTAAAATGCCGTTTCTGTAAAAGCTCTTTATTGTTACTTTGGTATTGATTCTTATCAAAATAAATTATTTCAAAATGAAGACTGATTTAATGGTTGCCGTTTACCCCGCTCGACTAGGCTGCATCATAATGTGTGATGTAGGCGTCACTGGGGCACGGGAGGGGAGTCAATGTCGGAGACGGCATTTTAATTATTAGGTTATGAGTGTGTGTGTAAAAATTTATAACTTGAAATTTTTCTTAAATATCCATGAGAAGTCGGGACGGGCTGCTATAATCTATATACATAAAGCAAAATCGTGTTAGTTACACCATTTATAACTCAAGAACGGATGGATCGATTTTTATGAAATTTTGTATGGAGGTATCTGACACCTTAGAATAACATATAAGCTATTTTTTATCCGACTACCTAAAATGAGTGTAATGTTTTTAGTAGTTGAATTTAATGAGATGAAGTGGTAGAAACAATTTGCGGTGTCAGTAGTGGCGGGGGACTGGGCGACATGCTCTACCCGAAGAAAAGTGAGGGCGGGCCGCTAGTTATAGTATAAAAGTAAAAATAATGAAACTGTAAGGCAAAATATAGCAATTTTTTAAAGTCTGCTATTCAGCAAATTTTACTCTCTAATACTTTTCAGAATTGTTTCTTCTTTGGAGTTTTTTGTCGACGTTCAACTAATGCAGCTTCTATCGAGCAGAAGGCTTTTGCATGTTCCAAAACATCATAGTACTAAGTATCGTGGACAAGATTTGTCGAGATATTTACAAACTTTACAAGTTCGTATACATTTAATGGGTGACAATTCAATATAACATTGTAAAACTTTTAGACGATTTTGCAGTTTTTAGCAGTTTTTGTTTGGTACAAGGGCAGATCTGGAGACTCCTCAAAAAAAAGGGGGGGGGGGATTTTTCAGAAATTTGGAGATTCCAATCGCACCTGCAGCTCGTGTCGGGACAATTTTTTTCATCGTGAGTAGGATCGGGGCTATTTTTTTTTGGTTGCAGGTCGGGTTTCGGTCCAGTTTACTTTCATTTTATGCCGTTGTTCTGGTTAAATACTTTTTTTTGCGAGTCGTGTTTGGGTAAGGTTCAATTCTACTTTGCCGCTGCGGGTGTGGTTGGGGTCCGGTTCTCTTTCTTTATTGCTGCTGGTTGGTATTGGGTCTGGTTGATTTTTATTTTGTATGTGTGTGTGGGGGAGGGGTTGAGTTGAGTACTATATTGACGCTGGTTTGGTTTCGGTCAAGTTGACTTCTTACTTTTTTGCTATACTGGTCGAGTGGATTTTTACGTTTTTCTTGCGGACCGAGTGGAATTCTACTTTTTATCTGCTTTTCTCTGCATTCTTTTTTGTTGCTGTAGTTGTTTTGGGGTGAAATTAATTTACACTATTTTGGGTTCTGATCTGATTCATAGTGGATTTTCAATCTCGCAAGAAGGATACGATTCGACCCCATATTTCAAATGAAAGTGTAAATATTTTCACCGTTATGGAAGAAAATAGTTTAAAGGAGTATAATAAAAGAAAATATCGAAGACACTATAAAATGAAACTAAATAAATGCCATAACAGACATTTCCAAATAGTTAATTATGAATATTTAAGATTTTACATTTCAATTTACATGTTAACACTGCTATTCGCAAGTGTTAACATGTACATTAAAATATCCATACGGAATGTCTCGAATAGAAGATACCTCTATTTAACGAACACTTTTCAACAATTTAGCCATCTCTCTTTGGTTGATTCCGTTATGAGTATATATTAGATATTTATTTTCTATATAAAAGATAAAATTGATATTAGAAATATAAATGTCGACATTTAATAATTCCATTAAAACATGGATTGTTTTTCTTTCATTTCGATTCTAAATTGACAAAAAAAAAATTGGTCGGGTTTTGATTTGATTTCCAATGGTATTTTCGGGTTCGGATCGGAAGCAGGGCAATACTATACGCTCAGGGGTCAAATAATTTTTTTGTCGAATATTTGAAAAATGAAGTTATTTTAAGTGCAATTCTTAGAGGAACGCTCTTTTCTGATTCAAGGGGGGAACACGAGAATCCTCAAGGGGGAGCGATTTCAAGATTTGGAGGTTCGGGCAGGAGGTGATGTTTTTCATGGCAGGTGGAGATTATTTCTAAATTTTGCAGTGAGTCGTGTTCGAATCGGCTTGACATTTTTGCTGTGGGTCGGATTTGGGTCAGTTTGACTTACATTTTTTCAAATTCGGTTCTGTTCTGGATAAAATTTCACTTCTGAGAGTAGCACTCAGGTTGATTGATTGGTTGGTTGAATGGGGTTTTATGGCGCAAAGTTACATCAGGATATGCTGCGCAAAGAACAAGGTGGGGATTCGAGTTAATTAGAAAGTTTGGTTAGTGATTTTTTTTTTTTTTTTTTTTTTGAGTTTGTTTTTTGTAGTAGGCCGGATAGATTTATACTTTTGTGCTACGGACCAAATTTGAGAAGGCTGACTTAGCACTAAAGAGCAAATACTAGATTTTTTTTTTCTCTATAAATTATAACATTCAAGTTGAAGATGTAAAACATATTTTTTAATTCTACTAAAATACATGAACTCATTTTCTTTCATTTCAGTTTCAGGTGTTCTGGTAAGGGCTCGATTTGACATAATTTGTAATTTTTGGGTTCGGATTGATATATTATGGGTCGGGTTGACTTTAAACGTTTCGGATTCGGGACATTTCTTCTTTTGGATTTTGACAAATTCGGATCTAGTATAAACTTGTTGATGACAGATTTTTGAATAGATCAGACAATTTTTTATATGAAAAACTATATGTTTGAATATTGACGAGTACATTATATATATATTCATTTTTCTACTTAAACAAAAATAAAAATTATTGATATAATTATATGGGATACCTTTCCCAATTTCCTTCAAATATTAGATTGATTTTGTTTCATTTTGGATTTGTTGATCTGTTTGTATCAGGTTATTCAGTACTGAATCAGATTTTTTTCTTTTATTCATTTATTTATTTATTTTTTATTTATTTATTTTTTTTTAGCGAGCTTGGGTTGGGTTAAAATTGAATTGCTTTTTGAGCCTAGGCATGGAAATTTAGGTTCGGGTAGACCTCTAAAAGAACGAAGTCCACGCCAGGCCCGAAGTGGAAGAAAAAATATAGTGTGGTCAAATTTTGCAGAAACAAAGTAAGATCCGAACTCGGAACGGTTTCCGAAAGAGTGAAGACTTGACTAGAGGTCTGGACGGGCTGGATTTTCCAGTCTCGCCCCGGCCCAGGACGAATGAATGTTATTTTGGCCCGGCCCGGTATAAAACAAAATATTCGGCCCGAGCCTGGCCTGCTCGTTTACACATTTACATTTCTAGGCCAGGCCCGGCCCGTACAGAAATCAGTGAAAACAGTCCAGGCCGAAATCGGCCTGCATCTTTATTTCGAAACAAAATCAGATTTTTATCATACAATTAAGATTTTTTAAAGATTACTGCATTCATATTTATTAGATGATTTTATAGAAAATTTTTACTGACAATACACAATAAGAACATTAATGATTACTTAGGTTCTTAGACTTTCAACATTCAAATAAAGATGCACTGAAAAATTAATATAGTTTAGAATAAAATAAAAAAAGGAAGTTAAAATTATCATAACTTTTGAAGCTGTGTAATAAAAAGTACATTTATGAAAATACTTCTTTATCATTTTATGAAATATTTTCTCAAATTTAGAGGAGCTATTTGTTATGCATTTCTGATTTCATTTCTTTTTGGAAACACATGAGTTTAACAGGTGTTTTTATTCTGAAACAATGTAATGGAATGGCGTTGTCCATTTTTTGATACAAGCAAATACAATGCGCAACACACTATATAAAACGCTAATTTTCATGATATTTATGAAAATATTGTGAAAATTAGCGTTTTGAATCGAATTTCCGGAAGCGACAACATTCAAAAGGAGAAAAATCTGAAACCACGTGACATGAATCTCTTATACCTCGACAAGTATATACAAATATCTTATTTATCAAAAATGAAATATGCTGTTCGATTTCAAATCCCTTCAATAGTCAGGCTTGTCAATTTTGTGCCTTTATAGTTAAAAATTAGTCAGAAAATGTGTCAAACTTTCGTGTTGTTCAGAAATGAATTTAAGAAACACCAAAGAGATATTTCCAAAAAGTACGTTAACAGTACGTTAATAGTTTTTATCCCTTTTTCAAATAATGTTGTCTGCCCTACACGTCTTACGAATAATTAAGTCTAGTTCTGACCCGACTATATGTAGAAAAACAGTGCAAACCTGATCTTGGCCCGGCTCGAGTTTGCCAAAAAATTATTAAACCCGTATAGACACAAAGCAACTGTCCAATGCTGATTTCTACGCTGTACACGTTACATTTATGTATTGATGTTGTTAAACTAGTATCTACTCGTGACGCACATTTATATTTAAGGTCGTTAAACCCATATTCATTGAAAATAGATCTCATTTTAGTGTTTTTGCCGAAATCTTTATAACACGCCGGCAGGCCCGTTAAACTTTTTTATCGGACTGGCCCATACGGCCTGTTTATTTTATTTATTTACTAGCGGCCTTCGCCCGCTACGCTGGTCGGTTTATCTAAAGAAATCTTGAAGAAGTAGTTAGATAAGGTTCAGACATACATTAAAAAAAAAAAAAAGCAAGTCGATCATTCAAAAAACGTTGGGAAATATCAAATATTTACTGTAATTTTTTAAGAAAAACAAAGTTTCGAAAAAAAAAATTAAATCGAAAAAAAAATTACACTGACATATTAATGCAAGGAAATTTTCCCAGAGAGAAAATTCGCCTTGAATACAATATTTCAAATTCTTTTAATTGCTTATAGGCGTTAATGCCAACATAGTGAAAAAAAATTCCATGCTGGGAATCGAACCCGGGCCATCAGTATGGCGCACTGACGTTCTACCGACTAAACCACATGGAACGACAGCCAGCTTGAAACTTTCTCATACTTAAGTAGACTGGCGAAAACATAACGATAGCGCGTTTTAAAATCGCACAGTGACATCTATTGGATTTTATATGTACTAAAAAACGTTATGTACTAAAAAACGTGAGCAGCGCACCTAATAGTTTCTTTTGTTTCTTTTTGTTACTTTTTTGTCTGTTGTCCGATTTTGATGAAACAAAGCCTATACACTGCCCGGGAGTGTGCATTCTTCATTAGTGAAAACCGCATAAAAATCCATTCAGTAGTTACGAAGATAACCTCGAACAAACAGACAGACAGACAGACAGACAGACAGACAGACAGACAGACAAAAAATTCAAAAAAAATTTTTTGTGTTTCATTGGTTTTCTTTTATCGCCCTGACTCCATTTTTGTCAATTATCTTCAATGTACAGACACACCGGGTCCTACTGTTTTATTATATGTATAGATTTATTTATTTGCCAGTCTGATACAGGCCGATGCAGATCTCTTGACCTAACAAAGCCCTAGTCTCATGAGTTAAAACTGGCCCGGCCCAACCCGGGCAGTGACAGCTTCGTCGAGTCCGATCAGGTCGCACCGTCCTCAATCTTAAACACGATTCATTTATCCTGTGGACATCTAATATCATTTTGCAGACCCTTCATTGGGCTCAAAGGGGGAGGGGGCGATCGCCCCATCGCTTCTGGTATTCATCATATTAAAATCTTGCTATTGAATCGCATCTTTTTATATGTCGACAGATGGTTCGTGGGAATTATTACATTGTTCTGCAATGAATAATAAATTTTGAAAGAAAACTTAATTGTAACACACTGTAACATTAATAAAGCTAGACTGAATGTGCGGTACCTTCCTTAAGAAAAGAAAAGAAAAAAAAACGAATAGTGAAAAAGAAGAGACTTTAAGTGATAAAAAAAGCAAGGACGGCGGGAAACAGATGACCAATTTCAACAGATTTAATTTGATTATATATATAAATGGAATGTTTTTATGGAAATTCTTTTTAACAGAGAGTATACACGAAACAGCATTTCATTGCATTTCATGTTCAAAGTAGTGAACATAATTTAAATACGCTAGGAACAGTTTTTCTCCGAAGAGCTTTTTACAACCGAATTCTTTTGTGTAACTCTGTAATTGAATGGCAAATGTTTTTCGCGAAATATTATACCGCAAGCATTTCTTAAGTCCATTTTAGAAGTTCGTATAAATTTCATTGTTTGTAAAAGAGTAACATTATTACAACAACACATCGCGAAAGATTTTTAGACCATAATATAATAGATTACTATGGAGATCCTCTGTGTGTATACTGTAAGTGCTATACATGACATATTTTTTTATAATTGTCTTCCAGAGTACCTCAGTAATGTATATGAATTTCATTACTTTTAAATTAGTATGGCGCTCCTTGAAACACCGCAAATGATTTATCTACATAGACCATAATGTAGCGGAATAATTTTGAGTGATCCTACACATTTCTTATGTTTCTTCAATTTTTTAAAAAGTTTTTAATTTTTTAAAAGTAATTTTTGCTCCTTAAAAAAACTTTGTTAGTGTTATGCAGAATTTGCAAAAAGTCCTTAAAAACATTTAAGTTTTTTGTTATTTATTAATTGGAGATGAAAATCTGAGTTCTCTGAAATTCTGATTTAGAAAAATAATTTATATCACCCTTGCCCCCCCCCTCTTGTATCAAAATTTCGTTCCCGCCTTTTGCTCTTCACAGCCTTCAATATTATCCCTTCCAGAAGTATCACTTCGCTGTTTTGTTGTCTATCTCACTGTAACCATGTTTACACAATATAGCCACTTTGTTGTAACAATAAAAAATCTATCACAAAAACTCCTCCCCACTAACTAAAAATGAGATTTTTCCCTCTCATCCTATTAGTAAATGCCTAGAATTTATTCATTGAAACTTTCCCCACATTTTATTATTTTTTAAGCCCATTTCTTAATGTTTTAAAAGGCAAATAAAAGTAAGTCATTTAAAAAACTTCTCCATCCCATATACACACCAAAATAAATAATTAATAAATTGTTTCTCCCCCCCCCTCAGCTCACAAATTTTAAACTTTTAAAGTCATCGATTTTTCTAAAACTTTTACTGTAATAATAAATAATCAATCATAGTTTTACTCTTAACCCCACAAAAATTGATGTTTTCCCCCTATTTCTCCTTACCAAGTATATAAAATTTAGTCTTTAAATTTCTTTATTTTGTGTTTAGCCACATTTGTTAATCTTTAGTCATATAAAGTAGGTCATCTAACAAATTCCCTTCATCCCCCTCCAAAATAAATATATAAATACTTTTCATTTTTTCCTTCTCAGAGATCTCCAACAATTATATAAATGAAATTTTAAACCAATTATTTATATGATTTACGATATTCGAACGAAATGTGGTAATTCAGCATAAAAATCTTTTTCTAAATTAAAAGGGGGGGTAGCTACCCTTTCTCCCCCTATACTTATTCAATGAATTCTTAAAACTAATCGCCCCCAGAAGGATATCTTCTTTAAATATTCACGGGCTTCCTAACCCAAGGCACCTGAATGATCTTTCTCTTTTCTTTTTCCTCTGATTTCTATTGTTTTCCTTTTTTTCTTTGTTTCACTCTCGTTGTGGTTTTTTTCCCGAAGGTGAGGGCAATTTGTATGAGCCGATATCACTCTGTATATCGATGGAGAATTGTAAACCACCCACGTGTTTGCTGTGTGTAACGTCACGTGTTTGTAGGAAACAGTAGAAGTTAACCGGATTCAAACGCAACCCACAAGAAAAAGTAAAAAAATAAACCCGACCAGCAGCAAAAAATAGAAGCGAACCGGACAACAAATTTTGTAAAATGATCACGGAGAAAACACGAATATCTTCAAAATATCGTGAAACAGACGCACATTTTGTACAAAAATTGCAAAAAAGAACGAACATTTTACCAAATAATTCACTCCAATAAATTCGGATCAACCCGAACCTTTCTCGATAAAGTAACAAGTAAGAAAAATCATGCGTTAAGCATTGATTATGAAGCACTTTCCAACACTTAATGAAATCTTTAACAAAACTTTGTTATTTAGGGAAATAATGGTGTATAGCCAAATATGTATTCCAGTACTTTTGAACAGCTCTGTATTTCATATGTCACTTGATATAATGGGAAAATTTAGTTTAGCAAGAAAATACCCAGTAGCTTGAAATTTATTTTTCAGCATTTCATACTATCAGATGGAAACATACGTGAATACTTTTGTTCAGCCCTGTAGTTTACATTGTACCTTTATTACACGTCAGCATTAGGCTAAAATTTATTGTAAACTAAAACACTTTTAAAACAACTGAAATCACATTCTCATAAATTATCATTCATAGGCGTCCATGTACCGAATTCTTTGCGTGGCCCTGTATATCCTTTTATCTATATTCTGCAAACATTTCTCAGTAAATTGAATGAAGCTCAGCGTAAAAATGCATAGCTTATTTAAGAACCACGTTTAAATAATTTATACTCATATTCAGTAACGTTGGTGAGCTCTTTTGGGTAGCCCTGTATATCAACTATAACATTTATACACACCATATAATGTGCATATTTTTAGCGAAATATAAACGCGCATATCATAATTAAAATGCATTTCATCCCTCTATCAGCCATCATCGGACACATACATGGTACTTCGGAAAGAATATACAATTTGAAATATTTGTATGGCCCTGTAAATGCTATGTACTTCATATTATGCAAGGCAGTAGCGTATAATTTATATTAAGCTTCAGTGACATATATCAATTTTATTATACATGAAACAGCTTAATATATTTAAAATATGCCACACACAATTCCCCCCTTTTACCATTATCTTATGGAATTCTTTTGTGTGGCCATGTAAATGAATAATAGCTATATTTTCACCTTATATTTTATAGAATGCATATTTTAATATGTTTGACAGGGTATAACATCTTTAAAATTCCTTTGAAACGATTTTTCCATATAGGCCGTAATGTAATGGGAAACTTTTGATTCGCCCTGTAGATAAACTAATCAGGTAGAAACTTCATTTTCAATAGGGTACGTGCTAGGGTACACGTCAATAACGTCCTAAAATTTCATGGCAATCCGAGTATATTAACGATTTTTCCCCATATGCCGTAATATAATGGGAAACTTTTGATTCGCCCTGTAGATAAACTAATCATGGTAGAAACTTCATTTTCAATAGCGTTCGTGCTGGGGTAAACGTCAATAACGTCCTAAAATTTCATGGCAATCCGAGTATATTAACGATTTTCCCCATACGCCGTAATGTAATGGAAAACTTTTGATTCGCCCTGTAGATAAACTATTCATGGTAGAAACTTCATTTTCAATAGCGTTCGTGCTAGGGTAAACGTCAATAACGTCCTAAAATTTCATGGCAATCCGAGTATATTAACGATTTTTCCCCATAGGCCGTAATGTAATGGGAAACTTTTGATTGTCTCTGTAGATAAACTAATCATGGTAGATACTTCATTTTTAATAGGTGTCGTGCTAGGGTAACCATCAATAACGTATAAAAATTTCATAGCAATCCGAGTATATTTACGGGAGTTAGAGCGCGGACAGACGGCCATCCGGCCAGACGGACAGACAAACCGAATGCATAAGCACTTTTCAACTTTGTTGGAAAGTGCTAAAAACCAAATCCTAAAGTGTCCCAAATGCGCTAAGCACTGCTAAAAAGTAAAAGTCAACCAGATTAAAAACAAAATGTAGCAGTCAACAAGACCCAAATCTGACAAAAAAAAAAAAAAAAAAAAAAAAAAAAAAATCAGAAATTAACTTGAACAGCAGCAAAGAGTCGAAGTCAACCTGACCCAAGTAGGAATTAACCCAGACAGGAGCAAAAAATGGAAGCCAACTGGACCCAAACCCGACCCACAGCAAAAAAGTAAAAAAAAAAAAAACACGACCCACATTAAAAAAATGAGCTCCGACCCGTGCATTACACTAAAGTATCCAAATTTCTAAAATCCCCCCCCCCCTTGAGGACTCTCAAGATCAGCCCTTGGTCTTCGCCTCCCTTTATATCAAAATTTCGCTTCGCCTTTTGAATCTGTCACAATCTTCTAAATTGCACCTTCCAAAAATATCACTTCGTTTTGTAGTCTACTCCACAATACCCATATTTGTAGTATATAAGTTACTTTAGTATATCAATAAACAATCAATCACAAAATTTCCTCCCCCCCCCTCCCCACGACTGAAATTAGGATTTATCATTCTGTTCCTTTAAGTGCAGAAAATTTCGTTCTTTAAATAATTCCCACTTTTATTATTTTTTTAAACCGATTTATAAATATTTTGAAAGGCAAGTCATCTAATAAGTCATCTAATAAACATCTCCCCCTACACACACACACGAAAATAAATAAATATTGTGCTTATTTCTTTTTTTTCCTCAGTTCACAAATTTTAAACAAACACAAATTCCACCATTTTTTGAGGGGGAGGGGCATTGCACTATTTTCTCCCCTACCCATATCTCACTAAATTTAAAATCTTTGAAAGTTTTTTTTTGTTTTTTTTTTCCATAGGTTTATACATATTTTATTCTAAAAATAAATAAATAATCGTAAACAATCCATATAGTTGTATACCCCCTCCCCCCTCGTTCTTTTGAGGTACACAAAATTAAAAATCTTTAAAACACTTTTAAGTTACATTTTTCATCCTATTAATAAATATTCAAGAAGGTAAATAAGCTATCATCTATAAAACTGTCCTACTATCTCCCCCCCCCAAAAAAAAATCCGTTTTTTCCCTCTACTCCCCCTCCTCAACTTACAAAATTAAATTCCTTCTTTTTTCTCTCCGTATTTAATAATAAAAAAAATAATTAAAATCTGAAATCCTCCTTCTGCACAAATAATTAAGTCTTTAAATATGTTTAATTTTTTTTTAAGTGCTAATTATAAATCTCTGCTAACTACAATATTAACAAAATCTTTTTAACTATGTAGGAAAATGTTAAAAATAAAGCGATAGATATGCATTAAATTCTACACAAAACACATGTTTACATTTTTTGCGTATTGTGTTTGTGCATTTCTTACAGTAAAATATCTTTAGAGAGATATTTAAATAAAATATTGAGATTTTCCATTAATGTGCAAGTAAATTTTCACAACTTTTCGCAATTATTTCCTTTCGATTAGCTCAGAATTGAACCACTAAACATAAATACCAAAATTACCCGAGTTTTCGGCTGAGTTGAGTAAATCCATAAAAAATGAATCAGTACAATATATCGGATCAAAACAAAAACCATTCTTAACTCACTGTATCATTTAAAAAACAGTTTTCAGAACCCCCCTCCTCCCTCCTATAGACTTTACTGCTATGTCAGTGCTCAAAATTAAAAATTGTTAGAGCTTCTTGCGGTATTTATATAATGCTTGTAAAAATCAAAAATCTTTTAAAATTTTCTACACTTTTTCTGTCACATTTGTCACTACAAACAATAATAAGTTATATATTATGTCTATAAACGACTAGGCTGGGATTAACACCTATTTCTCCTTTCTTCAAAATTTCTATTTCCTTTTCGCCCTTGCTTGCCTCTCCGCAAAAAATAAAAAATGTTTAAATATTTAAATTTGTCTAAATATTTTTCTCATAATTTTATGAAGTATTTATGACTTTAACCTTCAGTGCTATTTATCTTGATAAGTTACGTATTCTAAAAAGAATCCCCCCCTTACCCCCCCCCCAAAATAGTTATTTAAAATACTTGTACCTGATATCCCCCCCTCATTCAATATTAATTTTTTATTTATTTATTTATTTATTTATTTATTTATTTGTGATTGCGTTAAGTAAATAAAATAGTTTTTATTTTATAGTAATCTATCTAAATTAATTATTCGTTTATTTTCTGAAAATCAAACCATTTTAATCTTGGAACGCTAATCATAAAGAGATTGAAATTCTTTTGAAGCTCGACATCATTGCATTTACCCAAAGTAATGCGAAATCAGTTGAAAAAAATCCTTTAAACATGAAATCGGCTAGAATTGCGCACCTTTGAAGAGAAAAATCGTCGCAGATAATTGGTTAAGAGCATTCTATTTCCTAATTGGATGATTGCATGTCAATCAAAGTAATTTTAGCCCAGCCTTCGAATCCGCTGAAAAATCGAGTCGCCATCTTGAATTGTCTTGGCTTGTGACTAGCGTGTCCTCTTAATAAGGAGTGTTCATTAAAAATCCGCAAAAACTTTGAAGTTATGCAAAATAGCAAAGTTATAAGAATCAGGCGAAGTCTGAGCATGAAGTGTTACATTATCGTATGTAAGGGCACGCCCATCATCTAGAATTCATTAAGTTCATAAATATTTTTTTCTGAAGAACTTATAACATTTGACTCACTTCCCCGATGCTTAATAAGAAGTGTTCCTTAAAAATCAGCACACACTTTAGAGTTATGTAAAATAACAAAGTAATACGAATCAGGCGAAATATGAGTATAAAATGTTACATTATCAACGTAAAGGCATGGCCATTAACCTAGAGTTTATTAAAAATGAGTGTTTTCTGAGAATGGAGTTGAAAGAAAAATATCTGCGTACGCGTGTGTACACGTTTATGAAGGCAGTATTCATCATGGTAATAAGTACACTGAGAAAATTTTTTTTTGCAAAAATATCCCTAAACGAACTATGAACTATGTTCTTTGAACAATGTTACTAGAAGGGACTCAAGGGTAAAAGACAACCCGGGTCGGTAGAACGCATTGGTGTAAAAGCCTTTCTTCATGAACAATTTGTTTACAAAGTGCGCATGAGATGACGACACTACATAGATGTTAAGAAGAAAAGGAAATAATTTCTCCAAAAAACATTCGATCTGACGTCACATATACTGCGGACCTGTCTTCCTCTTAGAAAAATTTATCACGCGTTGTTGACTGTCTCTCAAGCTGACATTCGAAAGCAAAATTGTGAGCTCCGAAATTACTTTTTTTTTTTAACTTTAAAGTATAAATTTCTAAACTCTTTTTTTTATGTTAAACATACAGCTGTTCTGTATTACGTTATCTTCATATGTTTCATCGATTTTGTGTTAAATAAAAGAAGATAATATTTGAATCCGGAAGTCATCATATTTATGTTTTTCATCACACAATTAATGCTCCAACAATCTATTAATTTTTCAGAAATATCTCAATGAGTTTAAATAAGTGCTTTCTGTAGAAGAAAACGAAATTCCTTTCAAGAAGGTAGGATCTAATTTATATACATCCTTAGAAAGTTATAACTTTAAATTATTACTCACGATCTTCAGAAGGCTCCAAAATTCTTCAAACCGTAATTACAGGAGTTCAAATGGGTGTTTGAGAACAACGACCAAGTATTAACTCATTGCTTGACTGTCAAATGAAATCTTTTACCAGGTTATCTACATGAGATAATCACCAAGAAACTTAGCATAAATGGTGCAAGAAAAGTTTCGCATCAGAATGAAGAGAAAAGCAAATAGTTGCCGCGAAAACCAAAGGCGGTCACTTGTTCAGAAAAAGAAGAAAATTTTGATCGAGGATTCATCTTGAATGACAAGTTTTTAGACTTTCAAACACATTCACTCTGCTTTTAACGATAAAAGTAGCAACTATTCATCTGACTCCTACAATGTAAAAAAAGGACTATTTTAGGGAAGAATTACTGGTAATCCGGACGCCAGTACTATTTACTGTTTTTTAACGGAAACATTTCCGTAAATTCCGGGAAAAATTAAAAAAAAGGGAATAATTTTCGTAATTTTTCCGTTAAAAAACAGTAAATTGTACTGCCGTTCAGATTACCAATAATACTTCCGTAAAATCGTCCGTTTTTTACAGTGTATTGGACTCCTGTTTGTCTCCTATCTAATATCAATTTATTATTTAACTCATTACTGAAGCGAAAAACGAAAAGATGATCTTTGGGATTGTGGTGGGTCGAAAAAGGCTTGAGTTACTGTGCATCCAAAAGTTTGAGTTCGCTTTTTAGGTTCAAAGATATTTGAACAAGTGCATTCAGCGTTGTTTCATCCTCTGAATAAAATAAGAAGCTTCAAAGTATAAGTTATAATGGTAAGTCTTGAACTCCATTCGGAAATTATGTCACCTGGCATATATGTATTTCAATTGTAAAGTGATATACAAAGAAATTTGTGAATCATTTGCTTCAATCTTATATGTTTTTTGTTAAAAAAAGAAAAGAAAAGAAAAGAAAAAACTTTTTTAAATAGCGAAGTAATTTCTCGGGAAAAGGAAAAGGAGTGACATGTTTATTTAATTCCACAATTTTGATTTTGAAACACAGTAAAAAAAATCCGATTACGGAATTAAATATTTGTTGTTATTATTATCAGTAATTCGAAATTATAAACATATATATGTATATACAGGAAATCGATTAATTCGATTCATCCAAATTCCGAAGAGAGATAGTAGATTTTTTAAGGCCAAGAAAGTAACATAGAACATGGCTAGCAAATCACCCATTTAATAAAAATTTTAGCGTGCTCTACCCTAACACAACATTGGGTGACGATAATGCCTTTCATGAAAGTGAAATATTTTTTTTAGGGAATTTTCATTTACTTTCATTTCATCATTGATAATAGAAATATTTTTAGAGTAATATCCAGTATAACCTCGAAAATCCGGCATCATCGGGATCAAATTAGGCGGATATTTGAAGGAATATCAAAAACACTTCCGATATTCTTTATTGTCCCTTTATTTAAGATAAGGAAATGAAATTTAAGATAAAGAACGACGAACTAACAAAAATTATTTTAATTAAGTTTTTCGTCTTATCATAAATGTTGAAATATTACATATTTTTTTCTATTATTCGATGGGACTTCATTTTATGTATAAAATTGCAGTATTTTGATGCTTCCGTTTTTCATGTATAAACTGATGACAATAGGATTTCCATATTCATCGCTCAATGTCTTCATAAACCTTTCTAAATTTCTGTTCAAATCCTTTTATTCTGTGATAGGCAAATTTAAATATTTTACTTTAGAAGCAACGTTTCTTGATACTGAAAAAGACACCGTACTAGCTAGTATAAATAAATACAGTCGGCTCTCGTTAATTCGAACTCGTCCGAACCACAAGAAATGTTCGAACTATCCGAAGTTCGAATGATGGAAAGTATGAAATGAGAACATGCTTAATGAGACTGTAGCTGAAAACATCCAACATTTTCAAGAAAAATACACGTGTTCATATACCTATTTTACTTTCTCCTGCAAGTTGCAAATGTTAAAAAACGAAAAAATAGAGAGAGAAATTGACTTTCACGACGGATCTTTGACGTTGTCGGAGTTCCGAATGTTAGTTTAGTGAAGTCACACTGAGCATTGTAAGCATTTTGTTGCTTCTGTTTTTCATGTCATAAACTGACGTCAATTCTATTTCTATACTCGGTGTTCAACGTCTTCACAAGTCTTCGATTTTTTTTCAAGTCAAATTCTTCTGCGATAGAAAAATTTAAATGCTATATTTTAGAAGCAACGTTTCCTGATTTTGAAAAAAATGCATCGTACTAGATGTAATAAATAAAAAATATGGAAGCATCCAACAGTTTAAAGAAGAATGCAACTAACAGTTTAAAGAAGAATCTAACTGTTTTGCTTTCTCCCGTAAGCTACAAGAGTAAAAAGAATGTGAAAAAAATTAACTTTGTAGCCTAATTTTTTAATTTGTCGTATTTCTGAATGTTGGTTTTTTGAAGTCACACTGTATTATGTAAATTTTATTTAACTCTTATCTACCGAATTATGAATTCATGAAATTTTTACATTCTAAAGCATTTTAAGTAAATTCTTCAAACTAAATTAAAAGATTTACATAATAATTTAATAAATTTTTGAAGGATTTTAGAAGAATTAATTAAATTTTATTTTATATAGGTTTTGTGCAATTTTAATAACCCCACTCAAATATTTTATTTTAAATTGTTTTCTAAGTATTTTATGAATTTATAAAATGTACAATTATGATGTTCTTACAATATAAATATAGAAATATTTCCGAATTAAATAATTCCCATCTCCTTACCCTCTGCACCAAGAAAGTTGAAAAGTTAGAAAGGCAATAGAAATAATCCTTTAAAAATATTTTTGTTTAGTGTAATCAATAATGATTTTGGAACAAGATAAAGTAATATATCTGTAACTCATTCAAAACATTATTACAATTAATTGATGTATTAAAAGAATTTTATGACAAGCATTTTAATGATCTTAGAACTACCGTCGATAGATAAAGCTTTAGACGCGCTCATTTTTGTTGTAAATATCTTAACATCAAAAAGAAAATGTTAGATTTTTCCAATATGCATACTAGCAGTATGCAATTGGCGCTCCACATTTTAGATAGTGATTATAGTTCATACGGCATTAATATGTCGAGAACTAATGCACGAATTTTCATCTATCTGAGGCTTCAATTAGACGTTAACACAAGTTTCTGCTGATTAGCTTTTAGTGTTAATCGCCCAAAAGGTGGCGCCGTTATGCAACATTTTGTAGAATTTACATGCTTTCAGAGACAGTCGTACTTCAAGAATAAGCACATGGAATTTAATATTTTTAGAATCCGCATGATGAGCATACATTTGTATTTAGATTTGGTACTATGATAGCGAATTTTGACGAATTAAAATGCATGAGATAGAAGAAAGTTTTGGAAATGCCACATCCAATAAGTTTTTGTTTTGCTTTTGTTCTTTTTTTCTAGATGTACAAAAATTTATTAATTTCATCACCAAAAGGGAAGCGTAATTTAATAAAGGAAATTTTGCAGATGCAATAAGTTAGAAAATGTATAGAAAAAAAGTCCGATAAATCTACTGCAAAAACTGCTGGCAGCAATGTTGCCTGAAGTTTTTGCTGTACAAATTGCAGTAAAATTTGGTATAATATTTTTGTTACATCTAATTTTACTGCAATTTTTACGACATAAAGTGCTGGCAGCAATGTTCAAGCACTTTTTGCCGTAAATTAAATAGATTTTTATTACAGTGTATTAAATAAAAAATCGACTTCTTTAGATTAGAAAAAAATAAACAGGAGTAATTGTGTTTAAAGATATTGTTTTTAAACAGCTTTTTGGCTGTTGTTATGGAACATTTTGAGTAATTTGCATGTCTAAAAATATTAAAAGTGTTTTTCTAAACAATACCCTTTTAAGGCATTATGTAAATAAATGTTAAAAACAATTAATCTCAAATTATAAAATAATTGAAAATTTCACCAAAACATAAAGTTCATAACTTTTCAATTAAAAAAAATAGATATGCGTAAAATATCATCATAAACTGAAAAGAATACACAAGAAGCATTTCGACTTGAACATTTTAACAGCTCGTTCATCAACTGAAGTAAGGCGATTGGCCGTAAAGAGGTGATAAACATAATAATTTATTTGCAGTCGATAGTTTATCTACGACCCTCGTCGATTTACGGACAATAGTTTATCTATGGCCCTTGTCAATTTACGGACATTTGTTTACTAAGCTGATAATGTTCTGTTAAGATTTTGAGCTCAAGGCGCAACCTGTGTTTTCCTTTGATTTTATGGCGAATTTTTACGATTTTTTTTTTTGTTTCATTAGTTACAGTCGACATTTTTCGTTACTGTTTTACTGTATTCATTATTTTTCCTTTACTTAAAAAAACAAAACAAATATATGTTCGGAACATAACTCTTAATTATCCGTGTACCGCTTGTCCGAGGTTGTATTTTAAGGAAATTACAGAAATAAATAAATAATTAAATAAAATTTGGTGATTTTTTTATTTTTACCAGACTTGAGAGTTCTATTTTTATTTATTTATTTATTTATTTATCTATTTTTACCACTCTTTCACACACTTATTTAACACTTACAAGGGACGACTTTTGATGTTGCTTGCATCTAACATGATACCTGCTGCATTTTGTAGTGCTATAGATATAAGTTAAAGAACCAGCAAAAATTCTCTATTATAATCATATTTCAAATATTTTTTATACTTTTTTTTTGGGGGGGGGGATTTATATCTGTTTATTTTACCTCCAAAATAAGAGGAGTCGCCAAATATGGTGCTACAAAGTTTTTGTTTGTGTTATTTTGGGGCTACGACATTTCGCTAGGGTTGCCAGAAAAGTCTTATTTTGAAAGTACGACAACTTTGTCCTCGTGAAAAATTTGAATATAATGTTGTAATTTTTCAAAACCAAATTCGCATTGAAGGAATTTGGCGGCATATTTTCTGTTTTTGAAGCAACTTTTAAACTTTTAAAACTTTTTTTATTTATTATTAATTAATTTATGTTTTTAAAAGATTTATTAAAAAAATCTATGTTAATACTCAGGTAAGTGACTTCAAAAATAGGATTTTCGAAAGTTACACTGTTATAAAATAAAAATATATACACTGTTGTGCAAAATTTAAGGATGAGTCCCAAAATGCCAATTTTCGTCAGATTTTCAGACGATAATTTTCACGCGAATGTTCAATAGGAAGTAAGATAATTCGACATTGTGAACGTTGCATTATGATAAATTAACAAATAATATCCCATTAAAGTCATTTGGTGACATTTCACAACTTTTCACAGTGGTTACTTCACAGTAGGGTCTCTGTCACCATTTAATAAAGTTATGTGACAGAAAGTCATTATGTGACTTTAATAGGACATTATTTGGTTATTAATCATAATGCAACGTTCACAATATCTTTGAAATTGAGTCTCCAGATGAGAGGTCACTCGAGAGTATCAATGAAACGACATTGTAAAGTCACCTGGAGACTGACTACAAAGCAGCAATCACAGTGACCTGTCAGTGAAGTCATATATAGTAGTTATTTGAGACTCATAAAAGAGACATATGGAATTTCCTTTTTATTTTGTTTCGCCGTAGTGACTGCGACTCTTGTGACCATGTGTGACCTGAATGAGATGTTATATGGATTAGCTGTTATGCGGGGATAGTAATTATTCGAATTAGATAACTTCCTTTTGAATATTCGCGTTAAAATTATCACTTGAAAATCCCTCGAAAATTGGCATTTTGGGACTCGTCCTTAAATTTTGCACACCAGTGTATATTACTTTAATAGAACTTTTTTACTCAAGTTTCCTACACTCTAAAAAAGATCCATTAAATGTAAGTCAAAAACTGCTGAAAGCAATATTGCCAGCAATAAGTTGCAATTTTTATTGCAATTCGTACGTCAAAAACTGCTGACAACATGCTCCCAACAGTTTTTTTTCACAATGTAATATTGTGCTTATAAATATAAATTATAAAAAGTCCCGATTCTATATGCAAGCAACATTAAAAATTGTTCTCATGTTAATAAAAGATTACATGTTCTTAATCATAGGCACATAGATTTCAATTTCAGTCGTTAACCGTTTTATTGAAGACAATAATGCTTAGTGGATGAACAGCTAAGTATTGCAGATGACATAATTTAAAACACGAATAAAAGAGTAGTAATAATTAATGAAACTTCCGCAAATGAGAAATAAATGGTGCAACTCGGAAGGTCTAAATTTGATTAAAAACTATTGAATAAAGAGCTGCAAAATCTCCGGCTTTTTAGACACCAGTGTTTCGATACAGGATTTTTTTATGATATAATTTTAACATTTAGGTGATTTAACAGAGCAACATTTTCTATAAAATACAAGTGGTGTGCAAAAAACTAGAAACTTGGCAAATCTGTGGATAGATTGAAGAACAGGAAGAAATTGGCATTTTGGGACTCGTCCTCAAATTTTGCACACCAGTGTATATTACTTTAATAGAAATTTTTCCTCAAATTTTTTACACTGTAAAAAAAATTTGAAAGTAATATCAATAATATTTTATCATAACAATGCAGAAAACAAATGTTCATCACCCCCTTTCAAAAAAAAATAATAATTTATAATTTCATTAGATGGAATTTTTTTTGTAACATTTTAAAATAATAATAAAGAGAATATTAATCAATAACAAAACGGCAATCTAACAGTTAACCTTTTTTATTTCTTTTAGTTTTTATACACATATTTTTTAAATATTCCATCTTAAGGCGCGTTTACCATTTAATTATAAAACTGCGTGTATCATTTTTTTTCCCTTTTCATAGAAGGATTTTATTTCACTTCTTAAAAAATGTTATTAGTTTTCTGAGTGTAGAATTATTTATTAATTCCATCACCTAAGCGCGAAAAGGAATTTAACAAATAAAGTCTCAGATTTAATAAGTTAAAAAATGCATTAATAATATTAAATGAATTATCCATTTCTTAATATTAAATTAAAAGAAACAGAAGTGATTTTTTTCTGTTAGTGTTTTTTAAATGATAATCATTTATAAAAATTATTTTTACATTTTTTTCCAACAAGAAAAAGAAAAAAATAACACATCGAAAATTACACGCCAAACGTAATAAATGAGGTATTTCTTACTATATAACGAAGTTTTTAAAATATAAAGGATTCAGATTTGAGGCAGTATTCCAAATGTTTTGTCAGTTCCTGTAAATACTAAATGTTTTCTATTATACAGGAATAACTTGTAGTAAATTTAAGCTATGCATATCAATTTTATGATATGTGAAATAGTTTACTATAACTAAAACGCACACCAAACAATGCTTCCCACTGTACCATTATGTGATAGAATACTTTTGCGTGGCCCTGTACATTGATAAAACCCTATTTACACCACAAATTGTACGGAATGTATATTTTAGTATACATGTCATAGATCTATGTAAATTGTATTATGTTTGAAAAAGTGTAACATCTCTCAAATGCAATTCTAACTATTTTTCCCCATTGACCGTAATGTAACAACACACATTTAATTGTCCTTGTAATTCAACTATGCATTCAATTTTTATAAAATCTAAAATTAATCTACAAAATTATGTAATAATCATATATTTTAAATTTTAAACGATTCAGTCTGGTAATTTTTGCGTTGTTATATGCATACAGACGGATGAATTGAACCACGACTACATAGGCGCTACGTATTTACATAATTACGAACTCGCCTAAAAATATTGCACCCGAGTAGATGCAAAAAATATATTAAAATTTATTTATAATAAGATTAAATATTTGTATTTATGTAATCCCTCTTATTTATTCTTATTAGTAAATCAGAAAAATGCATCTCAAAGGCATAGTAGTTGAAACATTAGTAATTTTTCTGCTTTTATTGTGGTAGTTTTTGTGTCATTGGAATGTTTAAATAAAGTCATATTTCTTCATTCTAAATAATACCTTTTTTACAATAATAAGTGAACGAATTTAAAAACAATTAATCCCATTAAAATATGAAATAAATTAAATCTTGGTCAAAACGTAGAGTTCGTATATTTTTGTTTAAGTAAAATAAGCATATAAAAGCTATGTGCGTAAGTTCGTTTCAGTCCCGATTATTTAACTCTCGCTAAGCCGAAATTTCGCTTTAACTAAGTTACAATAAATAAATAAAAATAAAACATCACTCTGTATCCATTTTTTTCAGAGTATATATTTTAGTTTTTTTACTTTCTTCTATCTTTACAAGAATATATGTTATAAAAAGATCTATAAGCAAAATTAAAAATAGTTAATATTCAAATATTCAAAACTAAATAATTGCTTTCTCTTTCACATAGTTTTAATTTCATATGTTGTTTTATTGAATTATAAGTTAATCTTTACTGCACATTAAAAAATCACGATAAAAATAATCTTAATGAAATAATCATGTGTTAACGCTAAAGAGATATACTTTTAAATCTTGCTCATTTTTTAAGACTTTTCTTTTAAAAATGCATTACCCTAAGGTTATTTATCTTTCAATTTGCATAATTGAATGTCTTCATTTCTTACTTTCTTGCGATTTTAATTTTAAAAGGATTACATTTTTTTATTTAATGAATTTTATTTAGTTTATTTTGAACAGTTAAAGTGAGGATAAATTGCATTCATTTTATCACTTTAAAGATGAAGTTGAGTTTAACACAAGTGGGAAAGTGTGATTGCAGATCGCAAAGAAAG